>JAOYRU010000369.1:70000-80000 GCA_026315105.1 Locusta migratoria | reverse complement strand
CGTCCAGTGGATACGATGAAATAACAACAACGTTACTTAACGCGTGTTCCTGTGGACGTAGCACAATCTTAGGTTATTTGTGTAACCCGTCTGTTATAACGGGAACATTTCCTGATTGGCTAACATATGCAGGTATTAAACCTCCCGTCAAGAAGGGGGATGCAGAGATACCATCAAACTACAGACCCATTTCACTTTTGCCAGCATTCTCAAACATTATAGAAAAGGTAATGTGCAGGCGGCTTCTCACCCACTTCACCACAAATGGCATATTGTCTAGATCACGGTTTGGATGTCTGAAAGGTTCCGATATTGAGAAGGCTATTTACACCTTCAGTGCGAACGTACGTAACTCATTAGATGATACATTGCAAGCAGCAGGTATTTTCTGTGAGTTGTCAAAGGCATTTGATTGTGTGCACCATAACATCCTTTTCGGTACATTAGGATTCTATGGGGTCACGGGAAACGCTGCCAAATGGTTCGCGTCGTACCTCACTAACAGGAATCGAAGGGTGTCGGTGCAAGCGACTAGTGAATTAGGCCAACAGTCATCATGGGGTTGGGACGCAACTACATGTGGTGTCCCACAGGGACCCATCTTAGGGCCATTGCCTTTTCCTGTGTACGTTAATGATCTCTCATCGGTTACACTACCAGAGGCAGAGTTCGGTTTGTCTGCAGATGATACACGTATTGCAATAGAGAGTACGTCACGTATAGTGATAGAAACGTCTGCTAATGATAATTTCATGTACATTACTACATGGTTTAAATCCAACTCATCGTCATTACACTTTGCAAAGACGCACTACCTGCCGTTCAGGACATGTAAGAGATTTCCTTACAGCATATGCATTGAATATGAAGAAGAGCAGATACAAGAGGCTGACAGACTTAAATGCCTGGGATTACAGCTTGGTAATACATTTAGTTGGGAGGAGCACGCCACAGAACCGCAGAAACGACCCAACAACTCTGTATTTCCAATACGGGTGTTCTCAGACATAGGAGACATGCAAATACCAAAGCTTGCATACTTTGCTTACTTTCATTCCTTAATGTCATATGGTATAATAATTGTGGGGTAACTCTTCGGGTCGGTCACAAGTCTTCAGAGCCCAAAAACGTGTAATACGTATTATTTGTGGCGTACATTCACGGACGTCCTGTAGAAGCCTCTTCAAAGAACTGGGTATATTAACTACCGCCTCTCAGTGTATTTATTCCTTAATGACATTTGTCATAAATAATATATCCCTTTTCCCAACAAGCAGCTCGGTTCACACATACAATACTAGAAACAACAATGGTCCACACAAGGATCTAAAAGCACCTACTTCGGTTCACAAAGGGGTCCACTACTCAGGAACACACATTTCCAATACTTTACCATCAAGTACAAACACTTTAGCCACAAATAAAGGTCGGTTGAAGAGGAACCTAAACGACCTTCTAGTGGCCACCTCCTTCTACTCCGTTAGTGACTTTCTACCTTGTACCACGTGCTGCATGCACCCATACTATATTAGTACTATTATATGATCACAAAAAAACCCTAAAAGAAGAACCTTAAACAATTATGTATCTGTATTTACATTGTTAGTATTATTTGTTATGCAACCTGTACATTTTGTTTCTTGACATGTTCCACATCCACGGGGATCCCCTCAATTTGGGTCTACGGAACAAATAATTAATCTCATCTGATCTGCAAACGTGTGTAACTGGTATAGTGTTGCAGCCTGGCTATGAACGTGTGCGATTGGCACATCTACGGAGGGAGGTGGTTTGACGTTAGAGGCCATGGAAGAGCCCAATCGGTAACGTGCGGGGACACGCATTACACGCATTGCACTGCAGCGGTACGCCACCTCACGGTGGAGTGCTGTGCAGGCAGAACGTGACGCAACGGCTCGACGGGCAGGTACCTTTCGCGATCGATCCACCGGCGGCTGGCGTTTGGCTGTACATGGGATGTTAATGATGTGGTACCCGCTCGCAGAACAGTGGACGGCGGTTCGTCGACATGGGGCTACGGGCCGTGCAGCACACAGTACGGTGCGGTCGGCGACGTGGCACACGTCGGATGGGAATGTTACGTACGTCACACGCCTCGGACGTCTGGACATGTACACGGGCGTCGCCTGCGGGATCTATGGCCGGTAAACGGCAATGTTGTGGAATACGTGTGTACACACGACCGGCGGGCTACACGACATGTCGCCATTCACTCTTACCCATCACCGATGCCATCCATTGTTGCGGTGATTCACCGCGGCTGCCACAGACATTACGGGCGGCGGGAGGATAGGGCAGACCCATTACTACACATTCATACGCGCCAATGTACGTGCTGGGTGGGGCCGTATTTGTACATGTACGGTACGCGCACGTCACATACACGTACCTGCATGTACGTGATTGCGGCCACCTCAGACACACTACCGTACAGCCCCCGTCTGCTACATGCTATCGCTATGTCGTACAACGCAAGGGTGTCCTCCGTCGTGCGCAACCGGTTGACAGTGTTGTTCGTAACGGTTCCCGTCTCGCACGTTCATCGACAACTGTCGCCCCATGCCGCAATGAGGTCCAAATACCAGGCCTTCCCCGATAATATCGGGGGCAGGACAACGTGTCGGTGCACGGGCCCGCTATTGTTCTGAACACCGACCACCGGTACAGGGACAACGCGCACCGACATGGTTCGGCCCGCGGTTCCAAAATGGCTGTCGACCGGCTCTTGGCGGACATCCTCCGTGCACATTACACCTCACGCGATACCTCCCGCCATGGGGTGTCCACGCACATGCTACCGTGGCATTTGCGCCCGTCTGCTCTACCGCGGTACCTTTCTCCCCACGATGGGACCCTTTTGTTCGCGGGCTCCTGGGGCATGCGCAACGGTTCGTGTTTACGATGCGCGGTACCCGGTCGGGCGTACAAACGACACATTGCATGTGCAGCGGGTGGAATACCCGTCACGGCCTGCGGATCATGTATCTTTCCCGGTTACGGGGCACACGTGCGACGGCCTATCCGGTATCGGCAAATGTCACCATACTCTTTGTCCCGGGCGGTTAATGTTATTCGCATTATGCTCCTCGGTCCGGGGTCTGCTTTGATGCAGCTCTCCACCCTAGTCTCTGTCCTGAGCAGGCCTTTTCATCTCCTCATGGGAACGGCAACCCACATCCACGTGAATCGGCATACTATACGCGTCTCTCGGTCTCCCTCTGCGATTTGTACCCCCACACACCTCCCCCCGGTGCTACATGTACGATTCCTCGATGTCTGCGATCCCCTCTTTTGGCCACGGGTCTGTCCAGTACCTCTTCATTGGTTATGCGAGCTACCCACCTAATCATTGGCATTCTTCTGTGGCACCACATCTCAAACGCCTCTAATCTCCCGCTGTCCGCACCGCCTGTCGTCCACGTGTCGCGTCCGTACAAGGCACCTCTCCGCTCAAATGCTTTCCGAAAAGACCTCCTCATACGCACATTACTGTTCGGAGTTAGCACATTTCTCGTCTTCCCGGAATGCTTTCCCTCCCGTCGCCATTCTGCATTTTATGTCCTCTGTACCGCGACCATCGCCCGTTATTTCCCTACCCACGTCACAAAACGCATCTACCGCCGACATTGTATCGTTCCCCACTCTACCTCCTTCGGCATCGCCTGATCCTCGACGACCGCACTTCCATTACTTTTGTTTTGCTCTTGTCAATGTCCATTGTATACATTCCCCGCAACACACTGTCCATTCCATTCAACCGCTCTTCCAGGTCCTTTGCTGTCTCTGGCAGCATTACACTGCCATCGGCAACACGCAATGTTGTCCTGTCGTCCCCCTGAACGTTACTCCCTATCCCAAAGCCGTCCGTGCTTTCCTTCACCGCCTGCACACTGAAAAGCATCGGAGATAGGCTAGCACCCTGCCTCACGCCCTTCCCAACTGATGCTTCCCTCCCATGCCCGTCGCGTCGTACAACTGCGGTCTGGCGTTTGTACACGTATTTCCCTCGGGCGGTTACCATACGAATGTTCACATGACCTCTACAACTGTGGTGTATGTACACAGGGCCGCAAAATGACGGTGTGCCTGTCTCGGACACGCGGTGCCGCGTGTGCAGTAACGCGCAAATGACCTTCCACATCACCGCGTCTATCCGCCGACGTACGGTGTGCACGGCGACACGTCACGACGGCTTCCGGTAGACCTCCTTGCGACCTAGTTACTACTATGTTTGCACCACTGGGCGGACACTCGTGAGGAGCCCGCCAACCTTTGCGGTACGTTTGTGTACCTTCTCGGCGGCATTTATGCGCACCTGTTTCCCTTTCGTACACGGACCTCCGCACCAATTGCATGTCTGTCTCGACATGTACGCCTTCCCGACGCGGGGGTGCCAACGTCGCAGGTCCGGCACCCTCCGCCCTCGTGTCGCTGGCGACGTCGGCCGTGAACCGGGTGCGGGCCACCCCCCCGGCCGCGCCACGCGAGTGTCGCCCAACGCGATCGGGCGCGCCCCTGCGCTCCGGGGCGGCGCCTCCTCGTTCGCCCGTCGCAATTGGTCTCTACGTGGCGGCGTCACCGCCGTCCCCGCCATTAACCCGGCCGGCTCCTCGGCGCGGTGCCGCCATCTGCCGGCCGCACGACGGCCGCCCGCCTCCCGCCGTGCCCTCGCCGGCGCCACCTATCGGCGGTTCCGCGCACCCGTCGCCGGCAGCGCCACCTGTCGCGCCCTCGGCGCCGCACACGCTGGCGACGGCCGCGGGCCGCTCCTCCACGGCGCGTCGTCGCCCTGCACCACATCGACGGGCCGGCGGGAGGGCGGAACCGGGATCCTGGTCTCGCCCACTCGCGCGTCTGTCTGCGTTCGTTCTGTACGGACGTCCTCCGTTCGTGTACCCGTCCAATGGCCGGTGATGCACCTTGTCGTGCACGCGTATTGCCGACCTTGTGTCGTAATGCACATGTTACCTGTTCTTTTGTGCGTGTGTGTCCGTGCCGCCGCACACCCCCCCCCCCCCCCTCCCCCTCTTTTTTTTTTTTTTTTTTTTTTTTTTTTTTTTTTTTTTTTTTGCCGCGCGCGCGCGCCGTTTCGGGGGGTGCTCCCATACGTGTGCCATTTGCCCGCCCGTCTCGCACTGCCGCCGGCCTCCGGCGTTCGGGTTGGCGCTCGCGGACACAAACGGTGGCGGCCGGTCCATTTGTCGCCGCGCGAACACACGTCCGCTCCTCCGGCCGCCGGCTCGCCGTCGCCGGCCCTCCTCCGCCGGGCGACCCCCGAATTTCGCGCCACGCGCGGGTGGACGGCGGGCCCTGGTCGCCCTCTCATTCCACTGTGGGCACCCCCCGGGACCGCGCCGTGACGCGTTCGCCGCCCTCCCCGACTTTCCCGCTGTCCCTATCCGCTCGGTTCGGTCGGGGGCGGCGGCGCGCGCCCCCGCCGGCCGCCGGCCGCTCGGACCGCCGCCACTCCGGCCCGGCCCGGCGCAGCGCCACCGGCCCCCGCGGGGCGCACGCGCCGCGCCCGCTGCCGGCCCCGCGCGCCGCCGCGCCGCCGGCCTGGGCGCCTCGGCCGGGCCGCGGCCGGCCGCTGCCCCGGCGCCCGGTGCCCGTCGGGCGGGCGGCCCCGGCGCGCGGCTGTGCCCCGCACGCGCGCACGTCGCGCCGCCCTCCGCAGGCCGGCGTCGGCTGGTGTGGGGGGCGGGGCGCGGCCGCGGGCGCCGCCCGGCGCGCTGTGACGCGACGTGACGTGACCCGGCCTGGCGTCGCGTCGCGTCACCTGCCCTGCCCTCCGCTAACGTAACCTAGCGTAGCGTCGCCTAACCTAACCTAACCTACCCTACCCTACCCTAACCTAACCTAACCTAACCTAACCTAACGTGACCTAACCTAACGCAACGTGCCCTAACCTAACCCAACGTAGCCTAACCTAACCCGACCTCACGTAACCTAACCTAACGCAACCCTAACCTACCGTGGCGTACCGTAACCGCGCGTCACCTCGCCACGTCGTTCCTGATCACAGCTACCCGCTGGTGCTATGGTCGGTGTGGCGGCGCTGGTGCTTACCCGGGCGCGCATGCGTACTTATGCCTTTCGTGTGCGTGGCGCGCGACATCGTTCCACCTGCGTCCACGACATCGGTTCGGGGGTTCTCTGTACACGGTTTACATGGTTCTGCAGACTACGACACATCACCACGACATGTGGTGTCCTTCGAGATACTCGTTTGCCTAATTGTACGAACATGGTTCCGATCGCGGTTCTCAATGGCCGGCAACGGGTTCTGCGGGTACGCCGAATAGCATTGTTCCGTGCGGATTATACCGCATGAGGTAATTGCAATAATGGGGTGTCCATTGACATGCTACCGTGGACTGTGCACCCGTTTCCTTCCAACAATTCGACCCGTTTTTGTTTCCTTCCCGAGCGCTGGGGACATGTGCAATGGTTCTTGTCTACGATGGTCGGTACTCGCTCATTGAATGTGCGGCAAATGTACATGTCCCGGGTGAGGGGCACAAATACGACAGGTACTCGGATATCCACCGTGGTAAACGCACGTTTGTTTGTTTTGTTTCGTGCTCTTCGGGCGATTCGATAGCAATGTTCCCATGCACTCTACAAGTGCAGTATATGTACACAGAGGCCCCAAAGACAATGCCGGTTTCCCGACGACAGTGGTGCCAGTGTACAGTGACGTGACGATGCATTCCACATGGCTGCATTTACCTGGTGACGTATACTCTGCACGGACAGATGTTTTTCGGATGTCCTGTAGAACGCTTCGCGAGCTCTGTTTGCGCTATTGGGCAAAGAATTCTGTCAAGCCACCTCCAAAACGACTCCAGTTTGTGGTCAATTGCTACTATTTTGCCGGCGAAAATCGACAGGGGTATTTCGATTTTGTACGGGGAACCCCGGAACCTCACAGTGGCGTGTCAATGGAGTCCCCATTATTGCAATTACCGCATGACGTATGGTGTGCACAGTCAAACGTCATTAGGATTACCTGTACAGCTCTTTGGGAGCTACTTCCGACTGTGATCGGAACTATGTGTGTAAACGACGACAACAACAAACACCACAAACAAGCAGGGCACAACAACAGGAACAACCGCAGTAACGGAACCAACAACAAAAGAACAGAAACGGACATGAAAGAAAAACAGACGAACCGAAAACGGGCGGAGAGGACGAGACAAACAACCACTACAGTCTGCGGGAAAGTTCCGTATGTTTGTCGGCGAACTGTTGCAGAGCTATTTACGTTTTGCACCCCGCACCTATCGCGTATCCGTCTAGAACTCCGAAAGGAGAGTACGTTCTCCAAAGGACCAAAGAAAGGGTTGCCAACTTCACAGGACCCACTGAAATGGGTGTGGTGTCGTTGCCCTATCGTTACCGGTTGCTCTCTGGGACGCAACACGCGATTCGTACGATTGCGTGTGACGGTCACCCGGTGGTGCACTTTCCTGCCGAAGTGCGTGGCGACCGGTACGGTGGGCCGGCGGGCGGGCGGCGACGCCGGCCGGCGGGCGGGGGCCGCGCGGCGGCGGTGGGGCGGGCGGCGCGGGCGCGCGCGCCGGCCGCGCGGCGCCGGCGCGCTGCCGCCGAGGCGGCGGCCGGGCGCGGCGCGCGGCGGGCGGGAGGGGCGCGCGGCGGCGCGCGGCCGGCGCGGCTCCCCGCGAGTGGGAGCGGCGGCGGGGCGCGCTGTGCGAAGCGCGGCGCGGCGGCTGCGGCCTGTGTGGGCTGCTCCGCCGCCCGGCGTTCGGCGGCCCGACTCCGGCTGCTGGCTCGGTGGCCCCGGCGGTTCTCGCCGGCGGCTTGTACCGCGGCCGGCGGCCGGTGACTCGGCCGCGCCCGCCCGCTTCTGCACGCCGCCTACGGGGCGGGGCCCCGGCCCCGCCCTTGTGGCGCCGGCGCCGGAGCTTCCGGCCGGCCTCGGCCGTCCGTGTTGCCTCCCGCCGGCAATGCCACGACAGCACGCTCCCGGGCCTCTGCCGGCAGCGGCAAGCTCAGTTGGGAGCACGGGTTTTCTGAACTCGTCTACTCGCCTGTCTCCGGGCGATTGCGCCTCTCTCGGACCCGACCACGTGCTTCGGCCGGCGCCGCGCGCCGCCGGGACCTGAGAGGGTTTCGAGGTGTATCGTGCAGGGGAGCCCCGCCTCCTCCTGGACTCTTCTTCCTGGTGCGAACTGCGTGTTCGCGCGGGCCGCCGGGATGCACTCCCGGCCAGGCCTCGCTGCTACGCTATGCAAGCAAGGCAGCTCCCTGGTTGATCCTGCCAGTAGTCATATGCTTGTCTCAAAGATTAAGCCATGCATGTCTCAGTACAAGCCGCATTAAGGTGAAACCGCGAATGGCTCATTAAATCAGTTATGGTTCCTTAGATCGTACCCACGTTACTTGGATAACTGTGGTAATTCTAGAGCTAATACATGCAAACAGAGTCCCGACCAGAGATGGAAGGGACGCTTTTATTAGATCAAAACCAATCGGTCGGCTCGTCCGGTCCGTTTGCCTTGGTGACTCTGAATAACTTTGGGCTGATCGCACGGTCTCCGTACCGGCGACGCATCTTTCAAATGTCTGCCTTATCAACTGTCGATGGTAGGTTCTGCGCCTACCATGGTTGTAACGGGTAACGGGGAATCAGGGTTCGATTCCGGAGAGGGAGCCTGAGAAACGGCTACCACATCCAAGGAAGGCAGCAGGCGCGCAAATTACCCACTCCCGGCACGGGGAGGTAGTGACGAAAAATAACGATACGGGACTCATCCGAGGCCCCGTAATCGGAATGAGTACACTTTAAATCCTTTAACGAGTATCTATTGGAGGGCAAGTCTGGTGCCAGCAGCCGCGGTAATTCCAGCTCCAATAGCGTATATTAAAGTTGTTGCGGTTAAAAAGCTCGTAGTTGGATTTGTGTCCCACGCTGTTGGTTCACCGCCCGTCGGTGTTTAACTGGCATGTATCGTGGGACGTCCTGCCGGTGGGGCGAGCCGAAGGCGCGCGGCCGCCTCGTGCGTGCCCGTGCGTCCCGAGGCGGACCCCGTTGAAATCCTACCGCGGTGCTCTTTACCGAGTGTCGAGGTGGGCCGGCACGTTTACTTTGAACAAATTAGAGTGCTTAAAGCAGGCAAGCCCGCCTGAATACTGTGTGCATGGAATAATGGAATAGGACCTCGGTTCTATTTTGTTGGTTTTCGGAACCCGAGGTAATGATTAATAGGGACAGGCGGGGGCATTCGTATTGCGACGTTAGAGGTGAAATTCTTGGATCGTCGCAAGACGAACAGAAGCGAAAGCATTTGCCAAGTATGTTTTCATTAATCAAGAACGAAAGTTAGAGGTTCGAAGGCGATCAGATACCGCCCTAGTTCTAACCATAAACGATGCCAGCCAGCGATCCGCCGCAGTTCCTCCGATGACTCGGCGGGCAGCCTCCGGGAAACCAAAGCTTTTGGGTTCCGGGGGAAGTATGGTTGCAAAGCTGAAACTTAAAGGAATTGACGGAAGGGCACCACCAGGAGTGGAGCCTGCGGCTTAATTTGACTCAACACGGGAAACCTCACCAGGCCCGGACACCGGAAGGATTGACAGATTGATAGCTCTTTCTTGATTCGGTGGGTGGTGGTGCATGGCCGTTCTTAGTTGGTGGAGCGATTTGTCTGGTTAATTCCGATAACGAACGAGACTCTAGCCTGCTAACTAGTCGCGTGACATCCTTCGTGCTGTCAGCGATTACTTTTCTTCTTAGAGGGACAGGCGGCTTCTAGCCGCACGAGATTGAGCAATAACAGGTCTGTGATGCCCTTAGATGTTCTGGGCCGCACGCGCGCTACACTGAAGGAATCAGCGTGTCTTCCTAGGCCGAAAGGTCGGGGTAACCCGCTGAACCTCCTTCGTGCTAGGGATTGGGGCTTGCAATTGTTCCCCATGAACGAGGAATTCCCAGTAAGCGCGAGTCATAAGCTCG
>JAOYRU010000369.1:52500-62500 GCA_026315105.1 Locusta migratoria | reverse complement strand
GTCGTACCTCACTAACAGGAATCGAAGGGTGTCGGTGCAAGCGACTAGTGAATTAGGCCAACAGTCATCATGGGGTTGGGACGCAACTACATGTGGTGTCCCACAGGGACCCATCTTAGGGCCATTGCCTTTTCCTGTGTACGTTAATGATCTCTCATCGGTTACACTACCAGAGGCAGAGTTCGGTTTGTCTGCAGATGATACACGTATTGCAATAGAGAGTACGTCACGTATAGTGATAGAAACGTCTGCTAATGATAATTTCATGTACATTACTACATGGTTTAAATCCAACTCATCGTCATTACACTTTGCAAAGACGCACTACCTGCCGTTACTCACTACCTGCCGTTCAGGACATGTAAGAGATTTCCTTACAGCATATGCATTGAATATGAAGAAGAGCAGATACAAGAGGCTGACAGACTTAAATGCCTGGGATTACAGCTTGGTAAGTACATTTTAGTTGGGGAGGAGCCACGCCACAGAACCGCAGAAACGACCCAACAACTCTGTATTTCCAATACGGGTGTTCTCAGACATAGGAGACATGCAAATACCAAAGCTTGCATACTTTGCCTTACTTTCATTCCTTAATGTCATATGGTATATATAATTGTGGGGTAACTCTTCGTGGTCGGTCACAAGTCTTCAGAGCCCAAAAACGTGTAATACGTATTATTTGTGGCGTACATACGGACGTCCTGTAGAAGCCTCTTCAAAGAACTGGGTATATTAACTACCGCCTCTCAGTGTATTTATTCCTTAATGACATTTGTCATAAATAATATATCCCTTTTCCCAACAAGCAGCTCGGTTCACACATACAATACTAGAAACAACAATGGTCCACACAAGGATCTAAAAGCACCTACTTCGGTTCACAAAGGGGTCCACTACTCAGGAACACACATTTCCAATACTTTACCATCAAGTACAAACACTTTAGCCACAAATAAAGGTCGGTTGAAGAGGAACCTAAACGACCTTCTAGTGGCCACCTCCTTCTACTCCGTTAGTGACTTTCTACCTTGTACCACGTGCTGCATGCACCCATACTATATTAGTACTATTATATGATCACAAAAAAACCCTAAAAGAAGAACCTTAAACAATTATGTATCTGTATTTACATTGTTAGTATTATTTGTTATGCAACCTGTACATTTTGTTTCTTGACATGTTCCACATCCACGGGGATCCCCTCAATTTGGGTCTACGGAACAAATAATTAATCTCATCTGATCTGCAAACGTGTGTAACTGGTATAGTGTTGCAGCCTGGCTATGAACGTGTGCGATTGGCACATCTACGGAGGGAGGTGGTTTGACGTTAGAGGCCATGGAAGAGCCCAATCGGTAACGTGCGGGGACACGCATTACACGCATTGCACTGCAGCGGTACGCCACCTCACGGTGGAGTGCTGTGCAGGCAGAACGTGACGCAACGGCTCGACGGGCAGGTACCTTTCGCGATCGATCCACCGGCGGCTGGCGTTTGGCTGTACATGGGATGTTAATGATGTGGTACCCGCTCGCAGAACAGTGGACGGCGGTTCGTCGACATGGGGCTACGGGCCGTGCAGCACACAGTACGGTGCGGTCGGCGACGTGGCACACGTCGGATGGGAATGTTACGTACGTCACACGCCTCGGACGTCTGGACATGTACACGGGCGTCGCCTGCGGGATCTATGGCCGGTAAACGGCAATGTTGTGGAATACGTGTGTACACACGACCGGCGGGCTACACGACATGTCGCCATTCACTCTTACCCATCACCGATGCCATCCATTGTTGCGGTGATTCACCGCGGCTGCCACAGACATTACGGGCGGCGGGAGGATAGGGCAGACCCATTACTACACATTCATACGCGCCAATGTACGTGCTGGGTGGGGCCGTATTTGTACATGTACGGTACGCGCACGTCACATACACGTACCTGCATGTACGTGATTGCGGCCACCTCAGACACACTACCGTACAGCCCCCGTCTGCTACATGCTATCGCTATGTCGTACAACGCAAGGGTGTCCTCCGTCGTGCGCAACCGGTTGACAGTGTTGTTCGTAACGGTTCCCGTCTCGCACGTTCATCGACAACTGTCGCCCCATGCCGCAATGATGTCCAAATACCAGGCCTTCCCCGATAATATCGGGGGCAGGACAACGTGTCGGTGCACGGGCCCGCTATTGTTCTGAACACCGACCACCGGTACAGGGACAACGCGCACCGACATGGTTCGGCCCGCGGTTCCAAAATGGCTGTCGACCGGCTCTTGGCGGACATCCTCCGTGCACATTACACCTCACGCGATACCTCCCGCCATGGGGTGTCCACGCACATGCTACCGTGGCATTTGCGCCCGTCTGCTCTACCGCGGTACCTTTCTCCCCACGATGGGACCCTTTTGTTCGCGGGCTCCTGGGGCATGCGCAACGGTTCGTGTTTACGATGCGCGGTACCCGGTCGGGCGTACAAACGACACATTGCATGTGCAGCGGGTGGAATACCCGTCACGGCCTGCGGATCATGTATCTTTCCCGGTTACGGGGCACACGTGCGACGGCCTATCCGGTATCGGCAAATGTCACCATACTCTTTGTCCCGGGCGGTTAATGTTATTCGCATTATGCTCCTCGGTCCGGGGTCTGCTTTGATGCAGCTCTCCACCCTAGTCTCTGTCCTGAGCAGGCCTTTTCATCTCCTCATGGGAACGGCAACCCACATCCACGTGAATCGGCATACTATACGCGTCTCTCGGTCTCCCTCTGCGATTTGTACCCCCACACACCTCCCCCCGGTGCTACATGTACGATTCCTCGATGTCTGCGATCCCCTCTTTTGGCCACGGGTCTGTCCAGTACCTCTTCATTGGTTATGCGAGCTACCCACCTAATCATTGGCATTCTTCTGTGGCACCACATCTCAAACGCCTCTAATCTCCCGCTGTCCGCACCGCCTGTCGTCCACGTGTCGCGTCCGTACAAGGCACCTCTCCGCTCAAATGCTTTCCGAAAAGACCTCCTCATACGCACATTACTGTTCGGAGTTAGCACATTTCTCGTCTTCCCGGAATGCTTTCCCTCCCGTCGCCATTCTGCATTTTATGTCCTCTGTACCGCGACCATCGCCCGTTATTTCCCTACCCACGTCACAAAACGCATCTACCGCCGACATTGTATCGTTCCCCACTCTACCTCCTTCGGCATCGCCTGATCCTCGACGACCGCACTTCCATTACTTTTGTTTTGCTCTTGTCAATGTCCATTGTATACATTCCCCGCAACACACTGTCCATTCCATTCAACCGCTCTTCCAGGTCCTTTGCTGTCTCTGGCAGCATTACACTGCCATCGGCAACACGCAATGTTGTCCTGTCGTCCCCCTGAACGTTACTCCCTATCCCAAAGCCGTCCGTGCTTTCCTTCACCGCCTGCACACTGAAAAGCATCGGAGATAGGCTAGCACCCTGCCTCACGCCCTTCCCAACTGATGCTTCCCTCCCATGCCCGTCGCGTCGTACAACTGCGGTCTGGCGTTTGTACACGTATTTCCCTCGGGCGGTTACCATACGAATGTTCACATGACCTCTACAACTGTGGTGTATGTACACAGGGCCGCAAAATGACGGTGTGCCTGTCTCGGACACGCGGTGCCGCGTGTGCAGTAACGCGCAAATGACCTTCCACATCACCGCGTCTATCCGCCGACGTACGGTGTGCACGGCGACACGTCACGACGGCTTCCGGTAGACCTCCTTGCGACCTAGTTACTACTATGTTTGCACCACTGGGCGGACACTCGTGAGGAGCCCGCCAACCTTTGCGGTACGTTTGTGTACCTTCTCGGCGGCATTTATGCGCACCTGTTTCCCTTTCGTACACGGACCTCCGCACCAATTGCATGTCTGTCTCGACATGTACGCCTTCCCGACGCGGGGGTGCCAACGTCGCAGGTCCGGCACCCTCCGCCCTCGTGTCGCTGGCGACGTCGGCCGTGAACCGGGTGCGGGCCACCCCCCCGGCCGCGCCACGCGAGTGTCGCCCAACGCGATCGGGCGCGCCCCTGCGCTCCGGGGCGGCGCCTCCTCGTTCGCCCGTCGCAATTGGTCTCTACGTGGCGGCGTCACCGCCGTCCCCGCCATTAACCCGGCCGGCTCCTCGGCGCGGTGCCGCCATCTGCCGGCCGCACGACGGCCGCCCGCCTCCCGCCGTGCCCTCGCCGGCGCCACCTATCGGCGGTTCCGCGCACCCGTCGCCGGCAGCGCCACCTGTCGCGCCCTCGGCGCCGCACACGCTGGCGACGGCCGCGGGCCGCTCCTCCACGGCGCGTCGTCGCCCTGCACCACATCGACGGGCCGGCGGGAGGGCGGAACCGGGATCCTGGTCTCGCCCACTCGCGCGTCTGTCTGCGTTCGTTCTGTACGGACGTCCTCCGTTCGTGTACCCGTCCAATGGCCGGTGATGCACCTTGTCGTGCACGCGTATTGCCGACCTTGTGTCGTAATGCACATGTTACCTGTTCTTTTGTGCGTGTGTGTCCGTGCCGCCGCACCCCCCCCCCCCCCTCCCCCTCTTTTTTTTTTTTTTTTTTTTTTTTTTTTTTTTTTTTTTTTTTTTTTTTTTGCCGCGCGCGCGCGCCGTTTCGGGGGGTGCTCCCATACGTGTGCCATTTGCCCGCCCGTCTCGCACTGCCGCCGGCCTCCGGCGTTCGGGTTGGCGCTCGCGGACACAAACGGTGGCGGCCGGTCCATTTGTCGCCGCGCGAACACACGTCCGCTCCTCCGGCCGCCGGCTCGCCGTCGCCGGCCCTCCTCCGCCGGGCGACCCCCGAATTTCGCGCCACGCGCGGGTGGACGGCGGGCCCTGGTCGCCCTCTCATTCCACTGTGGGCACCCCCCGGGACCGCGCCGTGACGCGTTCGCCGCCCTCCCCGACTTTCCCGCTGTCCCTATCCGCTCGGTTCGGTCGGGGGCGGCGGCGCGCGCCCCCGCCGGCCGCCGGCCGCTCGGACCGCCGCCACTCCGGCCCGGCCCGGCGCAGCGCCACCGGCCCCCGCGGGGCGCACGCGCCGCGCCCGCTGCCGGCCCCGCGCGCCGCCGCGCCGCCGGCCTGGGCGCCTCGGCCGGGCCGCGGCCGGCCGCTGCCCCGGCGCCCGGTGCCCGTCGGGCGGGCGGCCCCGGCGCGCGGCTGTGCCCCGCACGCGCGCACGTCGCGCCGCCCTCCGCAGGCCGGCGTCGGCTGGTGTGGGGGGCGGGGCGCGGCCGCGGGCGCCGCCCGGCGCGCTGTGACGCGACGTGACGTGACCCGGCCTGGCGTCGCGTCGCGTCACCTGCCCTGCCCTCCGCTAACGTAACCTAGCGTAGCGTCGCCTAACCTAACCTAACCTACCCTACCCTACCCTAACCTAACCTAACCTAACCTAACCTAACGTGACCTAACCTAACGCAACGTGCCCTAACCTAACCCAACGTAGCCTAACCTAACCCGACCTCACGTAACCTAACCTAACGCAACCCTAACCTACCGTGGCGTACCGTAACCGCGCGTCACCTCGCCACGTCGTTCCTGATCACAGCTACCCGCTGGTGCTATGGTCGGTGTGGCGGCGCTGGTGCTTACCCGGGCGCGCATGCGTACTTATGCCTTTCGTGTGCGTGGCGCGCGACATCGTTCCACCTGCGTCCACGACATCGGTTCGGGGGTTCTCTGTACACGGTTTACATGGTTCTGCAGACTACGACACATCACCACGACATGTGGTGTCCTTCGAGATACTCGTTTGCCTAATTGTACGAACATGGTTCCGATCGCGGTTCTCAATGGCCGGCAACGGGTTCTGCGGGTACGCCGAATAGCATTGTTCCGTGCGGATTATACCGCATGAGGTAATTGCAATAATGGGGTGTCCATTGACATGCTACCGTGGACTGTGCACCCGTTTCCTTCCAACAATTCGACCCGTTTTTGTTTCCTTCCCGAGCGCTGGGGACATGTGCAATGGTTCTTGTCTACGATGGTCGGTACTCGCTCATTGAATGTGCGGCAAATGTACATGTCCCGGGTGAGGGGCACAAATACGACAGCTACTCGGATATCCACCGTGGTAAACGCACGTTTGTTTGTTTTGTTTCGTGCTCTTCGGGCGATTCGATAGCAATGTTCCCATGCACTCTACAAGTGCAGTATATGTACACAGAGGCCCCAAAGACAATGCCGGTTTCCCGACGACAGTGGTGCCAGTGTACAGTGACGTGACGATGCATTCCACATGGCTGCATTTACCTGGTGACGTATACTCTGCACGGACAGATGTTTTTCGGATGTCCTGTAGAACGCTTCGCGAGCTCTGTTTGCGCTATTGGGCAAAGAATTCTGTCAAGCCACCTCCAAAACGACTCCAGTTTGTGGTCAATTGCTACTATTTTGCCGGCGAAAATCGACAGGGGTATTTCGATTTTGTACGGGGAACCCCGGAACCTCACAGTGGCGTGTCAATGGAGTCCCCATTATTGCAATTACCGCATGACGTATGGTGTGCACAGTCAAACGTCATTAGGATTACCTGTACAGCTCTTTGGGAGCTACTTCCGACTGTGATCGGAACTATGTGTGTAAACGACGACAACAACAAACACCACAAACAAGCAGGGCACAACAACAGGAACAACCGCAGTAACGGAACCAACAACAAAAGAACAGAAACGGACATGAAAGAAAAACAGACGAACCGAAAACGGGCGGAGAGGACGAGACAAACAACCACTACAGTCTGCGGGAAAGTTCCGTATGTTTGTCGGCGAACTGTTGCAGAGCTATTTACGTTTTGCACCCCGCACCTATCGCGTATCCGTCTAGAACTCCGAAAGGAGAGTACGTTCTCCAAAGGACCAAAGAAAGGGTTGCCAACTTCACAGGACCCACTGAAATGGGTGTGGTGTCGTTGCCCTATCGTTACCGGTTGCTCTCTGGGACGCAACACGCGATTCGTACGATTGCGTGTGACGGTCACCCGGTGGTGCACTTTCCTGCCGAAGTGCGTGGCGACCGGTACGGTGGGCCGGCGGGCGGGCGGCGACGCCGGCCGGCGGGCGGGGGCCGCGCGGCGGCGGTGGGGCGGGCGGCGCGGGCGCGCGCGCCGGCCGCGCGGCGCCGGCGCGCTGCCGCCGAGGCGGCGGCCGGGCGCGGCGCGCGGCGGGCGGGAGGGGCGCGCGGCGGCGCGCGGCCGGCGCGGCTCCCCGCGAGTGGGAGCGGCGGCGGGGCGCGCTGTGCGAAGCGCGGCGCGGCGGCTGCGGCCTGTGTGGGCTGCTCCGCCGCCCGGCGTTCGGCGGCCCGACTCCGGCTGCTGGCTCGGTGGCCCCGGCGGTTCTCGCCGGCGGCTTGTACCGCGGCCGGCGGCCGGTGACTCGGCCGCGCCCGCCCGCTTCTGCACGCCGCCTACGGGGCGGGGCCCCGGCCCCGCCCTTGTGGCGCCGGCGCCGGAGCTTCCGGCCGGCCTCGGCCGTCCGTGTTGCCTCCCGCCGGCAATGCCACGACAGCACGCTCCCGGGCCTCTGCCGGCAGCGGCAAGCTCAGTTGGGAGCACGGGTTTTCTGAACTCGTCTACTCGCCTGTCTCCGGGCGATTGCGCCTCTCTCGGACCCGACCACGTGCTTCGGCCGGCGCCGCGCGCCGCCGGGACCTGAGAGGGTTTCGAGGTGTATCGTGCAGGGGAGCCCCGCCTCCTCCTGGACTCTTCTTCCTGGTGCGAACTGCGTGTTCGCGCGGGCCGCCGGGATGCACTCCCGGCCAGGCCTCGCTGCTACGCTATGCAAGCAAGGCAGCTCCCTGGTTGATCCTGCCAGTAGTCATATGCTTGTCTCAAAGATTAAGCCATGCATGTCTCAGTACAAGCCGCATTAAGGTGAAACCGCGAATGGCTCATTAAATCAGTTATGGTTCCTTAGATCGTACCCACGTTACTTGGATAACTGTGGTAATTCTAGAGCTAATACATGCAAACAGAGTCCCGACCAGAGATGGAAGGGACGCTTTTATTAGATCAAAACCAATCGGTCGGCTCGTCCGGTCCGTTTGCCTTGGTGACTCTGAATAACTTTGGGCTGATCGCACGGTCTCCGTACCGGCGACGCATCTTTCAAATGTCTGCCTTATCAACTGTCGATGGTAGGTTCTGCGCCTACCATGGTTGTAACGGGTAACGGGGAATCAGGGTTCGATTCCGGAGAGGGAGCCTGAGAAACGGCTACCACATCCAAGGAAGGCAGCAGGCGCGCAAATTACCCACTCCCGGCACGGGGAGGTAGTGACGAAAAATAACGATACGGGACTCATCCGAGGCCCCGTAATCGGAATGAGTACACTTTAAATCCTTTAACGAGTATCTATTGGAGGGCAAGTCTGGTGCCAGCAGCCGCGGTAATTCCAGCTCCAATAGCGTATATTAAAGTTGTTGCGGTTAAAAAGCTCGTAGTTGGATTTGTGTCCCACGCTGTTGGTTCACCGCCCGTCGGTGTTTAACTGGCATGTATCGTGGGACGTCCTGCCGGTGGGGCGAGCCGAAGGCGCGCGGCCGCCTCGTGCGTGCCCGTGCGTCCCGAGGCGGACCCCGTTGAAATCCTACCGCGGTGCTCTTTACCGAGTGTCGAGGTGGGCCGGCACGTTTACTTTGAACAAATTAGAGTGCTTAAAGCAGGCAAGCCCGCCTGAATACTGTGTGCATGGAATAATGGAATAGGACCTCGGTTCTATTTTGTTGGTTTTCGGAACCCGAGGTAATGATTAATAGGGACAGGCGGGGGCATTCGTATTGCGACGTTAGAGGTGAAATTCTTGGATCGTCGCAAGACGAACAGAAGCGAAAGCATTTGCCAAGTATGTTTTCATTAATCAAGAACGAAAGTTAGAGGTTCGAAGGCGATCAGATACCGCCCTAGTTCTAACCATAAACGATGCCAGCCAGCGATCCGCCGCAGTTCCTCCGATGACTCGGCGGGCAGCCTCCGGGAAACCAAAGCTTTTGGGTTCCGGGGGAAGTATGGTTGCAAAGCTGAAACTTAAAGGAATTGACGGAAGGGCACCACCAGGAGTGGAGCCTGCGGCTTAATTTGACTCAACACGGGAAACCTCACCAGGCCCGGACACCGGAAGGATTGACAGATTGATAGCTCTTTCTTGATTCGGTGGGTGGTGGTGCATGGCCGTTCTTAGTTGGTGGAGCGATTTGTCTGGTTAATTCCGATAACGAACGAGACTCTAGCCTGCTAACTAGTCGCGTGACATCCTTCGTGCTGTCAGCGATTACTTTTCTTCTTAGAGGGACAGGCGGCTTCTAGCCGCACGAGATTGAGCAATAACAGGTCTGTGATGCCCTTAGATGTTCTGGGCCGCACGCGCGCTACACTGAAGGAATCAGCGTGTCTTCCTAGGCCGAAAGGTCGGGGTAACCCGCTGAACCTCCTTCGTGCTAGGGATTGGGGCTTGCAATTGTTCCCCATGAACGAGGAATTCCCAGTAAGCGCGAGTCATAAGCTCGCGTTGATTACGTCCCTGCCCTTTGTACACACCGCCCGTCGCTACTACCGATTGAATGATTTAGTGAGGTCTTCGGACTGGTACGCGGCATCGACTCTGTCGTTGCCGATGCTACCGGAAAGATGACCAAACTTGATCATTTAGAGGAAGTAAAAGTCGTAACAAGGTTTCCGTAGGTGAACCTGCGGAAGGATCATTACCGACTTGACTGCATGTCTTGCGATGTGCGTGTCTTGTCGCGCATACAGACACTGCGCCTCCTGGGCGCGCGCCGCGTGCGGGACCACGCGCACGTCTCAAAACTAACTGCTGAGCTGGTGTACGAGCGCTGAAGCTCCGGAGGCGGGAGGCCCGCGGCACCTGGCGCCCGGCGCCGGTTTTGAATGACTTTCGCCCGAGTGCCTCTCTGCTCCGGTGTGGAGCCGTACGACGAATGTGGAATGGAACAGGGGCCGTCAAAC
>JAOYRU010000369.1:35000-45000 GCA_026315105.1 Locusta migratoria | reverse complement strand
ACGCCACAGAACCGCAGAAACGACCCAACAACTCTGTATTTCCAATACGGGTGTTCTCAGACATAGGAGACATGCAAATACCAAAGCTTGCATACTTTGCTTACTTTCATTCCTTAATGTCATATGGTATAATAATTGTGGGGTAACTCTTCGGGTCGGTCACAAGTCTTCAGAGCCCAAAAACGTGTAATACGTATTATTTGTGGCGTACATTCACGGACGTCCTGTAGAAGCCTCTTCAAAGAACTGGGTATATTAACTACCGCCTCTCAGTGTATTTATTCCTTAATGACATTTGTCATAAATAATATATCCCTTTTCCCAACAAGCAGCTCGGTTCACACATACAATACTAGAAACAACAATGGTCCACACAAGGATCTAAAAGCACCTACTTCGGTTCACAAAGGGGTCCACTACTCAGGAACACACATTTCCAATACTTTACCATCAAGTACAAACACTTTAGCCACAAATAAAGGTCGGTTGAAGAGGAACCTAAACGACCTTCTAGTGGCCACCTCCTTCTACTCCGTTAGTGACTTTCTACCTTGTACCACGTGCTGCATGCACCCATACTATATTAGTACTATTATATGATCACAAAAAAACCCTAAAAGAAGAACCTTAAACAATTATGTATCTGTATTTACATTGTTAGTATTATTTGTTATGCAACCTGTACATTTTGTTTCTTGACATGTTCCACATCCACGGGGATCCCCTCAATTTGGGTCTACGGAACAAATAATTAATCTCATCTGATCTGCAAACGTGTGTAACTGGTATAGTGTTGCAGCCTGGCTATGAACGTGTGCGATTGGCACATCTACGGAGGGAGGTGGTTTGACGTTAGAGGCCATGGAAGAGCCCAATCGGTAACGTGCGGGGACACGCATTACACGCATTGCACTGCAGCGGTACGCCACCTCACGGTGGAGTGCTGTGCAGGCAGAACGTGACGCAACGGCTCGACGGGCAGGTACCTTTCGCGATCGATCCACCGGCGGCTGGCGTTTGGCTGTACATGGGATGTTAATGATGTGGTACCCGCTCGCAGAACAGTGGACGGCGGTTCGTCGACATGGGGCTACGGGCCGTGCAGCACACAGTACGGTGCGGTCGGCGACGTGGCACACGTCGGATGGGAATGTTACGTACGTCACACGCCTCGGACGTCTGGACATGTACACGGGCGTCGCCTGCGGGATCTATGGCCGGTAAACGGCAATGTTGTGGAATACGTGTGTACACACGACCGGCGGGCTACACGACATGTCGCCATTCACTCTTACCCATCACCGATGCCATCCATTGTTGCGGTGATTCACCGCGGCTGCCACAGACATTACGGGCGGCGGGAGGATAGGGCAGACCCATTACTACACATTCATACGCGCCAATGTACGTGCTGGGTGGGGCCGTATTTGTACATGTACGGTACGCGCACGTCACATACACGTACCTGCATGTACGTGATTGCGGCCACCTCAGACACACTACCGTACAGCCCCCGTCTGCTACATGCTATCGCTATGTCGTACAACGCAAGGGTGTCCTCCGTCGTGCGCAACCGGTTGACAGTGTTGTTCGTAACGGTTCCCGTCTCGCACGTTCATCGACAACTGTCGCCCCATGCCGCAATGATGTCCAAATACCAGGCCTTCCCCGATAATATCGGGGGCAGGACAACGTGTCGGTGCACGGGCCCGCTATTGTTCTGAACACCGACCACCGGTACAGGGACAACGCGCACCGACATGGTTCGGCCCGCGGTTCCAAAATGGCTGTCGACCGGCTCTTGGCGGACATCCTCCGTGCACATTACACCTCACGCGATACCTCCCGCCATGGGGTGTCCACGCACATGCTACCGTGGCATTTGCGCCCGTCTGCTCTACCGCGGTACCTTTCTCCCCACGATGGGACCCTTTTGTTCGCGGGCTCCTGGGGCATGCGCAACGGTTCGTGTTTACGATGCGCGGTACCCGGTCGGGCGTACAAACGACACATTGCATGTGCAGCGGGTGGAATACCCGTCACGGCCTGCGGATCATGTATCTTTCCCGGTTACGGGGCACACGTGCGACGGCCTATCCGGTATCGGCAAATGTCACCATACTCTTTGTCCCGGGCGGTTAATGTTATTCGCATTATGCTCCTCGGTCCGGGGTCTGCTTTGATGCAGCTCTCCACCCTAGTCTCTGTCCTGAGCAGGCCTTTTCATCTCCTCATGGGAACGGCAACCCACATCCACGTGAATCGGCATACTATACGCGTCTCTCGGTCTCCCTCTGCGATTTGTACCCCCACACACCTCCCCCCGGTGCTACATGTACGATTCCTCGATGTCTGCGATCCCCTCTTTTGGCCACGGGTCTGTCCAGTACCTCTTCATTGGTTATGCGAGCTACCCACCTAATCATTGGCATTCTTCTGTGGCACCACATCTCAAACGCCTCTAATCTCCCGCTGTCCGCACCGCCTGTCGTCCACGTGTCGCGTCCGTACAAGGCACCTCTCCGCTCAAATGCTTTCCGAAAAGACCTCCTCATACGCACATTACTGTTCGGAGTTAGCACATTTCTCGTCTTCCCGGAATGCTTTCCCTCCCGTCGCCATTCTGCATTTTATGTCCTCTGTACCGCGACCATCGCCCGTTATTTCCCTACCCACGTCACAAAACGCATCTACCGCCGACATTGTATCGTTCCCCACTCTACCTCCTTCGGCATCGCCTGATCCTCGACGACCGCACTTCCATTACTTTTGTTTTGCTCTTGTCAATGTCCATTGTATACATTCCCCGCAACACACTGTCCATTCCATTCAACCGCTTTTCCAGGTCCTTTGCTGTCTCTGGCAGCATTACACTGCCATCGGCAACACGCAATGTTGTCCTGTCGTCCCCCTGAACGTTACTCCCTATCCCAAAGCCGTCCGTGCTTTCCTTCACCGCCTGCACACTGAAAAGCATCGGAGATAGGCTAGCACCCTGCCTCACGCCCTTCCCAACTGATGCTTCCCTCCCATGCCCGTCGCGTCGTACAACTGCGGTCTGGCGTTTGTACACGTATTTCCCTCGGGCGGTTACCATACGAATGTTCACATGACCTCTACAACTGTGGTGTATGTACACAGGGCCGCAAAATGACGGTGTGCCTGTCTCGGACACGCGGTGCCGCGTGTGCAGTAACGCGCAAATGACCTTCCACATCACCGCGTCTATCCGCCGACGTACGGTGTGCACGGCGACACGTCACGACGGCTTCCGGTAGACCTCCTTGCGACCTAGTTACTACTATGTTTGCACCACTGGGCGGACACTCGTGAGGAGCCCGCCAACCTTTGCGGTACGTTTGTGTACCTTCTCGGCGGCATTTATGCGCACCTGTTTCCCTTTCGTACACGGACCTCCGCACCAATTGCATGTCTGTCTCGACATGTACGCCTTCCCGACGCGGGGGTGCCAACGTCGCAGGTCCGGCACCCTCCGCCCTCGTGTCGCTGGCGACGTCGGCCGTGAACCGGGTGCGGGCCACCCCCCCGGCCGCGCCACGCGAGTGTCGCCCAACGCGATCGGGCGCGCCCCTGCGCTCCGGGGCGGCGCCTCCTCGTTCGCCCGTCGCAATTGGTCTCTACGTGGCGGCGTCACCGCCGTCCCCGCCATTAACCCGGCCGGCTCCTCGGCGCGGTGCCGCCATCTGCCGGCCGCACGACGGCCGCCCGCCTCCCGCCGTGCCCTCGCCGGCGCCACCTATCGGCGGTTCCGCGCACCCGTCGCCGGCAGCGCCACCTGTCGCGCCCTCGGCGCCGCACACGCTGGCGACGGCCGCGGGCCGCTCCTCCACGGCGCGTCGTCGCCCTGCACCACATCGACGGGCCGGCGGGAGGGCGGAACCGGGATCCTGGTCTCGCCCACTCGCGCGTCTGTCTGCGTTCGTTCTGTACGGACGTCCTCCGTTCGTGTACCCGTCCAATGGCCGGTGATGCACCTTGTCGTGCACGCGTATTGCCGACCTTGTGTCGTAATGCACATGTTACCTGTTCTTTTGTGCGTGTGTGTCCGTGCCGCCGCACCCCCCCCCCCCCCCCTCCCCCTCTTTTTTTTTTTTTTTTTTTTTTTTTTTTTTTTTTTTTTTTTTTTTTTTTTTTTTGCCGCGCGCGCGCGCCGTTTCGGGGGGTGCTCCCATACGTGTGCCATTTGCCCGCCCGTCTCGCACTGCCGCCGGCCTCCGGCGTTCGGGTTGGCGCTCGCGGACACAAACGGTGGCGGCCGGTCCATTTGTCGCCGCGCGAACACACGTCCGCTCCTCCGGCCGCCGGCTCGCCGTCGCCGGCCCTCCTCCGCCGGGCGACCCCCGAATTTCGCGCCACGCGCGGGTGGACGGCGGGCCCTGGTCGCCCTCTCATTCCACTGTGGGCACCCCCCGGGACCGCGCCGTGACGCGTTCGCCGCCCTCCCCGACTTTCCCGCTGTCCCTATCCGCTCGGTTCGGTCGGGGGCGGCGGCGCGCGCCCCCGCCGGCCGCCGGCCGCTCGGACCGCCGCCACTCCGGCCCGGCCCGGCGCAGCGCCACCGGCCCCCGCGGGGCGCACGCGCCGCGCCCGCTGCCGGCCCCGCGCGCCGCCGCGCCGCCGGCCTGGGCGCCTCGGCCGGGCCGCGGCCGGCCGCTGCCCCGGCGCCCGGTGCCCGTCGGGCGGGCGGCCCCGGCGCGCGGCTGTGCCCCGCACGCGCGCACGTCGCGCCGCCCTCCGCAGGCCGGCGTCGGCTGGTGTGGGGGGCGGGGCGCGGCCGCGGGCGCCGCCCGGCGCGCTGTGACGCGACGTGACGTGACCCGGCCTGGCGTCGCGTCGCGTCACCTGCCCTGCCCTCCGCTAACGTAACCTAGCGTAGCGTCGCCTAACCTAACCTAACCTACCCTACCCTACCCTAACCTAACCTAACCTAACCTAACCTAACGTGACCTAACCTAACGCAACGTGCCCTAACCTAACCCAACGTAGCCTAACCTAACCCGACCTCACGTAACCTAACCTAACGCAACCCTAACCTACCGTGGCGTACCGTAACCGCGCGTCACCTCGCCACGTCGTTCCTGATCACAGCTACCCGCTGGTGCTATGGTCGGTGTGGCGGCGCTGGTGCTTACCCGGGCGCGCATGCGTACTTATGCCTTTCGTGTGCGTGGCGCGCGACATCGTTCCACCTGCGTCCACGACATCGGTTCGGGGGTTCTCTGTACACGGTTTACATGGTTCTGCAGACTACGACACATCACCACGACATGTGGTGTCCTTCGAGATACTCGTTTGCCTAATTGTACGAACATGGTTCCGATCGCGGTTCTCAATGGCCGGCAACGGGTTCTGCGGGTACGCCGAATAGCATTGTTCCGTGCGGATTATACCGCATGAGGTAATTGCAATAATGGGGTGTCCATTGACATGCTACCGTGGACTGTGCACCCGTTTCCTTCCAACAATTCGACCCGTTTTTGTTTCCTTCCCGAGCGCTGGGGACATGTGCAATGGTTCTTGTCTACGATGGTCGGTACTCGCTCATTGAATGTGCGGCAAATGTACATGTCCCGGGTGAGGGGCACAAATACGACAGCTACTCGGATATCCACCGTGGTAAACGCACGTTTGTTTGTTTTGTTTCGTGCTCTTCGGGCGATTCGATAGCAATGTTCCCATGCACTCTACAAGTGCAGTATATGTACACAGAGGCCCCAAAGACAATGCCGGTTTCCCGACGACAGTGGTGCCAGTGTACAGTGACGTGACGATGCATTCCACATGGCTGCATTTACCTGGTGACGTATACTCTGCACGGACAGATGTTTTTCGGATGTCCTGTAGAACGCTTCGCGAGCTCTGTTTGCGCTATTGGGCAAAGAATTCTGTCAAGCCACCTCCAAAACGACTCCAGTTTGTGGTCAATTGCTACTATTTTGCCGGCGAAAATCGACAGGGGTATTTCGATTTTGTACGGGGAACCCCGGAACCTCACAGTGGCGTGTCAATGGAGTCCCCATTATTGCAATTACCGCATGACGTATGGTGTGCACAGTCAAACGTCATTAGGATTACCTGTACAGCTCTTTGGGAGCTACTTCCGACTGTGATCGGAACTATGTGTGTAAACGACGACAACAACAAACACCACAAACAAGCAGGGCACAACAACAGGAACAACCGCAGTAACGGAACCAACAACAAAAGAACAGAAACGGACATGAAAGAAAAACAGACGAACCGAAAACGGGCGGAGAGGACGAGACAAACAACCACTACAGTCTGCGGGAAAGTTCCGTATGTTTGTCGGCGAACTGTTGCAGAGCTATTTACGTTTTGCACCCCGCACCTATCGCGTATCCGTCTAGAACTCCGAAAGGAGAGTACGTTCTCCAAAGGACCAAAGAAAGGGTTGCCAACTTCACAGGACCCACTGAAATGGGTGTGGTGTCGTTGCCCTATCGTTACCGGTTGCTCTCTGGGACGCAACACGCGATTCGTACGATTGCGTGTGACGGTCACCCGGTGGTGCACTTTCCTGCCGAAGTGCGTGGCGACCGGTACGGTGGGCCGGCGGGCGGGCGGCGACGCCGGCCGGCGGGCGGGGGCCGCGCGGCGGCGGTGGGGCGGGCGGCGCGGGCGCGCGCGCCGGCCGCGCGGCGCCGGCGCGCTGCCGCCGAGGCGGCGGCCGGGCGCGGCGCGCGGCGGGCGGGAGGGGCGCGCGGCGGCGCGCGGCCGGCGCGGCTCCCCGCGAGTGGGAGCGGCGGCGGGGCGCGCTGTGCGAAGCGCGGCGCGGCGGCTGCGGCCTGTGTGGGCTGCTCCGCCGCCCGGCGTTCGGCGGCCCGACTCCGGCTGCTGGCTCGGTGGCCCCGGCGGTTCTCGCCGGCGGCTTGTACCGCGGCCGGCGGCCGGTGACTCGGCCGCGCCCGCCCGCTTCTGCACGCCGCCTACGGGGCGGGGCCCCGGCCCCGCCCTTGTGGCGCCGGCGCCGGAGCTTCCGGCCGGCCTCGGCCGTCCGTGTTGCCTCCCGCCGGCAATGCCACGACAGCACGCTCCCGGGCCTCTGCCGGCAGCGGCAAGCTCAGTTGGGAGCACGGGTTTTCTGAACTCGTCTACTCGCCTGTCTCCGGGCGATTGCGCCTCTCTCGGACCCGACCACGTGCTTCGGCCGGCGCCGCGCGCCGCCGGGACCTGAGAGGGTTTCGAGGTGTATCGTGCAGGGGAGCCCCGCCTCCTCCTGGACTCTTCTTCCTGGTGCGAACTGCGTGTTCGCGCGGGCCGCCGGGATGCACTCCCGGCCAGGCCTCGCTGCTACGCTATGCAAGCAAGGCAGCTCCCTGGTTGATCCTGCCAGTAGTCATATGCTTGTCTCAAAGATTAAGCCATGCATGTCTCAGTACAAGCCGCATTAAGGTGAAACCGCGAATGGCTCATTAAATCAGTTATGGTTCCTTAGATCGTACCCACGTTACTTGGATAACTGTGGTAATTCTAGAGCTAATACATGCAAACAGAGTCCCGACCAGAGATGGAAGGGACGCTTTTATTAGATCAAAACCAATCGGTCGGCTCGTCCGGTCCGTTTGCCTTGGTGACTCTGAATAACTTTGGGCTGATCGCACGGTCTCCGTACCGGCGACGCATCTTTCAAATGTCTGCCTTATCAACTGTCGATGGTAGGTTCTGCGCCTACCATGGTTGTAACGGGTAACGGGGAATCAGGGTTCGATTCCGGAGAGGGAGCCTGAGAAACGGCTACCACATCCAAGGAAGGCAGCAGGCGCGCAAATTACCCACTCCCGGCACGGGGAGGTAGTGACGAAAAATAACGATACGGGACTCATCCGAGGCCCCGTAATCGGAATGAGTACACTTTAAATCCTTTAACGAGTATCTATTGGAGGGCAAGTCTGGTGCCAGCAGCCGCGGTAATTCCAGCTCCAATAGCGTATATTAAAGTTGTTGCGGTTAAAAAGCTCGTAGTTGGATTTGTGTCCCACGCTGTTGGTTCACCGCCCGTCGGTGTTTAACTGGCATGTATCGTGGGACGTCCTGCCGGTGGGGCGAGCCGAAGGCGCGCGGCCGCCTCGTGCGTGCCCGTGCGTCCCGAGGCGGACCCCGTTGAAATCCTACCGCGGTGCTCTTTACCGAGTGTCGAGGTGGGCCGGCACGTTTACTTTGAACAAATTAGAGTGCTTAAAGCAGGCAAGCCCGCCTGAATACTGTGTGCATGGAATAATGGAATAGGACCTCGGTTCTATTTTGTTGGTTTTCGGAACCCGAGGTAATGATTAATAGGGACAGGCGGGGGCATTCGTATTGCGACGTTAGAGGTGAAATTCTTGGATCGTCGCAAGACGAACAGAAGCGAAAGCATTTGCCAAGTATGTTTTCATTAATCAAGAACGAAAGTTAGAGGTTCGAAGGCGATCAGATACCGCCCTAGTTCTAACCATAAACGATGCCAGCCAGCGATCCGCCGCAGTTCCTCCGATGACTCGGCGGGCAGCCTCCGGGAAACCAAAGCTTTTGGGTTCCGGGGGAAGTATGGTTGCAAAGCTGAAACTTAAAGGAATTGACGGAAGGGCACCACCAGGAGTGGAGCCTGCGGCTTAATTTGACTCAACACGGGAAACCTCACCAGGCCCGGACACCGGAAGGATTGACAGATTGATAGCTCTTTCTTGATTCGGTGGGTGGTGGTGCATGGCCGTTCTTAGTTGGTGGAGCGATTTGTCTGGTTAATTCCGATAACGAACGAGACTCTAGCCTGCTAACTAGTCGCGTGACATCCTTCGTGCTGTCAGCGATTACTTTTCTTCTTAGAGGGACAGGCGGCTTCTAGCCGCACGAGATTGAGCAATAACAGGTCTGTGATGCCCTTAGATGTTCTGGGCCGCACGCGCGCTACACTGAAGGAATCAGCGTGTCTTCCTAGGCCGAAAGGTCGGGGTAACCCGCTGAACCTCCTTCGTGCTAGGGATTGGGGCTTGCAATTGTTCCCCATGAACGAGGAATTCCCAGTAAGCGCGAGTCATAAGCTCGCGTTGATTACGTCCCTGCCCTTTGTACACACCGCCCGTCGCTACTACCGATTGAATGATTTAGTGAGGTCTTCGGACTGGTACGCGGCATCGACTCTGTCGTTGCCGATGCTACCGGAAAGATGACCAAACTTGATCATTTAGAGGAAGTAAAAGTCGTAACAAGGTTTCCGTAGGTGAACCTGCGGAAGGATCATTACCGACTTGACTGCATGTCTTGCGATGTGCGTGTCTTGTCGCGCATACAGACACTGCGCCTCCTGGGCGCGCGCCGCGTGCGGGACCACGCGCACGTCTCAAAACTAACTGCTGAGCTGGTGTACGAGCGCTGAAGCTCCGGAGGCGGGAGGCCCGCGGCACCTGGCGCCCGGCGCCGGTTTTGAATGACTTTCGCCCGAGTGCCTCTCTGCTCCGGTGTGGAGCCGTACGACGAATGTGGAATGGAACAGGGGCCGTCAAACGCCCCGGTCCCGCCTATGCAAACAGTTGCGCACGCAACGAACAGACAAAAATTGTGAAAAAGATCACCCAGGACGGTGGATCACTCGGCTCGTGGGTCGATGAAGAACGCAGCAAATTGCGCGTCGACATGTGAACTGCAGGACACATGAACATCGACGTTTCGAACGCACATTGCGGTCCATGGATTCCGTTCCCGGGCCACGTCTGGCTGAGGGTCGGCTACGTATACTGAAGCCGGCAGGCGTTTCGGCGCCCGCCTCGCTTCGGAGACTTGGGAGCGTCGTGTCGGGGCGCGAGCCTCGGCGCGTCTCCTGAAATGCGCGTAGCGCGCCGCGCCCGTCGCCCGGTCGGTTCGCATACCGGTACTGTGTCTCGGTAGCGTGCACAGCCGACTGGTCGCACGTGGCGCAGCCTCTCAAACAACGACCTCAGAGCAGGCGAGACTACCCGCTGAATTTAAGCATATTACTAAG
>JAOYRU010000369.1:17500-30000 GCA_026315105.1 Locusta migratoria | reverse complement strand
TGAACGTATTATTCAACAAACGACAACTGCACAGTGCTTGGCAGCTCCCAAGCTATTGCTACGACGATAACACAGAATACGTAAATAAATAAATACCCGAACCGATGGTGTATGCTGTGTAACGTTTTTCCTGCCCCTGTACCCCTCTTCGTTTCGTGCCTAATGACCTTCGTGGACTGACCGATTCACCTGTGCCACAGGAATGTGACGTAGTCCTGTGCACACGGCACTCGTCCGACACCGTGCAAAGCGGCGGTAAAGACCACACACGCCGCAGCGTACTTGTTGCCCCTTTCCCGGAGCTCCCCAACAGACCAGCAGGGGCGCGCCATGAGGTACCTCTCCACGTTCGACCTGGAAGCGTGTGCGTTGGTGCTACGATTCGTCGGTTCTCGTGGCGGCGCCGTGACAACGGATGCTGCAGACTACTGTACGCCTTTCTGCACACGTGCCACGGTGGTCGGATGCAAATGGCGACCTGCCTGCCGTCTGGTAGTCACTGCCTGCACACTGCAGGCAGGCATTCATTAATAATATTAGTATCATGTTTGGAAACTGTTTTCCTCTAAAAGTAACGCGACTGAAACAGACGTCTATAAGAAAGCCTTGGATTACACAAGGGCTACAGATTTCATGTAAGACAAATAGGAGTATGTATCTATCAGCCTAGAGTAGCTGCAATGACGATGATCTACCTAAATATAAGGGATACTGTACAATATTACAAACAGCTATTCAGGTATCTAAACAAATGCACTATGACAAAGAAGATAGCAACATCAGGCAACCAAATAAATACAATATGGGATATAGTGAAAGAAGCGACTGGTAGAACCGGAGAGGAACACGGGCAGGTACGGTTAGGGGTAGCTGAGACATTAGTAACCGATGGGCATAGTGTGGCACATCTATTTAACACGTACTTTCTATCCGTTACTGATAGTATGCGATTGTCGGGGTCAGTACATAATGCGCTTGATTATTTGAAACTAGCATTTACAAATAGCTTCACACACATGAATGTGTCGGTCACGTCACCACACGGAATTGCGTCCATAATACGGTCTTGAAAAACAAAGGCGTCCAGTGGATACGATGAAATAACAACAACGTTACTTAACGCGTGTTCCTGTGGACGTAGCACAATCTTAGGTTATTTGTGTAACCCGTCTGTTATAACGGGAACATTTCCTGATTGGCTAACATATGCAGGTATTAAACCTCCCGTCAAGAAGGGGGATGCAGAGATACCATCAAACTACAGACCCATTTCACTTTTGCCAGCATTCTCAAACATTATAGAAAAGGTAATGTGCAGGCGGCTTCTCACCCACTTCACCACAAATGGCATATTGTCTAGATCACGGTTTGGATGTCTGAAAGGTTCCGATATTGAGAAGGCTATTTACACCTTCAGTGCGAACGTACGTAACTCATTAGATGATACATTGCAAGCAGCAGGTATTTTCTGTGAGTTGTCAAAGGCATTTGATTGTGTGCACCATAACATCCTTTTCGGTACATTAGGATTCTATGGGGTCACGGGAAACGCTGCCAAATGGTTCGCGTCGTACCTCACTAACAGGAATCGAAGGGTGTCGGTGCAAGCGACTAGTGAATTAGGCCAACAGTCATCATGGGGTTGGGACGCAACTACATGTGGTGTCCCACAGGGACCCATCTTAGGGCCATTGCCTTTTCCTGTGTACGTTAATGATCTCTCATCGGTTACACTACCAGAGGCAGAGTTCGGTTTGTCTGCAGATGATACACGTATTGCAATAGAGAGTACGTCACGTATAGTGATAGAAACGTCTGCTAATGATAATTTCATGTACATTACTACATGGTTTAAATCCAACTCATCGTCATTACACTTTGCAAAGACGCACTACCTGCCGTTCAGGACATGTAAGAGATTTCCTTACAGCATATGCATTGAATATGAAGAAGAGCAGATACAAGAGGCTGACAGACTTAAATGCCTGGGATTACAGCTTGGTAATACATTTAGTTGGGAGGAGCACGCCACAGAACCGCAGAAACGACCCAACAACTCTGTATTTCCAATACGGGTGTTCTCAGACATAGGAGACATGCAAATACCAAAGCTTGCATACTTTGCTTACTTTCATTCCTTAATGTCATATGGTATAATAATTGTGGGGTAACTCTTCGGGTCGGTCACAAGTCTTCAGAGCCCAAAAACGTGTAATACGTATTATTTGTGGCGTACATTCACGGACGTCCTGTAGAAGCCTCTTCAAAGAACTGGGTATATTAACTACCGCCTCTCAGTGTATTTATTCCTTAATGACATTTGTCATAAATAATATATCCCTTTTCCCAACAAGCAGCTCGGTTCACACATACAATACTAGAAACAACAATGGTCCACACAAGGATCTAAAAGCACCTACTTCGGTTCACAAAGGGGTCCACTACTCAGGAACACACATTTCCAATACTTTACCATCAAGTACAAACACTTTAGCCACAAATAAAGGTCGGTTGAAGAGGAACCTAAACGACCTTCTAGTGGCCACCTCCTTCTACTCCGTTAGTGACTTTCTACCTTGTACCACGTGCTGCATGCACCCATACTATATTAGTACTATTATATGATCACAAAAAAACCCTAAAAGAAGAACCTTAAACAATTATGTATCTGTATTTACATTGTTAGTATTATTTGTTATGCAACCTGTACATTTTGTTTCTTGACATGTTCCACATCCACGGGGATCCCCTCAATTTGGGTCTACGGAACAAATAATTAATCTCATCTGATCTGCAAACGTGTGTAACTGGTATAGTGTTGCAGCCTGGCTATGAACGTGTGCGATTGGCACATCTACGGAGGGAGGTGGTTTGACGTTAGAGGCCATGGAAGAGCCCAATCGGTAACGTGCGGGGACACGCATTACACGCATTGCACTGCAGCGGTACGCCACCTCACGGTGGAGTGCTGTGCAGGCAGAACGTGACGCAACGGCTCGACGGGCAGGTACCTTTCGCGATCGATCCACCGGCGGCTGGCGTTTGGCTGTACATGGGATGTTAATGATGTGGTACCCGCTCGCAGAACAGTGGACGGCGGTTCGTCGACATGGGGCTACGGGCCGTGCAGCACACAGTACGGTGCGGTCGGCGACGTGGCACACGTCGGATGGGAATGTTACGTACGTCACACGCCTCGGACGTCTGGACATGTACACGGGCGTCGCCTGCGGGATCTATGGCCGGTAAACGGCAATGTTGTGGAATACGTGTGTACACACGACCGGCGGGCTACACGACATGTCGCCATTCACTCTTACCCATCACCGATGCCATCCATTGTTGCGGTGATTCACCGCGGCTGCCACAGACATTACGGGCGGCGGGAGGATAGGGCAGACCCATTACTACACATTCATACGCGCCAATGTACGTGCTGGGTGGGGCCGTATTTGTACATGTACGGTACGCGCACGTCACATACACGTACCTGCATGTACGTGATTGCGGCCACCTCAGACACACTACCGTACAGCCCCCGTCTGCTACATGCTATCGCTATGTCGTACAACGCAAGGGTGTCCTCCGTCGTGCGCAACCGGTTGACAGTGTTGTTCGTAACGGTTCCCGTCTCGCACGTTCATCGACAACTGTCGCCCCATGCCGCAATGATGTCCAAATACCAGGCCTTCCCCGATAATATCGGGGGCAGGACAACGTGTCGGTGCACGGGCCCGCTATTGTTCTGAACACCGACCACCGGTACAGGGACAACGCGCACCGACATGGTTCGGCCCGCGGTTCCAAAATGGCTGTCGACCGGCTCTTGGCGGACATCCTCCGTGCACATTACACCTCACGCGATACCTCCCGCCATGGGGTGTCCACGCACATGCTACCGTGGCATTTGCGCCCGTCTGCTCTACCGCGGTACCTTTCTCCCCACGATGGGACCCTTTTGTTCGCGGGCTCCTGGGGCATGCGCAACGGTTCGTGTTTACGATGCGCGGTACCCGGTCGGGCGTACAAACGACACATTGCATGTGCAGCGGGTGGAATACCCGTCACGGCCTGCGGATCATGTATCTTTCCCGGTTACGGGGCACACGTGCGACGGCCTATCCGGTATCGGCAAATGTCACCATACTCTTTGTCCCGGGCGGTTAATGTTATTCGCATTATGCTCCTCGGTCCGGGGTCTGCTTTGATGCAGCTCTCCACCCTAGTCTCTGTCCTGAGCAGGCCTTTTCATCTCCTCATGGGAACGGCAACCCACATCCACGTGAATCGGCATACTATACGCGTCTCTCGGTCTCCCTCTGCGATTTGTACCCCCACACACCTCCCCCCGGTGCTACATGTACGATTCCTCGATGTCTGCGATCCCCTCTTTTGGCCACGGGTCTGTCCAGTACCTCTTCATTGGTTATGCGAGCTACCCACCTAATCATTGGCATTCTTCTGTGGCACCACATCTCAAACGCCTCTAATCTCCCGCTGTCCGCACCGCCTGTCGTCCACGTGTCGCGTCCGTACAAGGCACCTCTCCGCTCAAATGCTTTCCGAAAAGACCTCCTCATACGCACATTACTGTTCGGAGTTAGCACATTTCTCGTCTTCCCGGAATGCTTTCCCTCCCGTCGCCATTCTGCATTTTATGTCCTCTGTACCGCGACCATCGCCCGTTATTTCCCTACCCACGTCACAAAACGCATCTACCGCCGACATTGTATCGTTCCCCACTCTACCTCCTTCGGCATCGCCTGATCCTCGACGACCGCACTTCCATTACTTTTGTTTTGCTCTTGTCAATGTCCATTGTATACATTCCCCGCAACACACTGTCCATTCCATTCAACCGCTCTTCCAGGTCCTTTGCTGTCTCTGGCAGCATTACACTGCCATCGGCAACACGCAATGTTGTCCTGTCGTCCCCCTGAACGTTACTCCCTATCCCAAAGCCGTCCGTGCTTTCCTTCACCGCCTGCACACTGAAAAGCATCGGAGATAGGCTAGCACCCTGCCTCACGCCCTTCCCAACTGATGCTTCCCTCCCATGCCCGTCGCGTCGTACAACTGCGGTCTGGCGTTTGTACACGTATTTCCCTCGGGCGGTTACCATACGAATGTTCACATGACCTCTACAACTGTGGTGTATGTACACAGGGCCGCAAAATGACGGTGTGCCTGTCTCGGACACGCGGTGCCGCGTGTGCAGTAACGCGCAAATGACCTTCCACATCACCGCGTCTATCCGCCGACGTACGGTGTGCACGGCGACACGTCACGACGGCTTCCGGTAGACCTCCTTGCGACCTAGTTACTACTATGTTTGCACCACTGGGCGGACACTCGTGAGGAGCCCGCCAACCTTTGCGGTACGTTTGTGTACCTTCTCGGCGGCATTTATGCGCACCTGTTTCCCTTTCGTACACGGACCTCCGCACCAATTGCATGTCTGTCTCGACATGTACGCCTTCCCGACGCGGGGGTGCCAACGTCGCAGGTCCGGCACCCTCCGCCCTCGTGTCGCTGGCGACGTCGGCCGTGAACCGGGTGCGGGCCACCCCCCCGGCCGCGCCACGCGAGTGTCGCCCAACGCGATCGGGCGCGCCCCTGCGCTCCGGGGCGGCGCCTCCTCGTTCGCCCGTCGCAATTGGTCTCTACGTGGCGGCGTCACCGCCGTCCCCGCCATTAACCCGGCCGGCTCCTCGGCGCGGTGCCGCCATCTGCCGGCCGCACGACGGCCGCCCGCCTCCCGCCGTGCCCTCGCCGGCGCCACCTATCGGCGGTTCCGCGCACCCGTCGCCGGCAGCGCCACCTGTCGCGCCCTCGGCGCCGCACACGCTGGCGACGGCCGCGGGCCGCTCCTCCACGGCGCGTCGTCGCCCTGCACCACATCGACGGGCCGGCGGGAGGGCGGAACCGGGATCCTGGTCTCGCCCACTCGCGCGTCTGTCTGCGTTCGTTCTGTACGGACGTCCTCCGTTCGTGTACCCGTCCAATGGCCGGTGATGCACCTTGTCGTGCACGCGTATTGCCGACCTTGTGTCGTAATGCACATGTTACCTGTTCTTTTGTGCGTGTGTGTCCGTGCCGCCGCACCCCCCCCCCCCCCCTCCCCCTCTTTTTTTTTTTTTTTTTTTTTTTTTTTTTTTTTTTTTTTTTTTTTTTTTTTGCCGCGCGCGCGCGCCGTTTCGGGGGGTGCTCCCATACGTGTGCCATTTGCCCGCCCGTCTCGCACTGCCGCCGGCCTCCGGCGTTCGGGTTGGCGCTCGCGGACACAAACGGTGGCGGCCGGTCCATTTGTCGCCGCGCGAACACACGTCCGCTCCTCCGGCCGCCGGCTCGCCGTCGCCGGCCCTCCTCCGCCGGGCGACCCCCGAATTTCGCGCCACGCGCGGGTGGACGGCGGGCCCTGGTCGCCCTCTCATTCCACTGTGGGCACCCCCCGGGACCGCGCCGTGACGCGTTCGCCGCCCTCCCCGACTTTCCCGCTGTCCCTATCCGCTCGGTTCGGTCGGGGGCGGCGGCGCGCGCCCCCGCCGGCCGCCGGCCGCTCGGACCGCCGCCACTCCGGCCCGGCCCGGCGCAGCGCCACCGGCCCCCGCGGGGCGCACGCGCCGCGCCCGCTGCCGGCCCCGCGCGCCGCCGCGCCGCCGGCCTGGGCGCCTCGGCCGGGCCGCGGCCGGCCGCTGCCCCGGCGCCCGGTGCCCGTCGGGCGGGCGGCCCCGGCGCGCGGCTGTGCCCCGCACGCGCGCACGTCGCGCCGCCCTCCGCAGGCCGGCGTCGGCTGGTGTGGGGGGCGGGGCGCGGCCGCGGGCGCCGCCCGGCGCGCTGTGACGCGACGTGACGTGACCCGGCCTGGCGTCGCGTCGCGTCACCTGCCCTGCCCTCCGCTAACGTAACCTAGCGTAGCGTCGCCTAACCTAACCTAACCTACCCTACCCTACCCTAACCTAACCTAACCTAACCTAACCTAACGTGACCTAACCTAACGCAACGTGCCCTAACCTAACCCAACGTAGCCTAACCTAACCCGACCTCACGTAACCTAACCTAACGCAACCCTAACCTACCGTGGCGTACCGTAACCGCGCGTCACCTCGCCACGTCGTTCCTGATCACAGCTACCCGCTGGTGCTATGGTCGGTGTGGCGGCGCTGGTGCTTACCCGGGCGCGCATGCGTACTTATGCCTTTCGTGTGCGTGGCGCGCGACATCGTTCCACCTGCGTCCACGACATCGGTTCGGGGGTTCTCTGTACACGGTTTACATGGTTCTGCAGACTACGACACATCACCACGACATGTGGTGTCCTTCGAGATACTCGTTTGCCTAATTGTACGAACATGGTTCCGATCGCGGTTCTCAATGGCCGGCAACGGGTTCTGCGGGTACGCCGAATAGCATTGTTCCGTGCGGATTATACCGCATGAGGTAATTGCAATAATGGGGTGTCCATTGACATGCTACCGTGGACTGTGCACCCGTTTCCTTCCAACAATTCGACCCGTTTTTGTTTCCTTCCCGAGCGCTGGGGACATGTGCAATGGTTCTTGTCTACGATGGTCGGTACTCGCTCATTGAATGTGCGGCAAATGTACATGTCCCGGGTGAGGGGCACAAATACGACAGCTACTCGGATATCCACCGTGGTAAACGCACGTTTGTTTGTTTTGTTTCGTGCTCTTCGGGCGATTCGATAGCAATGTTCCCATGCACTCTACAAGTGCAGTATATGTACACAGAGGCCCCAAAGACAATGCCGGTTTCCCGACGACAGTGGTGCCAGTGTACAGTGACGTGACGATGCATTCCACATGGCTGCATTTACCTGGTGACGTATACTCTGCACGGACAGATGTTTTTCGGATGTCCTGTAGAACGCTTCGCGAGCTCTGTTTGCGCTATTGGGCAAAGAATTCTGTCAAGCCACCTCCAAAACGACTCCAGTTTGTGGTCAATTGCTACTATTTTGCCGGCGAAAATCGACAGGGGTATTTCGATTTTGTACGGGGAACCCCGGAACCTCACAGTGGCGTGTCAATGGAGTCCCCATTATTGCAATTACCGCATGACGTATGGTGTGCACAGTCAAACGTCATTAGGATTACCTGTACAGCTCTTTGGGAGCTACTTCCGACTGTGATCGGAACTATGTGTGTAAACGACGACAACAACAAACACCACAAACAAGCAGGGCACAACAACAGGAACAACCGCAGTAACGGAACCAACAACAAAAGAACAGAAACGGACATGAAAGAAAAACAGACGAACCGAAAACGGGCGGAGAGGACGAGACAAACAACCACTACAGTCTGCGGGAAAGTTCCGTATGTTTGTCGGCGAACTGTTGCAGAGCTATTTACGTTTTGCACCCCGCACCTATCGCGTATCCGTCTAGAACTCCGAAAGGAGAGTACGTTCTCCAAAGGACCAAAGAAAGGGTTGCCAACTTCACAGGACCCACTGAAATGGGTGTGGTGTCGTTGCCCTATCGTTACCGGTTGCTCTCTGGGACGCAACACGCGATTCGTACGATTGCGTGTGACGGTCACCCGGTGGTGCACTTTCCTGCCGAAGTGCGTGGCGACCGGTACGGTGGGCCGGCGGGCGGGCGGCGACGCCGGCCGGCGGGCGGGGGCCGCGCGGCGGCGGTGGGGCGGGCGGCGCGGGCGCGCGCGCCGGCCGCGCGGCGCCGGCGCGCTGCCGCCGAGGCGGCGGCCGGGCGCGGCGCGCGGCGGGCGGGAGGGGCGCGCGGCGGCGCGCGGCCGGCGCGGCTCCCCGCGAGTGGGAGCGGCGGCGGGGCGCGCTGTGCGAAGCGCGGCGCGGCGGCTGCGGCCTGTGTGGGCTGCTCCGCCGCCCGGCGTTCGGCGGCCCGACTCCGGCTGCTGGCTCGGTGGCCCCGGCGGTTCTCGCCGGCGGCTTGTACCGCGGCCGGCGGCCGGTGACTCGGCCGCGCCCGCCCGCTTCTGCACGCCGCCTACGGGGCGGGGCCCCGGCCCCGCCCTTGTGGCGCCGGCGCCGGAGCTTCCGGCCGGCCTCGGCCGTCCGTGTTGCCTCCCGCCGGCAATGCCACGACAGCACGCTCCCGGGCCTCTGCCGGCAGCGGCAAGCTCAGTTGGGAGCACGGGTTTTCTGAACTCGTCTACTCGCCTGTCTCCGGGCGATTGCGCCTCTCTCGGACCCGACCACGTGCTTCGGCCGGCGCCGCGCGCCGCCGGGACCTGAGAGGGTTTCGAGGTGTATCGTGCAGGGGAGCCCCGCCTCCTCCTGGACTCTTCTTCCTGGTGCGAACTGCGTGTTCGCGCGGGCCGCCGGGATGCACTCCCGGCCAGGCCTCGCTGCTACGCTATGCAAGCAAGGCAGCTCCCTGGTTGATCCTGCCAGTAGTCATATGCTTGTCTCAAAGATTAAGCCATGCATGTCTCAGTACAAGCCGCATTAAGGTGAAACCGCGAATGGCTCATTAAATCAGTTATGGTTCCTTAGATCGTACCCACGTTACTTGGATAACTGTGGTAATTCTAGAGCTAATACATGCAAACAGAGTCCCGACCAGAGATGGAAGGGACGCTTTTATTAGATCAAAACCAATCGGTCGGCTCGTCCGGTCCGTTTGCCTTGGTGACTCTGAATAACTTTGGGCTGATCGCACGGTCTCCGTACCGGCGACGCATCTTTCAAATGTCTGCCTTATCAACTGTCGATGGTAGGTTCTGCGCCTACCATGGTTGTAACGGGTAACGGGGAATCAGGGTTCGATTCCGGAGAGGGAGCCTGAGAAACGGCTACCACATCCAAGGAAGGCAGCAGGCGCGCAAATTACCCACTCCCGGCACGGGGAGGTAGTGACGAAAAATAACGATACGGGACTCATCCGAGGCCCCGTAATCGGAATGAGTACACTTTAAATCCTTTAACGAGTATCTATTGGAGGGCAAGTCTGGTGCCAGCAGCCGCGGTAATTCCAGCTCCAATAGCGTATATTAAAGTTGTTGCGGTTAAAAAGCTCGTAGTTGGATTTGTGTCCCACGCTGTTGGTTCACCGCCCGTCGGTGTTTAACTGGCATGTATCGTGGGACGTCCTGCCGGTGGGGCGAGCCGAAGGCGCGCGGCCGCCTCGTGCGTGCCCGTGCGTCCCGAGGCGGACCCCGTTGAAATCCTACCGCGGTGCTCTTTACCGAGTGTCGAGGTGGGCCGGCACGTTTACTTTGAACAAATTAGAGTGCTTAAAGCAGGCAAGCCCGCCTGAATACTGTGTGCATGGAATAATGGAATAGGACCTCGGTTCTATTTTGTTGGTTTTCGGAACCCGAGGTAATGATTAATAGGGACAGGCGGGGGCATTCGTATTGCGACGTTAGAGGTGAAATTCTTGGATCGTCGCAAGACGAACAGAAGCGAAAGCATTTGCCAAGTATGTTTTCATTAATCAAGAACGAAAGTTAGAGGTTCGAAGGCGATCAGATACCGCCCTAGTTCTAACCATAAACGATGCCAGCCAGCGATCCGCCGCAGTTCCTCCGATGACTCGGCGGGCAGCCTCCGGGAAACCAAAGCTTTTGGGTTCCGGGGGAAGTATGGTTGCAAAGCTGAAACTTAAAGGAATTGACGGAAGGGCACCACCAGGAGTGGAGCCTGCGGCTTAATTTGACTCAACACGGGAAACCTCACCAGGCCCGGACACCGGAAGGATTGACAGATTGATAGCTCTTTCTTGATTCGGTGGGTGGTGGTGCATGGCCGTTCTTAGTTGGTGGAGCGATTTGTCTGGTTAATTCCGATAACGAACGAGACTCTAGCCTGCTAACTAGTCGCGTGACATCCTTCGTGCTGTCAGCGATTACTTTTCTTCTTAGAGGGACAGGCGGCTTCTAGCCGCACGAGATTGAGCAATAACAGGTCTGTGATGCCCTTAGATGTTCTGGGCCGCACGCGCGCTACACTGAAGGAATCAGCGTGTCTTCCTAGGCCGAAAGGTCGGGGTAACCCGCTGAACCTCCTTCGTGCTAGGGATTGGGGCTTGCAATTGTTCCCCATGAACGAGGAATTCCCAGTAAGCGCGAGTCATAAGCTCGCGTTGATTACGTCCCTGCCCTTTGTACACACCGCCCGTCGCTACTACCGATTGAATGATTTAGTGAGGTCTTCGGACTGGTACGCGGCATCGACTCTGTCGTTGCCGATGCTACCGGAAAGATGACCAAACTTGATCATTTAGAGGAAGTAAAAGTCGTAACAAGGTTTCCGTAGGTGAACCTGCGGAAGGATCATTACCGACTTGACTGCATGTCTTGCGATGTGCGTGTCTTGTCGCGCATACAGACACTGCGCCTCCTGGGCGCGCGCCGCGTGCGGGACCACGCGCACGTCTCAAAACTAACTGCTGAGCTGGTGTACGAGCGCTGAAGCTCCGGAGGCGGGAGGCCCGCGGCACCTGGCGCCCGGCGCCGGTTTTGAATGACTTTCGCCCGAGTGCCTCTCTGCTCCGGTGTGGAGCCGTACGACGAATGTGGAATGGAACAGGGGCCGTCAAACGCCCCGGTCCCGCCTATGCAAACAGTTGCGCACGCAACGAACAGACAAAAATTGTGAAAAAGATCACCCAGGACGGTGGATCACTCGGCTCGTGGGTCGATGAAGAACGCAGCAAATTGCGCGTCGACATGTGAACTGCAGGACACATGAACATCGACGTTTCGAACGCACATTGCGGTCCATGGATTCCGTTCCCGGGCCACGTCTGGCTGAGGGTCGGCTACGTATACTGAAGCCGGCAGGCGTTTCGGCGCCCGCCTCGCTTCGGAGACTTGGGAGCGTCGTGTCGGGGCGCGAGCCTCGGCGCGTCTCCTGAAATGCGCGTAGCGCGCCGCGCCCGTCGCCCGGTCGGTTCGCATACCGGTACTGTGTCTCGGTAGCGTGCACAGCCGACTGGTCGCACGTGGCGCAGCCTCTCAAACAACGACCTCAGAGCAGGCGAGACTACCCGCTGAATTTAAGCATATTACTAAGCGGAGGAAAAGAAACTAACAAGGATTCCCCCAGTAGCGGCGAGCGAACAGGGAAGAGTCCAGCACCGAACCCCGCAGGCTGCCGCCTGTCGTGGCATGTGGTGTTTGGGAGGGTCCACTACCCCGACGCCTCGCGCCGAGTCCAAGTCCAACTTGAATGAGGCCACGGCCCGTAGAGGGTGCCAGGCCCGTAGCGGCCGGTGCGAGCGTCGGCGGGACCTCTCCTTCGAGTCGGGTTGCTTGAGAGTGCAGCTCCAAGTGGGTGGTAAACTCCATCTGAGACTAAATATGACCACGAGACCGATAGCGAACAAGTACCGTGAGGGAAAGTTGAAAAGAACTTTGAAGAGAGAGTTCAAAAGTACGTGAAACCGTTCTGGGGTAAACGTGAGAAGTCCGAAAGGTCGAACGGGTGAGATTCACGCCCATCCGGCCACTGGCCCCCGCCCTCGGCAGATGGGGCCGGCCGCCCGCGCGGAG
>JAOYRU010000369.1:0-12500 GCA_026315105.1 Locusta migratoria | reverse complement strand
CTGCCGTCTGGTAGTCACTGCCTGCACACTGCAGGCAGGCATTCATTAATAATATTAGTATCATGTTTGGAAACTGTTTTCCTCTAAAAGTAACGCGACTGAAACAGACGTCTATAAGAAAGCCTTGGATTACACAAGGGCTACAGATTTCATGTAAGACAAATAGGAGTATGTATCTATCAGCCTAGAGTAGCTGCAATGACGATGATCTACCTAAATATAAGGGATACTGTACAATATTACAAACAGCTATTCAGGTATCTAAACAAATGCACTATGACAAAGAAGATAGCAACATCAGGCAACCAAATAAATACAATATGGGATATAGTGAAAGAAGCGACTGGTAGAACCGGAGAGGAACACGGGCAGGTACGGTTAGGGGTAGCTGAGACATTAGTAACCGATGGGCATAGTGTGGCACATCTATTTAACACGTACTTTCTATCCGTTACTGATAGTATGCGATTGTCGGGGTCAGTACATAATGCGCTTGATTATTTGAAACTAGCATTTACAAATAGCTTCACACACATGAATGTGTCGGTCACGTCACCACACGGAATTGCGTCCATAATACGGTCTTGAAAAACAAAGGCGTCCAGTGGATACGATGAAATAACAACAACGTTACTTAACGCGTGTTCCTGTGGACGTAGCACAATCTTAGGTTATTTGTGTAACCCGTCTGTTATAACGGGAACATTTCCTGATTGGCTAACATATGCAGGTATTAAACCTCCCGTCAAGAAGGGGGATGCAGAGATACCATCAAACTACAGACCCATTTCACTTTTGCCAGCATTCTCAAACATTATAGAAAAGGTAATGTGCAGGCGGCTTCTCACCCACTTCACCACAAATGGCATATTGTCTAGATCACGGTTTGGATGTCTGAAAGGTTCCGATATTGAGAAGGCTATTTACACCTTCAGTGCGAACGTACGTAACTCATTAGATGATACATTGCAAGCAGCAGGTATTTTCTGTGAGTTGTCAAAGGCATTTGATTGTGTGCACCATAACATCCTTTTCGGTACATTAGGATTCTATGGGGTCACGGGAAACGCTGCCAAATGGTTCGCGTCGTACCTCACTAACAGGAATCGAAGGGTGTCGGTGCAAGCGACTAGTGAATTAGGCCAACAGTCATCATGGGGTTGGGACGCAACTACATGTGGTGTCCCACAGGGACCCATCTTAGGGCCATTGCCTTTTCCTGTGTACGTTAATGATCTCTCATCGGTTACACTACCAGAGGCAGAGTTCGGTTTGTCTGCAGATGATACACGTATTGCAATAGAGAGTACGTCACGTATAGTGATAGAAACGTCTGCTAATGATAATTTCATGTACATTACTACATGGTTTAAATCCAACTCATCGTCATTACACTTTGCAAAGACGCACTACCTGCCGTTCAGGACATGTAAGAGATTTCCTTACAGCATATGCATTGAATATGAAGAAGAGCAGATACAAGAGGCTGACAGACTTAAATGCCTGGGATTACAGCTTGGTAATACATTTAGTTGGGAGGAGCACGCCACAGAACCGCAGAAACGACCCAACAACTCTGTATTTCCAATACGGGTGTTCTCAGACATAGGAGACATGCAAATACCAAAGCTTGCATACTTTGCTTACTTTCATTCCTTAATGTCATATGGTATAATAATTGTGGGGTAACTCTTCGGGTCGGTCACAAGTCTTCAGAGCCCAAAAACGTGTAATACGTATTATTTGTGGCGTACATTCACGGACGTCCTGTAGAAGCCTCTTCAAAGAACTGGGTATATTAACTACCGCCTCTCAGTGTATTTATTCCTTAATGACATTTGTCATAAATAATATATCCCTTTTCCCAACAAGCAGCTCGGTTCACACATACAATACTAGAAACAACAATGGTCCACACAAGGATCTAAAAGCACCTACTTCGGTTCACAAAGGGGTCCACTACTCAGGAACACACATTTCCAATACTTTACCATCAAGTACAAACACTTTAGCCACAAATAAAGGTCGGTTGAAGAGGAACCTAAACGACCTTCTAGTGGCCACCTCCTTCTACTCCGTTAGTGACTTTCTACCTTGTACCACGTGCTGCATGCACCCATACTATATTAGTACTATTATATGATCACAAAAAAACCCTAAAAGAAGAACCTTAAACAATTATGTATCTGTATTTACATTGTTAGTATTATTTGTTATGCAACCTGTACATTTTGTTTCTTGACATGTTCCACATCCACGGGGATCCCCTCAATTTGGGTCTACGGAACAAATAATTAATCTCATCTGATCTGCAAACGTGTGTAACTGGTATAGTGTTGCAGCCTGGCTATGAACGTGTGCGATTGGCACATCTACGGAGGGAGGTGGTTTGACGTTAGAGGCCATGGAAGAGCCCAATCGGTAACGTGCGGGGACACGCATTACACGCATTGCACTGCAGCGGTACGCCACCTCACGGTGGAGTGCTGTGCAGGCAGAACGTGACGCAACGGCTCGACGGGCAGGTACCTTTCGCGATCGATCCACCGGCGGCTGGCGTTTGGCTGTACATGGGATGTTAATGATGTGGTACCCGCTCGCAGAACAGTGGACGGCGGTTCGTCGACATGGGGCTACGGGCCGTGCAGCACACAGTACGGTGCGGTCGGCGACGTGGCACACGTCGGATGGGAATGTTACGTACGTCACACGCCTCGGACGTCTGGACATGTACACGGGCGTCGCCTGCGGGATCTATGGCCGGTAAACGGCAATGTTGTGGAATACGTGTGTACACACGACCGGCGGGCTACACGACATGTCGCCATTCACTCTTACCCATCACCGATGCCATCCATTGTTGCGGTGATTCACCGCGGCTGCCACAGACATTACGGGCGGCGGGAGGATAGGGCAGACCCATTACTACACATTCATACGCGCCAATGTACGTGCTGGGTGGGGCCGTATTTGTACATGTACGGTACGCGCACGTCACATACACGTACCTGCATGTACGTGATTGCGGCCACCTCAGACACACTACCGTACAGCCCCCGTCTGCTACATGCTATCGCTATGTCGTACAACGCAAGGGTGTCCTCCGTCGTGCGCAACCGGTTGACAGTGTTGTTCGTAACGGTTCCCGTCTCGCACGTTCATCGACAACTGTCGCCCCATGCCGCAATGATGTCCAAATACCAGGCCTTCCCCGATAATATCGGGGGCAGGACAACGTGTCGGTGCACGGGCCCGCTATTGTTCTGAACACCGACCACCGGTACAGGGACAACGCGCACCGACATGGTTCGGCCCGCGGTTCCAAAATGGCTGTCGACCGGCTCTTGGCGGACATCCTCCGTGCACATTACACCTCACGCGATACCTCCCGCCATGGGGTGTCCACGCACATGCTACCGTGGCATTTGCGCCCGTCTGCTCTACCGCGGTACCTTTCTCCCCACGATGGGACCCTTTTGTTCGCGGGCTCCTGGGGCATGCGCAACGGTTCGTGTTTACGATGCGCGGTACCCGGTCGGGCGTACAAACGACACATTGCATGTGCAGCGGGTGGAATACCCGTCACGGCCTGCGGATCATGTATCTTTCCCGGTTACGGGGCACACGTGCGACGGCCTATCCGGTATCGGCAAATGTCACCATACTCTTTGTCCCGGGCGGTTAATGTTATTCGCATTATGCTCCTCGGTCCGGGGTCTGCTTTGATGCAGCTCTCCACCCTAGTCTCTGTCCTGAGCAGGCCTTTTCATCTCCTCATGGGAACGGCAACCCACATCCACGTGAATCGGCATACTATACGCGTCTCTCGGTCTCCCTCTGCGATTTGTACCCCCACACACCTCCCCCCGGTGCTACATGTACGATTCCTCGATGTCTGCGATCCCCTCTTTTGGCCACGGGTCTGTCCAGTACCTCTTCATTGGTTATGCGAGCTACCCACCTAATCATTGGCATTCTTCTGTGGCACCACATCTCAAACGCCTCTAATCTCCCGCTGTCCGCACCGCCTGTCGTCCACGTGTCGCGTCCGTACAAGGCACCTCTCCGCTCAAATGCTTTCCGAAAAGACCTCCTCATACGCACATTACTGTTCGGAGTTAGCACATTTCTCGTCTTCCCGGAATGCTTTCCCTCCCGTCGCCATTCTGCATTTTATGTCCTCTGTACCGCGACCATCGCCCGTTATTTCCCTACCCACGTCACAAAACGCATCTACCGCCGACATTGTATCGTTCCCCACTCTACCTCCTTCGGCATCGCCTGATCCTCGACGACCGCACTTCCATTACTTTTGTTTTGCTCTTGTCAATGTCCATTGTATACATTCCCCGCAACACACTGTCCATTCCATTCAACCGCTCTTCCAGGTCCTTTGCTGTCTCTGGCAGCATTACACTGCCATCGGCAACACGCAATGTTGTCCTGTCGTCCCCCTGAACGTTACTCCCTATCCCAAAGCCGTCCGTGCTTTCCTTCACCGCCTGCACACTGAAAAGCATCGGAGATAGGCTAGCACCCTGCCTCACGCCCTTCCCAACTGATGCTTCCCTCCCATGCCCGTCGCGTCGTACAACTGCGGTCTGGCGTTTGTACACGTATTTCCCTCGGGCGGTTACCATACGAATGTTCACATGACCTCTACAACTGTGGTGTATGTACACAGGGCCGCAAAATGACGGTGTGCCTGTCTCGGACACGCGGTGCCGCGTGTGCAGTAACGCGCAAATGACCTTCCACATCACCGCGTCTATCCGCCGACGTACGGTGTGCACGGCGACACGTCACGACGGCTTCCGGTAGACCTCCTTGCGACCTAGTTACTACTATGTTTGCACCACTGGGCGGACACTCGTGAGGAGCCCGCCAACCTTTGCGGTACGTTTGTGTACCTTCTCGGCGGCATTTATGCGCACCTGTTTCCCTTTCGTACACGGACCTCCGCACCAATTGCATGTCTGTCTCGACATGTACGCCTTCCCGACGCGGGGGTGCCAACGTCGCAGGTCCGGCACCCTCCGCCCTCGTGTCGCTGGCGACGTCGGCCGTGAACCGGGTGCGGGCCACCCCCCCGGCCGCGCCACGCGAGTGTCGCCCAACGCGATCGGGCGCGCCCCTGCGCTCCGGGGCGGCGCCTCCTCGTTCGCCCGTCGCAATTGGTCTCTACGTGGCGGCGTCACCGCCGTCCCCGCCATTAACCCGGCCGGCTCCTCGGCGCGGTGCCGCCATCTGCCGGCCGCACGACGGCCGCCCGCCTCCCGCCGTGCCCTCGCCGGCGCCACCTATCGGCGGTTCCGCGCACCCGTCGCCGGCAGCGCCACCTGTCGCGCCCTCGGCGCCGCACACGCTGGCGACGGCCGCGGGCCGCTCCTCCACGGCGCGTCGTCGCCCTGCACCACATCGACGGGCCGGCGGGAGGGCGGAACCGGGATCCTGGTCTCGCCCACTCGCGCGTCTGTCTGCGTTCGTTCTGTACGGACGTCCTCCGTTCGTGTACCCGTCCAATGGCCGGTGATGCACCTTGTCGTGCACGCGTATTGCCGACCTTGTGTCGTAATGCACATGTTACCTGTTCTTTTGTGCGTGTGTGTCCGTGCCGCCGCACCCCCCCCCCCCCCCCCTCCCCCTCTTTTTTTTTTTTTTTTTTTTTTTTTTTTTTTTTTTTTTTTTTTTTTTTTTTGCCGCGCGCGCGCGCCGTTTCGGGGGGTGCTCCCATACGTGTGCCATTTGCCCGCCCGTCTCGCACTGCCGCCGGCCTCCGGCGTTCGGGTTGGCGCTCGCGGACACAAACGGTGGCGGCCGGTCCATTTGTCGCCGCGCGAACACACGTCCGCTCCTCCGGCCGCCGGCTCGCCGTCGCCGGCCCTCCTCCGCCGGGCGACCCCCGAATTTCGCGCCACGCGCGGGTGGACGGCGGGCCCTGGTCGCCCTCTCATTCCACTGTGGGCACCCCCCGGGACCGCGCCGTGACGCGTTCGCCGCCCTCCCCGACTTTCCCGCTGTCCCTATCCGCTCGGTTCGGTCGGGGGCGGCGGCGCGCGCCCCCGCCGGCCGCCGGCCGCTCGGACCGCCGCCACTCCGGCCCGGCCCGGCGCAGCGCCACCGGCCCCCGCGGGGCGCACGCGCCGCGCCCGCTGCCGGCCCCCGCGCGCCGCCGCGCCGCCGGCCTGGGCGCCTCGGCCGGGCCGCGGCCGGCCGCTGCCCCGGCGCCCGGTGCCCGTCGGGCGGGCGGCCCCGGCGCGCGGCTGTGCCCCGCACGCGCGCACGTCGCGCCGCCCTCCGCAGGCCGGCGTCGGCTGGTGTGGGGGGCGGGGCGCGGCCGCGGGCGCCGCCCGGCGCGCTGTGACGCGACGTGACGTGACCCGGCCTGGCGTCGCGTCGCGTCACCTGCCCTGCCCTCCGCTAACGTAACCTAGCGTAGCGTCGCCTAACCTAACCTAACCTACCCTACCCTACCCTAACCTAACCTAACCTAACCTAACCTAACGTGACCTAACCTAACGCAACGTGCCCTAACCTAACCCAACGTAGCCTAACCTAACCCGACCTCACGTAACCTAACCTAACGCAACCCTAACCTACCGTGGCGTACCGTAACCGCGCGTCACCTCGCCACGTCGTTCCTGATCACAGCTACCCGCTGGTGCTATGGTCGGTGTGGCGGCGCTGGTGCTTACCCGGGCGCGCATGCGTACTTATGCCTTTCGTGTGCGTGGCGCGCGACATCGTTCCACCTGCGTCCACGACATCGGTTCGGGGGTTCTCTGTACACGGTTTACATGGTTCTGCAGACTACGACACATCACCACGACATGTGGTGTCCTTCGAGATACTCGTTTGCCTAATTGTACGAACATGGTTCCGATCGCGGTTCTCAATGGCCGGCAACGGGTTCTGCGGGTACGCCGAATAGCATTGTTCCGTGCGGATTATACCGCATGAGGTAATTGCAATAATGGGGTGTCCATTGACATGCTACCGTGGACTGTGCACCCGTTTCCTTCCAACAATTCGACCCGTTTTTGTTTCCTTCCCGAGCGCTGGGGACATGTGCAATGGTTCTTGTCTACGATGGTCGGTACTCGCTCATTGAATGTGCGGCAAATGTACATGTCCCGGGTGAGGGGCACAAATACGACAGCTACTCGGATATCCACCGTGGTAAACGCACGTTTGTTTGTTTTGTTTCGTGCTCTTCGGGCGATTCGATAGCAATGTTCCCATGCACTCTACAAGTGCAGTATATGTACACAGAGGCCCCAAAGACAATGCCGGTTTCCCGACGACAGTGGTGCCAGTGTACAGTGACGTGACGATGCATTCCACATGGCTGCATTTACCTGGTGACGTATACTCTGCACGGACAGATGTTTTTCGGATGTCCTGTAGAACGCTTCGCGAGCTCTGTTTGCGCTATTGGGCAAAGAATTCTGTCAAGCCACCTCCAAAACGACTCCAGTTTGTGGTCAATTGCTACTATTTTGCCGGCGAAAATCGACAGGGGTATTTCGATTTTGTACGGGGAACCCCGGAACCTCACAGTGGCGTGTCAATGGAGTCCCCATTATTGCAATTACCGCATGACGTATGGTGTGCACAGTCAAACGTCATTAGGATTACCTGTACAGCTCTTTGGGAGCTACTTCCGACTGTGATCGGAACTATGTGTGTAAACGACGACAACAACAAACACCACAAACAAGCAGGGCACAACAACAGGAACAACCGCAGTAACGGAACCAACAACAAAAGAACAGAAACGGACATGAAAGAAAAACAGACGAACCGAAAACGGGCGGAGAGGACGAGACAAACAACCACTACAGTCTGCGGGAAAGTTCCGTATGTTTGTCGGCGAACTGTTGCAGAGCTATTTACGTTTTGCACCCCGCACCTATCGCGTATCCGTCTAGAACTCCGAAAGGAGAGTACGTTCTCCAAAGGACCAAAGAAAGGGTTGCCAACTTCACAGGACCCACTGAAATGGGTGTGGTGTCGTTGCCCTATCGTTACCGGTTGCTCTCTGGGACGCAACACGCGATTCGTACGATTGCGTGTGACGGTCACCCGGTGGTGCACTTTCCTGCCGAAGTGCGTGGCGACCGGTACGGTGGGCCGGCGGGCGGGCGGCGACGCCGGCCGGCGGGCGGGGGCCGCGCGGCGGCGGTGGGGCGGGCGGCGCGGGCGCGCGCGCCGGCCGCGCGGCGCCGGCGCGCTGCCGCCGAGGCGGCGGCCGGGCGCGGCGCGCGGCGGGCGGGAGGGGCGCGCGGCGGCGCGCGGCCGGCGCGGCTCCCCGCGAGTGGGAGCGGCGGCGGGGCGCGCTGTGCGAAGCGCGGCGCGGCGGCTGCGGCCTGTGTGGGCTGCTCCGCCGCCCGGCGTTCGGCGGCCCGACTCCGGCTGCTGGCTCGGTGGCCCCGGCGGTTCTCGCCGGCGGCTTGTACCGCGGCCGGCGGCCGGTGACTCGGCCGCGCCCGCCCGCTTCTGCACGCCGCCTACGGGGCGGGGCCCCGGCCCCGCCCTTGTGGCGCCGGCGCCGGAGCTTCCGGCCGGCCTCGGCCGTCCGTGTTGCCTCCCGCCGGCAATGCCACGACAGCACGCTCCCGGGCCTCTGCCGGCAGCGGCAAGCTCAGTTGGGAGCACGGGTTTTCTGAACTCGTCTACTCGCCTGTCTCCGGGCGATTGCGCCTCTCTCGGACCCGACCACGTGCTTCGGCCGGCGCCGCGCGCCGCCGGGACCTGAGAGGGTTTCGAGGTGTATCGTGCAGGGGAGCCCCGCCTCCTCCTGGACTCTTCTTCCTGGTGCGAACTGCGTGTTCGCGCGGGCCGCCGGGATGCACTCCCGGCCAGGCCTCGCTGCTACGCTATGCAAGCAAGGCAGCTCCCTGGTTGATCCTGCCAGTAGTCATATGCTTGTCTCAAAGATTAAGCCATGCATGTCTCAGTACAAGCCGCATTAAGGTGAAACCGCGAATGGCTCATTAAATCAGTTATGGTTCCTTAGATCGTACCCACGTTACTTGGATAACTGTGGTAATTCTAGAGCTAATACATGCAAACAGAGTCCCGACCAGAGATGGAAGGGACGCTTTTATTAGATCAAAACCAATCGGTCGGCTCGTCCGGTCCGTTTGCCTTGGTGACTCTGAATAACTTTGGGCTGATCGCACGGTCTCCGTACCGGCGACGCATCTTTCAAATGTCTGCCTTATCAACTGTCGATGGTAGGTTCTGCGCCTACCATGGTTGTAACGGGTAACGGGGAATCAGGGTTCGATTCCGGAGAGGGAGCCTGAGAAACGGCTACCACATCCAAGGAAGGCAGCAGGCGCGCAAATTACCCACTCCCGGCACGGGGAGGTAGTGACGAAAAATAACGATACGGGACTCATCCGAGGCCCCGTAATCGGAATGAGTACACTTTAAATCCTTTAACGAGTATCTATTGGAGGGCAAGTCTGGTGCCAGCAGCCGCGGTAATTCCAGCTCCAATAGCGTATATTAAAGTTGTTGCGGTTAAAAAGCTCGTAGTTGGATTTGTGTCCCACGCTGTTGGTTCACCGCCCGTCGGTGTTTAACTGGCATGTATCGTGGGACGTCCTGCCGGTGGGGCGAGCCGAAGGCGCGCGGCCGCCTCGTGCGTGCCCGTGCGTCCCGAGGCGGACCCCGTTGAAATCCTACCGCGGTGCTCTTTACCGAGTGTCGAGGTGGGCCGGCACGTTTACTTTGAACAAATTAGAGTGCTTAAAGCAGGCAAGCCCGCCTGAATACTGTGTGCATGGAATAATGGAATAGGACCTCGGTTCTATTTTGTTGGTTTTCGGAACCCGAGGTAATGATTAATAGGGACAGGCGGGGGCATTCGTATTGCGACGTTAGAGGTGAAATTCTTGGATCGTCGCAAGACGAACAGAAGCGAAAGCATTTGCCAAGTATGTTTTCATTAATCAAGAACGAAAGTTAGAGGTTCGAAGGCGATCAGATACCGCCCTAGTTCTAACCATAAACGATGCCAGCCAGCGATCCGCCGCAGTTCCTCCGATGACTCGGCGGGCAGCCTCCGGGAAACCAAAGCTTTTGGGTTCCGGGGGAAGTATGGTTGCAAAGCTGAAACTTAAAGGAATTGACGGAAGGGCACCACCAGGAGTGGAGCCTGCGGCTTAATTTGACTCAACACGGGAAACCTCACCAGGCCCGGACACCGGAAGGATTGACAGATTGATAGCTCTTTCTTGATTCGGTGGGTGGTGGTGCATGGCCGTTCTTAGTTGGTGGAGCGATTTGTCTGGTTAATTCCGATAACGAACGAGACTCTAGCCTGCTAACTAGTCGCGTGACATCCTTCGTGCTGTCAGCGATTACTTTTCTTCTTAGAGGGACAGGCGGCTTCTAGCCGCACGAGATTGAGCAATAACAGGTCTGTGATGCCCTTAGATGTTCTGGGCCGCACGCGCGCTACACTGAAGGAATCAGCGTGTCTTCCTAGGCCGAAAGGTCGGGGTAACCCGCTGAACCTCCTTCGTGCTAGGGATTGGGGCTTGCAATTGTTCCCCATGAACGAGGAATTCCCAGTAAGCGCGAGTCATAAGCTCGCGTTGATTACGTCCCTGCCCTTTGTACACACCGCCCGTCGCTACTACCGATTGAATGATTTAGTGAGGTCTTCGGACTGGTACGCGGCATCGACTCTGTCGTTGCCGATGCTACCGGAAAGATGACCAAACTTGATCATTTAGAGGAAGTAAAAGTCGTAACAAGGTTTCCGTAGGTGAACCTGCGGAAGGATCATTACCGACTTGACTGCATGTCTTGCGATGTGCGTGTCTTGTCGCGCATACAGACACTGCGCCTCCTGGGCGCGCGCCGCGTGCGGGACCACGCGCACGTCTCAAAACTAACTGCTGAGCTGGTGTACGAGCGCTGAAGCTCCGGAGGCGGGAGGCCCGCGGCACCTGGCGCCCGGCGCCGGTTTTGAATGACTTTCGCCCGAGTGCCTCTCTGCTCCGGTGTGGAGCCGTACGACGAATGTGGAATGGAACAGGGGCCGTCAAACGCCCCGGTCCCGCCTATGCAAACAGTTGCGCACGCAACGAACAGACAAAAATTGTGAAAAAGATCACCCAGGACGGTGGATCACTCGGCTCGTGGGTCGATGAAGAACGCAGCAAATTGCGCGTCGACATGTGAACTGCAGGACACATGAACATCGACGTTTCGAACGCACATTGCGGTCCATGGATTCCGTTCCCGGGCCACGTCTGGCTGAGGGTCGGCTACGTATACTGAAGCCGGCAGGCGTTTCGGCGCCCGCCTCGCTTCGGAGACTTGGGAGCGTCGTGTCGGGGCGCGAGCCTCGGCGCGTCTCCTGAAATGCGCGTAGCGCGCCGCGCCCGTCGCCCGGTCGGTTCGCATACCGGTACTGTGTCTCGGTAGCGTGCACAGCCGACTGGTCGCACGTGGCGCAGCCTCTCAAACAACGACCTCAGAGCAGGCGAGACTACCCGCTGAATTTAAGCATATTACTAAGCGGAGGAAAAGAAACTAACAAGGATTCCCCCAGTAGCGGCGAGCGAACAGGGAAGAGTCCAGCACCGAACCCCGCAGGCTGCCGCCTGTCGTGGCATGTGGTGTTTGGGAGGGTCCACTACCCCGACGCCTCGCGCCGAGTCCAAGTCCAACTTGAATGAGGCCACGGCCCGTAGAGGGTGCCAGGCCCGTAGCGGCCGGTGCGAGCGTCGGCGGGACCTCTCCTTCGAGTCGGGTTGCTTGAGAGTGCAGCTCCAAGTGGGTGGTAAACTCCATCTGAGACTAAATATGACCACGAGACCGATAGCGAACAAGTACCGTGAGGGAAAGTTGAAAAGAACTTTGAAGAGAGAGTTCAAAAGTACGTGAAACCGTTCTGGGGTAAACGTGAGAAGTCCGAAAGGTCGAACGGGTGAGATTCACGCCCATCCGGCCACTGGCCCCCGCCCTCGGCAGATGGGGCCGGCCGCCCGCGCGGAGCAATCCGCGGCGGGGTCGTGTCCGGTTGCCTTTCCACTCGCCGCGGGGTGGGGCCGTTCCAGTGTGCGGTGGGCCGCACTTCTCCCCTAGTAGGACGTCGCGACCCGCTGGGTGCCGGCCTACGGCCCGGGTGCGCAGCCTGTCCTTCCGCGGGCCTCGGTTCGCGTCTGTTGGGCAGAGCCCCGGTGTCCCGGCTGGCTGCTCGGCGGTACATCTGGAGGAGTCGATTCGCCCTTCGGGGCGCCCGGGCTCCCGGCAAGCGCGCGCGGTTCTTCCCGGATGACGGACCTACCTGGCCCGGCCCCGGACCCGCGCCGCTGTTGGCTCGGGATGCTCTCGGGCGGAATAATCGCTCCCGTCAGCGGCGCTTCAGCTTTGGACAATTTCACGACCCGTCTTGAAACACGGACCAAGGAGTCTAACATGTGCGCGAGTCATTGGGCTGTACGAAACCTAAAGGCGTAATGAAAGTGAAGGTC
>JAOYRU010000368.1:107500-114266 GCA_026315105.1 Locusta migratoria | reverse complement strand
GTTTGACGTTAGAGGCCATGGAAGAGCCCAATCGGTAACGTGCGGGGACACGCATTACACGCATTGCACTGCAGCGGTACGCCACCTCACGGTGGAGTGCTGTGCAGGCAGAACGTGACGCAACGGCTCGACGGGCAGGTACCTTTCGCGATCGATCCACCGGCGGCTGGCGTTTGGCTGTACATGGGATGTTAATGATGTGGTACCCGCTCGCAGAACAGTGGACGGCGGTTCGTCGACATGGGGCTACGGGCCGTGCAGCACACAGTACGGTGCGGTCGGCGACGTGGCACACGTCGGATGGGAATGTTACGTACGTCACACGCCTCGGACGTCTGGACATGTACACGGGCGTCGCCTGCGGGATCTATGGCCGGTAAACGGCAATGTTGTGGAATACGTGTGTACACACGACCGGCGGGCTACACGACATGTCGCCATTCACTCTTACCCATCACCGATGCCATCCATTGTTGCGGTGATTCACCGCGGCTGCCACAGACATTACGGGCGGCGGGAGGATAGGGCAGACCCATTACTACACATTCATACGCGCCAATGTACGTGCTGGGTGGGGCCGTATTTGTACATGTACGGTACGCGCACGTCACATACACGTACCTGCATGTACGTGATTGCGGCCACCTCAGACACACTACCGTACAGCCCCCGTCTGCTACATGCTATCGCTATGTCGTACAACGCAAGGGTGTCCTCCGTCGTGCGCAACCGGTTGACAGTGTTGTTCGTAACGGTTCCCGTCTCGCACGTTCATCGACAACTGTCGCCCCATGCCGCAATGATGTCCAAATACCAGGCCTTCCCCGATAATATCGGGGGCAGGACAACGTGTCGGTGCACGGGCCCGCTATTGTTCTGAACACCGACCACCGGTACAGGGACAACGCGCACCGACATGGTTCGGCCCGCGGTTCCAAAATGGCTGTCGACCGGCTCTTGGCGGACATCCTCCGTGCACATTACACCTCACGCGATACCTCCCGCCATGGGGTGTCCACGCACATGCTACCGTGGCATTTGCGCCCGTCTGCTCTACCGCGGTACCTTTCTCCCCACGATGGGACCCTTTTGTTCGCGGGCTCCTGGGGCATGCGCAACGGTTCGTGTTTACGATGCGCGGTACCCGGTCGGGCGTACAAACGACACATTGCATGTGCAGCGGGTGGAATACCCGTCACGGCCTGCGGATCATGTATCTTTCCCGGTTACGGGGCACACGTGCGACGGCCTATCCGGTATCGGCAAATGTCACCATACTCTTTGTCCCGGGCGGTTAATGTTATTCGCATTATGCTCCTCGGTCCGGGGTCTGCTTTGATGCAGCTCTCCACCCTAGTCTCTGTCCTGAGCAGGCCTTTTCATCTCCTCATGGGAACGGCAACCCACATCCACGTGAATCGGCATACTATACGCGTCTCTCGGTCTCCCTCTGCGATTTGTACCCCCACACACCTCCCCCCGGTGCTACATGTACGATTCCTCGATGTCTGCGATCCCCTCTTTTGGCCACGGGTCTGTCCAGTACCTCTTCATTGGTTATGCGAGCTACCCACCTAATCATTGGCATTCTTCTGTGGCACCACATCTCAAACGCCTCTAATCTCCCGCTGTCCGCACCGCCTGTCGTCCACGTGTCGCGTCCGTACAAGGCACCTCTCCGCTCAAATGCTTTCCGAAAAGACCTCCTCATACGCACATTACTGTTCGGAGTTAGCACATTTCTCGTCTTCCCGGAATGCTTTCCCTCCCGTCGCCATTCTGCATTTTATGTCCTCTGTACCGCGACCATCGCCCGTTATTTCCCTACCCACGTCACAAAACGCATCTACCGCCGACATTGTATCGTTCCCCACTCTACCTCCTTCGGCATCGCCTGATCCTCGACGACCGCACTTCCATTACTTTTGTTTTGCTCTTGTCAATGTCCATTGTATACATTCCCCGCAACACACTGTCCATTCCATTCAACCGCTCTTCCAGGTCCTTTGCTGTCTCTGGCAGCATTACACTGCCATCGGCAACACGCAATGTTGTCCTGTCGTCCCCCTGAACGTTACTCCCTATCCCAAAGCCGTCCGTGCTTTCCTTCACCGCCTGCACACTGAAAAGCATCGGAGATAGGCTAGCACCCTGCCTCACGCCCTTCCCAACTGATGCTTCCCTCCCATGCCCGTCGCGTCGTACAACTGCGGTCTGGCGTTTGTACACGTATTTCCCTCGGGCGGTTACCATACGAATGTTCACATGACCTCTACAACTGTGGTGTATGTACACAGGGCCGCAAAATGACGGTGTGCCTGTCTCGGACACGCGGTGCCGCGTGTGCAGTAACGCGCAAATGACCTTCCACATCACCGCGTCTATCCGCCGACGTACGGTGTGCACGGCGACACGTCACGACGGCTTCCGGTAGACCTCCTTGCGACCTAGTTACTACTATGTTTGCACCACTGGGCGGACACTCGTGAGGAGCCCGCCAACCTTTGCGGTACGTTTGTGTACCTTCTCGGCGGCATTTATGCGCACCTGTTTCCCTTTCGTACACGGACCTCCGCACCAATTGCATGTCTGTCTCGACATGTACGCCTTCCCGACGCGGGGGTGCCAACGTCGCAGGTCCGGCACCCTCCGCCCTCGTGTCGCTGGCGACGTCGGCCGTGAACCGGGTGCGGGCCACCCCCCCGGCCGCGCCACGCGAGTGTCGCCCAACGCGATCGGGCGCGCCCCTGCGCTCCGGGGCGGCGCCTCCTCGTTCGCCCGTCGCAATTGGTCTCTACGTGGCGGCGTCACCGCCGTCCCCGCCATTAACCCGGCCGGCTCCTCGGCGCGGTGCCGCCATCTGCCGGCCGCACGACGGCCGCCCGCCTCCCGCCGTGCCCTCGCCGGCGCCACCTATCGGCGGTTCCGCGCACCCGTCGCCGGCAGCGCCACCTGTCGCGCCCTCGGCGCCGCACACGCTGGCGACGGCCGCGGGCCGCTCCTCCACGGCGCGTCGTCGCCCTGCACCACATCGACGGGCCGGCGGGAGGGCGGAACCGGGATCCTGGTCTCGCCCACTCGCGCGTCTGTCTGCGTTCGTTCTGTACGGACGTCCTCCGTTCGTGTACCCGTCCAATGGCCGGTGATGCACCTTGTCGTGCACGCGTATTGCCGACCTTGTGTCGTAATGCACATGTTACCTGTTCTTTTGTGCGTGTGTGTCCGTGCCGCCGCACCCCCCCCCCCCCCCCTCCCCCTCTTTTTTTTTTTTTTTTTTTTTTTTTTTTTTTTTTTTTTTTTTTTTTTTTTTTTTGCCGCGCGCGCGCGCCGTTTCGGGGGGTGCTCCCATACGTGTGCCATTTGCCCGCCCGTCTCGCACTGCCGCCGGCCTCCGGCGTTCGGGTTGGCGCTCGCGGACACAAACGGTGGCGGCCGGTCCATTTGTCGCCGCGCGAACACACGTCCGCTCCTCCGGCCGCCGGCTCGCCGTCGCCGGCCCTCCTCCGCCGGGCGACCCCCGAATTTCGCGCCACGCGCGGGTGGACGGCGGGCCCTGGTCGCCCTCTCATTCCACTGTGGGCACCCCCCGGGACCGCGCCGTGACGCGTTCGCCGCCCTCCCCGACTTTCCCGCTGTCCCTATCCGCTCGGTTCGGTCGGGGGCGGCGGCGCGCGCCCCCGCCGGCCGCCGGCCGCTCGGACCGCCGCCACTCCGGCCCGGCCCGGCGCAGCGCCACCGGCCCCCGCGGGGCGCACGCGCCGCGCCCGCTGCCGGCCCCGCGCGCCGCCGCGCCGCCGGCCTGGGCGCCTCGGCCGGGCCGCGGCCGGCCGCTGCCCCGGCGCCCGGTGCCCGTCGGGCGGGCGGCCCCGGCGCGCGGCTGTGCCCCGCACGCGCGCACGTCGCGCCGCCCTCCGCAGGCCGGCGTCGGCTGGTGTGGGGGGCGGGGCGCGGCCGCGGGCGCCGCCCGGCGCGCTGTGACGCGACGTGACGTGACCCGGCCTGGCGTCGCGTCGCGTCACCTGCCCTGCCCTCCGCTAACGTAACCTAGCGTAGCGTCGCCTAACCTAACCTAACCTACCCTACCCTACCCTAACCTAACCTAACCTAACCTAACCTAACGTGACCTAACCTAACGCAACGTGCCCTAACCTAACCCAACGTAGCCTAACCTAACCCGACCTCACGTAACCTAACCTAACGCAACCCTAACCTACCGTGGCGTACCGTAACCGCGCGTCACCTCGCCACGTCGTTCCTGATCACAGCTACCCGCTGGTGCTATGGTCGGTGTGGCGGCGCTGGTGCTTACCCGGGCGCGCATGCGTACTTATGCCTTTCGTGTGCGTGGCGCGCGACATCGTTCCACCTGCGTCCACGACATCGGTTCGGGGGTTCTCTGTACACGGTTTACATGGTTCTGCAGACTACGACACATCACCACGACATGTGGTGTCCTTCGAGATACTCGTTTGCCTAATTGTACGAACATGGTTCCGATCGCGGTTCTCAATGGCCGGCAACGGGTTCTGCGGGTACGCCGAATAGCATTGTTCCGTGCGGATTATACCGCATGAGGTAATTGCAATAATGGGGTGTCCATTGACATGCTACCGTGGACTGTGCACCCGTTTCCTTCCAACAATTCGACCCGTTTTTGTTTCCTTCCCGAGCGCTGGGGACATGTGCAATGGTTCTTGTCTACGATGGTCGGTACTCGCTCATTGAATGTGCGGCAAATGTACATGTCCCGGGTGAGGGGCACAAATACGACAGCTACTCGGATATCCACCGTGGTAAACGCACGTTTGTTTGTTTTGTTTCGTGCTCTTCGGGCGATTCGATAGCAATGTTCCCATGCACTCTACAAGTGCAGTATATGTACACAGAGGCCCCAAAGACAATGCCGGTTTCCCGACGACAGTGGTGCCAGTGTACAGTGACGTGACGATGCATTCCACATGGCTGCATTTACCTGGTGACGTATACTCTGCACGGACAGATGTTTTTCGGATGTCCTGTAGAACGCTTCGCGAGCTCTGTTTGCGCTATTGGGCAAAGAATTCTGTCAAGCCACCTCCAAAACGACTCCAGTTTGTGGTCAATTGCTACTATTTTGCCGGCGAAAATCGACAGGGGTATTTCGATTTTGTACGGGGAACCCCGGAACCTCACAGTGGCGTGTCAATGGAGTCCCCATTATTGCAATTACCGCATGACGTATGGTGTGCACAGTCAAACGTCATTAGGATTACCTGTACAGCTCTTTGGGAGCTACTTCCGACTGTGATCGGAACTATGTGTGTAAACGACGACAACAACAAACACCACAAACAAGCAGGGCACAACAACAGGAACAACCGCAGTAACGGAACCAACAACAAAAGAACAGAAACGGACATGAAAGAAAAACAGACGAACCGAAAACGGGCGGAGAGGACGAGACAAACAACCACTACAGTCTGCGGGAAAGTTCCGTATGTTTGTCGGCGAACTGTTGCAGAGCTATTTACGTTTTGCACCCCGCACCTATCGCGTATCCGTCTAGAACTCCGAAAGGAGAGTACGTTCTCCAAAGGACCAAAGAAAGGGTTGCCAACTTCACAGGACCCACTGAAATGGGTGTGGTGTCGTTGCCCTATCGTTACCGGTTGCTCTCTGGGACGCAACACGCGATTCGTACGATTGCGTGTGACGGTCACCCGGTGGTGCACTTTCCTGCCGAAGTGCGTGGCGACCGGTACGGTGGGCCGGCGGGCGGGCGGCGACGCCGGCCGGCGGGCGGGGGCCGCGCGGCGGCGGTGGGGCGGGCGGCGCGGGCGCGCGCGCCGGCCGCGCGGCGCCGGCGCGCTGCCGCCGAGGCGGCGGCCGGGCGCGGCGCGCGGCGGGCGGGAGGGGCGCGCGGCGGCGCGCGGCCGGCGCGGCTCCCCGCGAGTGGGAGCGGCGGCGGGGCGCGCTGTGCGAAGCGCGGCGCGGCGGCTGCGGCCTGTGTGGGCTGCTCCGCCGCCCGGCGTTCGGCGGCCCGACTCCGGCTGCTGGCTCGGTGGCCCCGGCGGTTCTCGCCGGCGGCTTGTACCGCGGCCGGCGGCCGGTGACTCGGCCGCGCCCGCCCGCTTCTGCACGCCGCCTACGGGGCGGGGCCCCGGCCCCGCCCTTGTGGCGCCGGCGCCGGAGCTTCCGGCCGGCCTCGGCCGTCCGTGTTGCCTCCCGCCGGCAATGCCACGACAGCACGCTCCCGGGCCTCTGCCGGCAGCGGCAAGCTCAGTTGGGAGCACGGGTTTTCTGAACTCGTCTACTCGCCTGTCTCCGGGCGATTGCGCCTCTCTCGGACCCGACCACGTGCTTCGGCCGGCGCCGCGCGCCGCCGGGACCTGAGAGGGTTTCGAGGTGTATCGTGCAGGGGAGCCCCGCCTCCTCCTGGACTCTTCTTCCTGGTGCGAACTGCGTGTTCGCGCGGGCCGCCGGGATGCACTCCCGGCCAGGCCTCGCTGCTACGCTATGCAAGCAAGGCAGCTCCCTGGTTGATCCTGCCAGTAGTCATATGCTTGTCTCAAAGATTAAGCCATGCATGTCTCAGTACAAGCCGCATTAAGGTGAAACCGCGAATGGCTCATTAAATCAGTTATGGTTCCTTAGATCGTACCCACGTTACTTGGATAACTGTGGTAATTCTAGAGCTAATACATGCAAACAGAGTCCCGACCAGAGATGGAAGGGACGCTTTTATTAGATCAAAACCAATCGGTCGGCTCGTCCGGTCCGTTTGCCT
>JAOYRU010000368.1:87500-100000 GCA_026315105.1 Locusta migratoria | reverse complement strand
GTATGCTGTGTAACGTTTTTCCTGCCCCTGTACCCCTCTTCGTTTCGTGCCTAATGACCTTCGTGGACTGACCGATTCACCTGTGCCACAGGAATGTGACGTAGTCCTGTGCACACGGCACTCGTCCGACACCGTGCAAAGCGGCGGTAAAGACCACACACGCCGCAGCGTACTTGTTGCCCCTTTCCCGGAGCTCCCCAACAGACCAGCAGGGGCGCGCCATGAGGTACCTCTCCACGTTCGACCTGGAAGCGTGTGCGTTGGTGCTACGATTCGTCGGTTCTCGTGGCGGCGCCGTGACAACGGATGCTGCAGACTACTGTACGCCTTTCTGCACACGTGCCACGGTGGTCGGATGCAAATGGCGACCTGCCTGCCGTCTGGTAGTCACTGCCTGCACACTGCAGGCAGGCATTCATTAATAATATTAGTATCATGTTTGGAAACTGTTTTCCTCTAAAAGTAACGCGACTGAAACAGACGTCTATAAGAAAGCCTTGGATTACACAAGGGCTACAGATTTCATGTAAGACAAATAGGAGTATGTATCTATCAGCCTAGAGTAGCTGCAATGACGATGATCTACCTAAATATAAGGGATACTGTACAATATTACAAACAGCTATTCAGGTATCTAAACAAATGCACTATGACAAAGAAGATAGCAACATCAGGCAACCAAATAAATACAATATGGGATATAGTGAAAGAAGCGACTGGTAGAACCGGAGAGGAACACGGGCAGGTACGGTTAGGGGTAGCTGAGACATTAGTAACCGATGGGCATAGTGTGGCACATCTATTTAACACGTACTTTCTATCCGTTACTGATAGTATGCGATTGTCGGGGTCAGTACATAATGCGCTTGATTATTTGAAACTAGCATTTACAAATAGCTTCACACACATGAATGTGTCGGTCACGTCACCACACGGAATTGCGTCCATAATACGGTCTTGAAAAACAAAGGCGTCCAGTGGATACGATGAAATAACAACAACGTTACTTAACGCGTGTTCCTGTGGACGTAGCACAATCTTAGGTTATTTGTGTAACCCGTCTGTTATAACGGGAACATTTCCTGATTGGCTAACATATGCAGGTATTAAACCTCCCGTCAAGAAGGGGGATGCAGAGATACCATCAAACTACAGACCCATTTCACTTTTGCCAGCATTCTCAAACATTATAGAAAAGGTAATGTGCAGGCGGCTTCTCACCCACTTCACCACAAATGGCATATTGTCTAGATCACGGTTTGGATGTCTGAAAGGTTCCGATATTGAGAAGGCTATTTACACCTTCAGTGCGAACGTACGTAACTCATTAGATGATACATTGCAAGCAGCAGGTATTTTCTGTGAGTTGTCAAAGGCATTTGATTGTGTGCACCATAACATCCTTTTCGGTACATTAGGATTCTATGGGGTCACGGGAAACGCTGCCAAATGGTTCGCGTCGTACCTCACTAACAGGAATCGAAGGGTGTCGGTGCAAGCGACTAGTGAATTAGGCCAACAGTCATCATGGGGTTGGGACGCAACTACATGTGGTGTCCCACAGGGACCCATCTTAGGGCCATTGCCTTTTCCTGTGTACGTTAATGATCTCTCATCGGTTACACTACCAGAGGCAGAGTTCGGTTTGTCTGCAGATGATACACGTATTGCAATAGAGAGTACGTCACGTATAGTGATAGAAACGTCTGCTAATGATAATTTCATGTACATTACTACATGGTTTAAATCCAACTCATCGTCATTACACTTTGCAAAGACGCACTACCTGCCGTTCAGGACATGTAAGAGATTTCCTTACAGCATATGCATTGAATATGAAGAAGAGCAGATACAAGAGGCTGACAGACTTAAATGCCTGGGATTACAGCTTGGTAATACATTTAGTTGGGAGGAGCACGCCACAGAACCGCAGAAACGACCCAACAACTCTGTATTTCCAATACGGGTGTTCTCAGACATAGGAGACATGCAAATACCAAAGCTTGCATACTTTGCTTACTTTCATTCCTTAATGTCATATGGTATAATAATTGTGGGGTAACTCTTCGGGTCGGTCACAAGTCTTCAGAGCCCAAAAACGTGTAATACGTATTATTTGTGGCGTACATTCACGGACGTCCTGTAGAAGCCTCTTCAAAGAACTGGGTATATTAACTACCGCCTCTCAGTGTATTTATTCCTTAATGACATTTGTCATAAATAATATATCCCTTTTCCCAACAAGCAGCTCGGTTCACACATACAATACTAGAAACAACAATGGTCCACACAAGGATCTAAAAGCACCTACTTCGGTTCACAAAGGGGTCCACTACTCAGGAACACACATTTCCAATACTTTACCATCAAGTACAAACACTTTAGCCACAAATAAAGGTCGGTTGAAGAGGAACCTAAACGACCTTCTAGTGGCCACCTCCTTCTACTCCGTTAGTGACTTTCTACCTTGTACCACGTGCTGCATGCACCCATACTATATTAGTACTATTATATGATCACAAAAAAACCCTAAAAGAAGAACCTTAAACAATTATGTATCTGTATTTACATTGTTAGTATTATTTGTTATGCAACCTGTACATTTTGTTTCTTGACATGTTCCACATCCACGGGGATCCCCTCAATTTGGGTCTACGGAACAAATAATTAATCTCATCTGATCTGCAAACGTGTGTAACTGGTATAGTGTTGCAGCCTGGCTATGAACGTGTGCGATTGGCACATCTACGGAGGGAGGTGGTTTGACGTTAGAGGCCATGGAAGAGCCCAATCGGTAACGTGCGGGGACACGCATTACACGCATTGCACTGCAGCGGTACGCCACCTCACGGTGGAGTGCTGTGCAGGCAGAACGTGACGCAACGGCTCGACGGGCAGGTACCTTTCGCGATCGATCCACCGGCGGCTGGCGTTTGGCTGTACATGGGATGTTAATGATGTGGTACCCGCTCGCAGAACAGTGGACGGCGGTTCGTCGACATGGGGCTACGGGCCGTGCAGCACACAGTACGGTGCGGTCGGCGACGTGGCACACGTCGGATGGGAATGTTACGTACGTCACACGCCTCGGACGTCTGGACATGTACACGGGCGTCGCCTGCGGGATCTATGGCCGGTAAACGGCAATGTTGTGGAATACGTGTGTACACACGACCGGCGGGCTACACGACATGTCGCCATTCACTCTTACCCATCACCGATGCCATCCATTGTTGCGGTGATTCACCGCGGCTGCCACAGACATTACGGGCGGCGGGAGGATAGGGCAGACCCATTACTACACATTCATACGCGCCAATGTACGTGCTGGGTGGGGCCGTATTTGTACATGTACGGTACGCGCACGTCACATACACGTACCTGCATGTACGTGATTGCGGCCACCTCAGACACACTACCGTACAGCCCCCGTCTGCTACATGCTATCGCTATGTCGTACAACGCAAGGGTGTCCTCCGTCGTGCGCAACCGGTTGACAGTGTTGTTCGTAACGGTTCCCGTCTCGCACGTTCATCGACAACTGTCGCCCCATGCCGCAATGATGTCCAAATACCAGGCCTTCCCCGATAATATCGGGGGCAGGACAACGTGTCGGTGCACGGGCCCGCTATTGTTCTGAACACCGACCACCGGTACAGGGACAACGCGCACCGACATGGTTCGGCCCGCGGTTCCAGAATGGCTGTCGACCGGCTCTTGGCGGACATCCTCCGTGCACATTACACCTCACGCGATACCTCCCGCCATGGGGTGTCCACGCACATGCTACCGTGGCATTTGCGCCCGTCTGCTCTACCGCGGTACCTTTCTCCCCACGATGGGACCCTTTTGTTCGCGGGCTCCTGGGGCATGCGCAACGGTTCGTGTTTACGATGCGCGGTACCCGGTCGGGCGTACAAACGACACATTGCATGTGCAGCGGGTGGAATACCCGTCACGGCCTGCGGATCATGTATCTTTCCCGGTTACGGGGCACACGTGCGACGGCCTATCCGGTATCGGCAAATGTCACCATACTCTTTGTCCCGGGCGGTTAATGTTATTCGCATTATGCTCCTCGGTCCGGGGTCTGCTTTGATGCAGCTCTCCACCCTAGTCTCTGTCCTGAGCAGGCCTTTTCATCTCCTCATGGGAACGGCAACCCACATCCACGTGAATCGGCATACTATACGCGTCTCTCGGTCTCCCTCTGCGATTTGTACCCCCACACACCTCCCCCCGGTGCTACATGTACGATTCCTCGATGTCTGCGATCCCCTCTTTTGGCCACGGGTCTGTCCAGTACCTCTTCATTGGTTATGCGAGCTACCCACCTAATCATTGGCATTCTTCTGTGGCACCACATCTCAAACGCCTCTAATCTCCCGCTGTCCGCACCGCCTGTCGTCCACGTGTCGCGTCCGTACAAGGCACCTCTCCGCTCAAATGCTTTCCGAAAAGACCTCCTCATACGCACATTACTGTTCGGAGTTAGCACATTTCTCGTCTTCCCGGAATGCTTTCCCTCCCGTCGCCATTCTGCATTTTATGTCCTCTGTACCGCGACCATCGCCCGTTATTTCCCTACCCACGTCACAAAACGCATCTACCGCCGACATTGTATCGTTCCCCACTCTACCTCCTTCGGCATCGCCTGATCCTCGACGACCGCACTTCCATTACTTTTGTTTTGCTCTTGTCAATGTCCATTGTATACATTCCCCGCAACACACTGTCCATTCCATTCAACCGCTCTTCCAGGTCCTTTGCTGTCTCTGGCAGCATTACACTGCCATCGGCAACACGCAATGTTGTCCTGTCGTCCCCCTGAACGTTACTCCCTATCCCAAAGCCGTCCGTGCTTTCCTTCACCGCCTGCACACTGAAAAGCATCGGAGATAGGCTAGCACCCTGCCTCACGCCCTTCCCAACTGATGCTTCCCTCCCATGCCCGTCGCGTCGTACAACTGCGGTCTGGCGTTTGTACACGTATTTCCCTCGGGCGGTTACCATACGAATGTTCACATGACCTCTACAACTGTGGTGTATGTACACAGGGCCGCAAAATGACGGTGTGCCTGTCTCGGACACGCGGTGCCGCGTGTGCAGTAACGCGCAAATGACCTTCCACATCACCGCGTCTATCCGCCGACGTACGGTGTGCACGGCGACACGTCACGACGGCTTCCGGTAGACCTCCTTGCGACCTAGTTACTACTATGTTTGCACCACTGGGCGGACACTCGTGAGGAGCCCGCCAACCTTTGCGGTACGTTTGTGTACCTTCTCGGCGGCATTTATGCGCACCTGTTTCCCTTTCGTACACGGACCTCCGCACCAATTGCATGTCTGTCTCGACATGTACGCCTTCCCGACGCGGGGGTGCCAACGTCGCAGGTCCGGCACCCTCCGCCCTCGTGTCGCTGGCGACGTCGGCCGTGAACCGGGTGCGGGCCACCCCCCCGGCCGCGCCACGCGAGTGTCGCCCAACGCGATCGGGCGCGCCCCTGCGCTCCGGGGCGGCGCCTCCTCGTTCGCCCGTCGCAATTGGTCTCTACGTGGCGGCGTCACCGCCGTCCCCGCCATTAACCCGGCCGGCTCCTCGGCGCGGTGCCGCCATCTGCCGGCCGCACGACGGCCGCCCGCCTCCCGCCGTGCCCTCGCCGGCGCCACCTATCGGCGGTTCCGCGCACCCGTCGCCGGCAGCGCCACCTGTCGCGCCCTCGGCGCCGCACACGCTGGCGACGGCCGCGGGCCGCTCCTCCACGGCGCGTCGTCGCCCTGCACCACATCGACGGGCCGGCGGGAGGGCGGAACCGGGATCCTGGTCTCGCCCACTCGCGCGTCTGTCTGCGTTCGTTCTGTACGGACGTCCTCCGTTCGTGTACCCGTCCAATGGCCGGTGATGCACCTTGTCGTGCACGCGTATTGCCGACCTTGTGTCGTAATGCACATGTTACCTGTTCTTTTGTGCGTGTGTGTCCGTGCCGCCGCACCCCCCCCCCCCCTCCCCCTCTTTTTTTTTTTTTTTTTTTTTTTTTTTTTTTTTTTTTTTTTTTTTTTTTTTTTTTTTGCCGCGCGCGCGCGCCGTTTCGGGGGGTGCTCCCATACGTGTGCCATTTGCCCGCCCGTCTCGCACTGCCGCCGGCCTCCGGCGTTCGGGTTGGCGCTCGCGGACACAAACGGTGGCGGCCGGTCCATTTGTCGCCGCGCGAACACACGTCCGCTCCTCCGGCCGCCGGCTCGCCGTCGCCGGCCCTCCTCCGCCGGGCGACCCCCGAATTTCGCGCCACGCGCGGGTGGACGGCGGGCCCTGGTCGCCCTCTCATTCCACTGTGGGCACCCCCCGGGACCGCGCCGTGACGCGTTCGCCGCCCTCCCCGACTTTCCCGCTGTCCCTATCCGCTCGGTTCGGTCGGGGGCGGCGGCGCGCGCCCCCGCCGGCCGCCGGCCGCTCGGACCGCCGCCACTCCGGCCCGGCCCGGCGCAGCGCCACCGGCCCCCGCGGGGCGCACGCGCCGCGCCCGCTGCCGGCCCCGCGCGCCGCCGCGCCGCCGGCCTGGGCGCCTCGGCCGGGCCGCGGCCGGCCGCTGCCCCGGCGCCCGGTGCCCGTCGGGCGGGCGGCCCCGGCGCGCGGCTGTGCCCCGCACGCGCGCACGTCGCGCCGCCCTCCGCAGGCCGGCGTCGGCTGGTGTGGGGGGCGGGGCGCGGCCGCGGGCGCCGCCCGGCGCGCTGTGACGCGACGTGACGTGACCCGGCCTGGCGTCGCGTCGCGTCACCTGCCCTGCCCTCCGCTAACGTAACCTAGCGTAGCGTCGCCTAACCTAACCTAACCTACCCTACCCTACCCTAACCTAACCTAACCTAACCTAACCTAACGTGACCTAACCTAACGCAACGTGCCCTAACCTAACCCAACGTAGCCTAACCTAACCCGACCTCACGTAACCTAACCTAACGCAACCCTAACCTACCGTGGCGTACCGTAACCGCGCGTCACCTCGCCACGTCGTTCCTGATCACAGCTACCCGCTGGTGCTATGGTCGGTGTGGCGGCGCTGGTGCTTACCCGGGCGCGCATGCGTACTTATGCCTTTCGTGTGCGTGGCGCGCGACATCGTTCCACCTGCGTCCACGACATCGGTTCGGGGGTTCTCTGTACACGGTTTACATGGTTCTGCAGACTACGACACATCACCACGACATGTGGTGTCCTTCGAGATACTCGTTTGCCTAATTGTACGAACATGGTTCCGATCGCGGTTCTCAATGGCCGGCAACGGGTTCTGCGGGTACGCCGAATAGCATTGTTCCGTGCGGATTATACCGCATGAGGTAATTGCAATAATGGGGTGTCCATTGACATGCTACCGTGGACTGTGCACCCGTTTCCTTCCAACAATTCGACCCGTTTTTGTTTCCTTCCCGAGCGCTGGGGACATGTGCAATGGTTCTTGTCTACGATGGTCGGTACTCGCTCATTGAATGTGCGGCAAATGTACATGTCCCGGGTGAGGGGCACAAATACGACAGCTACTCGGATATCCACCGTGGTAAACGCACGTTTGTTTGTTTTGTTTCGTGCTCTTCGGGCGATTCGATAGCAATGTTCCCATGCACTCTACAAGTGCAGTATATGTACACAGAGGCCCCAAAGACAATGCCGGTTTCCCGACGACAGTGGTGCCAGTGTACAGTGACGTGACGATGCATTCCACATGGCTGCATTTACCTGGTGACGTATACTCTGCACGGACAGATGTTTTTCGGATGTCCTGTAGAACGCTTCGCGAGCTCTGTTTGCGCTATTGGGCAAAGAATTCTGTCAAGCCACCTCCAAAACGACTCCAGTTTGTGGTCAATTGCTACTATTTTGCCGGCGAAAATCGACAGGGGTATTTCGATTTTGTACGGGGAACCCCGGAACCTCACAGTGGCGTGTCAATGGAGTCCCCATTATTGCAATTACCGCATGACGTATGGTGTGCACAGTCAAACGTCATTAGGATTACCTGTACAGCTCTTTGGGAGCTACTTCCGACTGTGATCGGAACTATGTGTGTAAACGACGACAACAACAAACACCACAAACAAGCAGGGCACAACAACAGGAACAACCGCAGTAACGGAACCAACAACAAAAGAACAGAAACGGACATGAAAGAAAAACAGACGAACCGAAAACGGGCGGAGAGGACGAGACAAACAACCACTACAGTCTGCGGGAAAGTTCCGTATGTTTGTCGGCGAACTGTTGCAGAGCTATTTACGTTTTGCACCCCGCACCTATCGCGTATCCGTCTAGAACTCCGAAAGGAGAGTACGTTCTCCAAAGGACCAAAGAAAGGGTTGCCAACTTCACAGGACCCACTGAAATGGGTGTGGTGTCGTTGCCCTATCGTTACCGGTTGCTCTCTGGGACGCAACACGCGATTCGTACGATTGCGTGTGACGGTCACCCGGTGGTGCACTTTCCTGCCGAAGTGCGTGGCGACCGGTACGGTGGGCCGGCGGGCGGGCGGCGACGCCGGCCGGCGGGCGGGGGCCGCGCGGCGGCGGTGGGGCGGGCGGCGCGGGCGCGCGCGCCGGCCGCGCGGCGCCGGCGCGCTGCCGCCGAGGCGGCGGCCGGGCGCGGCGCGCGGCGGGCGGGAGGGGCGCGCGGCGGCGCGCGGCCGGCGCGGCTCCCCGCGAGTGGGAGCGGCGGCGGGGCGCGCTGTGCGAAGCGCGGCGCGGCGGCTGCGGCCTGTGTGGGCTGCTCCGCCGCCCGGCGTTCGGCGGCCCGACTCCGGCTGCTGGCTCGGTGGCCCCGGCGGTTCTCGCCGGCGGCTTGTACCGCGGCCGGCGGCCGGTGACTCGGCCGCGCCCGCCCGCTTCTGCACGCCGCCTACGGGGCGGGGCCCCGGCCCCGCCCTTGTGGCGCCGGCGCCGGAGCTTCCGGCCGGCCTCGGCCGTCCGTGTTGCCTCCCGCCGGCAATGCCACGACAGCACGCTCCCGGGCCTCTGCCGGCAGCGGCAAGCTCAGTTGGGAGCACGGGTTTTCTGAACTCGTCTACTCGCCTGTCTCCGGGCGATTGCGCCTCTCTCGGACCCGACCACGTGCTTCGGCCGGCGCCGCGCGCCGCCGGGACCTGAGAGGGTTTCGAGGTGTATCGTGCAGGGGAGCCCCGCCTCCTCCTGGACTCTTCTTCCTGGTGCGAACTGCGTGTTCGCGCGGGCCGCCGGGATGCACTCCCGGCCAGGCCTCGCTGCTACGCTATGCAAGCAAGGCAGCTCCCTGGTTGATCCTGCCAGTAGTCATATGCTTGTCTCAAAGATTAAGCCATGCATGTCTCAGTACAAGCCGCATTAAGGTGAAACCGCGAATGGCTCATTAAATCAGTTATGGTTCCTTAGATCGTACCCACGTTACTTGGATAACTGTGGTAATTCTAGAGCTAATACATGCAAACAGAGTCCCGACCAGAGATGGAAGGGACGCTTTTATTAGATCAAAACCAATCGGTCGGCTCGTCCGGTCCGTTTGCCTTGGTGACTCTGAATAACTTTGGGCTGATCGCACGGTCTCCGTACCGGCGACGCATCTTTCAAATGTCTGCCTTATCAACTGTCGATGGTAGGTTCTGCGCCTACCATGGTTGTAACGGGTAACGGGGAATCAGGGTTCGATTCCGGAGAGGGAGCCTGAGAAACGGCTACCACATCCAAGGAAGGCAGCAGGCGCGCAAATTACCCACTCCCGGCACGGGGAGGTAGTGACGAAAAATAACGATACGGGACTCATCCGAGGCCCCGTAATCGGAATGAGTACACTTTAAATCCTTTAACGAGTATCTATTGGAGGGCAAGTCTGGTGCCAGCAGCCGCGGTAATTCCAGCTCCAATAGCGTATATTAAAGTTGTTGCGGTTAAAAAGCTCGTAGTTGGATTTGTGTCCCACGCTGTTGGTTCACCGCCCGTCGGTGTTTAACTGGCATGTATCGTGGGACGTCCTGCCGGTGGGGCGAGCCGAAGGCGCGCGGCCGCCTCGTGCGTGCCCGTGCGTCCCGAGGCGGACCCCGTTGAAATCCTACCGCGGTGCTCTTTACCGAGTGTCGAGGTGGGCCGGCACGTTTACTTTGAACAAATTAGAGTGCTTAAAGCAGGCAAGCCCGCCTGAATACTGTGTGCATGGAATAATGGAATAGGACCTCGGTTCTATTTTGTTGGTTTTCGGAACCCGAGGTAATGATTAATAGGGACAGGCGGGGGCATTCGTATTGCGACGTTAGAGGTGAAATTCTTGGATCGTCGCAAGACGAACAGAAGCGAAAGCATTTGCCAAGTATGTTTTCATTAATCAAGAACGAAAGTTAGAGGTTCGAAGGCGATCAGATACCGCCCTAGTTCTAACCATAAACGATGCCAGCCAGCGATCCGCCGCAGTTCCTCCGATGACTCGGCGGGCAGCCTCCGGGAAACCAAAGCTTTTGGGTTCCGGGGGAAGTATGGTTGCAAAGCTGAAACTTAAAGGAATTGACGGAAGGGCACCACCAGGAGTGGAGCCTGCGGCTTAATTTGACTCAACACGGGAAACCTCACCAGGCCCGGACACCGGAAGGATTGACAGATTGATAGCTCTTTCTTGATTCGGTGGGTGGTGGTGCATGGCCGTTCTTAGTTGGTGGAGCGATTTGTCTGGTTAATTCCGATAACGAACGAGACTCTAGCCTGCTAACTAGTCGCGTGACATCCTTCGTGCTGTCAGCGATTACTTTTCTTCTTAGAGGGACAGGCGGCTTCTAGCCGCACGAGATTGAGCAATAACAGGTCTGTGATGCCCTTAGATGTTCTGGGCCGCACGCGCGCTACACTGAAGGAATCAGCGTGTCTTCCTAGGCCGAAAGGTCGGGGTAACCCGCTGAACCTCCTTCGTGCTAGGGATTGGGGCTTGCAATTGTTCCCCATGAACGAGGAATTCCCAGTAAGCGCGAGTCATAAGCTCGCGTTGATTACGTCCCTGCCCTTTGTACACACCGCCCGTCGCTACTACCGATTGAATGATTTAGTGAGGTCTTCGGACTGGTACGCGGCATCGACTCTGTCGTTGCCGATGCTACCGGAAAGATGACCAAACTTGATCATTTAGAGGAAGTAAAAGTCGTAACAAGGTTTCCGTAGGTGAACCTGCGGAAGGATCATTACCGACTTGACTGCATGTCTTGCGATGTGCGTGTCTTGTCGCGCATACAGACACTGCGCCTCCTGGGCGCGCGCCGCGTGCGGGACCACGCGCACGTCTCAAAACTAACTGCTGAGCTGGTGTACGAGCGCTGAAGCTCCGGAGGCGGGAGGCCCGCGGCACCTGGCGCCCGGCGCCGGTTTTGAATGACTTTCGCCCGAGTGCCTCTCTGCTCCGGTGTGGAGCCGTACGACGAATGTGGAATGGAACAGGGGCCGTCAAACGCCCCGGTCCCGCCTATGCAAACAGTTGCGCACGCAACGAACAGACAAAAATTGTGAAAAAGATCACCCAGGACGGTGGATCACTCGGCTCGTGGGTCGATGAAGAACGCAGCAAATTGCGCGTCGACATGTGAACTGCAGGACACATGAACATCGACGTTTCGAACGCACATTGCGGTCCATGGATTCCGTTCCCGGGCCACGTCTGGCTGAGGGTCGGCTACGTATACTGAAGCCGGCAGGCGTTTCGGCGCCCGCCTCGCTTCGGAGACTTGGGAGCGTCGTGTCGGGGCGCGAGCCTCGGCGCGTCTCCTGAAATGCGCGTAGCGCGCCGCGCCCGTCGCCCGGTCGGTTCGCATACCGGTACTGTGTCTCGGTAGCGTGCACAGCCGACTGGTCGCACGTGGCGCAGCCTCTCAAACAACGACCTCAGAGCAGGCGAGACTACCCGCTGAATTTAAGCATATTACTAAGCGGAGGAAAAGAAACTAACAAGGATTCCCCCAGTAGCGGCGAGCGAACAGGGAAGAGTCCAGCACCGAACCCCGCAGGCTGCCGCCTGTCGTGGCATGTGGTGTTTGGGAGGGTCCACTACCCCGACGCCTCGCGCCGAGTCCAAGTCCAACTTGAATGAGGCCACGGCCCGTAGAGGGTGCCAGGCCCGTAGCGGCCGGTGCGAGCGTCGGCGGGACCTCTCCTTCGAGTCGGGTTGCTTGAGAGTGCAGCTCCAAGTGGGTGGTAAACTCCATCTGAGACTAAATATGACCACGAGACCGATAGCGAACAAGTACCGTGAGGGAAAGTTGAAAAGAACTTTGAAGAGAGAGTTCAAAAGTACGTGAAACCGTTCTGGGGTAAACGTGAGAAGTCCGAAAGGTCGAACGGGTGAGATTCACGCCCATCCGGCCACTGGCCCCCGCCCTCGGCAGATGGGGCCGGCCGCCCGCGCGGAGCAATCCGCGGCGGGGTCGTGTCCGGTTGCCTTTCCACTCGCCGCGGGGTGGGGCCGTTCCAGTGTGCGGTGGGCCGCACTTCTCCCCTAGTAGGACGTCGCGACC
>JAOYRU010000368.1:72500-82500 GCA_026315105.1 Locusta migratoria | reverse complement strand
TGGCAACAGGTCATGCGTCGGCGATTTTGCAATGCCTATTGTGCTGAACGTATTATTCAACAAACGACAACTGCACAGTGCTTGGCAGCTCCCAAGCTATTGCTACGACGATAACACAGAATACGTAAATAAATAAATACCCGAACCGATGGTGTATGCTGTGTAACGTTTTTCCTGCCCCTGTACCCCTCTTCGTTTCGTGCCTAATGACCTTCGTGGACTGACCGATTCACCTGTGCCACAGGAATGTGACGTAGTCCTGTGCACACGGCACTCGTCCGACACCGTGCAAAGCGGCGGTAAAGACCACACACGCCGCAGCGTACTTGTTGCCCCTTTCCCGGAGCTCCCCAACAGACCAGCAGGGGCGCGCCATGAGGTACCTCTCCACGTTCGACCTGGAAGCGTGTGCGTTGGTGCTACGATTCGTCGGTTCTCGTGGCGGCGCCGTGACAACGGATGCTGCAGACTACTGTACGCCTTTCTGCACACGTGCCACGGTGGTCGGATGCAAATGGCGACCTGCCTGCCGTCTGGTAGTCACTGCCTGCACACTGCAGGCAGGCATTCATTAATAATATTAGTATCATGTTTGGAAACTGTTTTCCTCTAAAAGTAACGCGACTGAAACAGACGTCTATAAGAAAGCCTTGGATTACACAAGGGCTACAGATTTCATGTAAGACAAATAGGAGTATGTATCTATCAGCCTAGAGTAGCTGCAATGACGATGATCTACCTAAATATAAGGGATACTGTACAATATTACAAACAGCTATTCAGGTATCTAAACAAATGCACTATGACAAAGAAGATAGCAACATCAGGCAACCAAATAAATACAATATGGGATATAGTGAAAGAAGCGACTGGTAGAACCGGAGAGGAACACGGGCAGGTACGGTTAGGGGTAGCTGAGACATTAGTAACCGATGGGCATAGTGTGGCACATCTATTTAACACGTACTTTCTATCCGTTACTGATAGTATGCGATTGTCGGGGTCAGTACATAATGCGCTTGATTATTTGAAACTAGCATTTACAAATAGCTTCACACACATGAATGTGTCGGTCACGTCACCACACGGAATTGCGTCCATAATACGGTCTTGAAAAACAAAGGCGTCCAGTGGATACGATGAAATAACAACAACGTTACTTAACGCGTGTTCCTGTGGACGTAGCACAATCTTAGGTTATTTGTGTAACCCGTCTGTTATAACGGGAACATTTCCTGATTGGCTAACATATGCAGGTATTAAACCTCCCGTCAAGAAGGGGGATGCAGAGATACCATCAAACTACAGACCCATTTCACTTTTGCCAGCATTCTCAAACATTATAGAAAAGGTAATGTGCAGGCGGCTTCTCACCCACTTCACCACAAATGGCATATTGTCTAGATCACGGTTTGGATGTCTGAAAGGTTCCGATATTGAGAAGGCTATTTACACCTTCAGTGCGAACGTACGTAACTCATTAGATGATACATTGCAAGCAGCAGGTATTTTCTGTGAGTTGTCAAAGGCATTTGATTGTGTGCACCATAACATCCTTTTCGGTACATTAGGATTCTATGGGGTCACGGGAAACGCTGCCAAATGGTTCGCGTCGTACCTCACTAACAGGAATCGAAGGGTGTCGGTGCAAGCGACTAGTGAATTAGGCCAACAGTCATCATGGGGTTGGGACGCAACTACATGTGGTGTCCCACAGGGACCCATCTTAGGGCCATTGCCTTTTCCTGTGTACGTTAATGATCTCTCATCGGTTACACTACCAGAGGCAGAGTTCGGTTTGTCTGCAGATGATACACGTATTGCAATAGAGAGTACGTCACGTATAGTGATAGAAACGTCTGCTAATGATAATTTCATGTACATTACTACATGGTTTAAATCCAACTCATCGTCATTACACTTTGCAAAGACGCACTACCTGCCGTTCAGGACATGTAAGAGATTTCCTTACAGCATATGCATTGAATATGAAGAAGAGCAGATACAAGAGGCTGACAGACTTAAATGCCTGGGATTACAGCTTGGTAATACATTTAGTTGGGAGGAGCACGCCACAGAACCGCAGAAACGACCCAACAACTCTGTATTTCCAATACGGGTGTTCTCAGACATAGGAGACATGCAAATACCAAAGCTTGCATACTTTGCTTACTTTCATTCCTTAATGTCATATGGTATAATAATTGTGGGGTAACTCTTCGGGTCGGTCACAAGTCTTCAGAGCCCAAAAACGTGTAATACGTATTATTTGTGGCGTACATTCACGGACGTCCTGTAGAAGCCTCTTCAAAGAACTGGGTATATTAACTACCGCCTCTCAGTGTATTTATTCCTTAATGACATTTGTCATAAATAATATATCCCTTTTCCCAACAAGCAGCTCGGTTCACACATACAATACTAGAAACAACAATGGTCCACACAAGGATCTAAAAGCACCTACTTCGGTTCACAAAGGGGTCCACTACTCAGGAACACACATTTCCAATACTTTACCATCAAGTACAAACACTTTAGCCACAAATAAAGGTCGGTTGAAGAGGAACCTAAACGACCTTCTAGTGGCCACCTCCTTCTACTCCGTTAGTGACTTTCTACCTTGTACCACGTGCTGCATGCACCCATACTATATTAGTACTATTATATGATCACAAAAAAACCCTAAAAGAAGAACCTTAAACAATTATGTATCTGTATTTACATTGTTAGTATTATTTGTTATGCAACCTGTACATTTTGTTTCTTGACATGTTCCACATCCACGGGGATCCCCTCAATTTGGGTCTACGGAACAAATAATTAATCTCATCTGATCTGCAAACGTGTGTAACTGGTATAGTGTTGCAGCCTGGCTATGAACGTGTGCGATTGGCACATCTACGGAGGGAGGTGGTTTGACGTTAGAGGCCATGGAAGAGCCCAATCGGTAACGTGCGGGGACACGCATTACACGCATTGCACTGCAGCGGTACGCCACCTCACGGTGGAGTGCTGTGCAGGCAGAACGTGACGCAACGGCTCGACGGGCAGGTACCTTTCGCGATCGATCCACCGGCGGCTGGCGTTTGGCTGTACATGGGATGTTAATGATGTGGTACCCGCTCGCAGAACAGTGGACGGCGGTTCGTCGACATGGGGCTACGGGCCGTGCAGCACACAGTACGGTGCGGTCGGCGACGTGGCACACGTCGGATGGGAATGTTACGTACGTCACACGCCTCGGACGTCTGGACATGTACACGGGCGTCGCCTGCGGGATCTATGGCCGGTAAACGGCAATGTTGTGGAATACGTGTGTACACACGACCGGCGGGCTACACGACATGTCGCCATTCACTCTTACCCATCACCGATGCCATCCATTGTTGCGGTGATTCACCGCGGCTGCCACAGACATTACGGGCGGCGGGAGGATAGGGCAGACCCATTACTACACATTCATACGCGCCAATGTACGTGCTGGGTGGGGCCGTATTTGTACATGTACGGTACGCGCACGTCACATACACGTACCTGCATGTACGTGATTGCGGCCACCTCAGACACACTACCGTACAGCCCCCGTCTGCTACATGCTATCGCTATGTCGTACAACGCAAGGGTGTCCTCCGTCGTGCGCAACCGGTTGACAGTGTTGTTCGTAACGGTTCCCGTCTCGCACGTTCATCGACAACTGTCGCCCCATGCCGCAATGATGTCCAAATACCAGGCCTTCCCCGATAATATCGGGGGCAGGACAACGTGTCGGTGCACGGGCCCGCTATTGTTCTGAACACCGACCACCGGTACAGGGACAACGCGCACCGACATGGTTCGGCCCGCGGTTCCAAAATGGCTGTCGACCGGCTCTTGGCGGACATCCTCCGTGCACATTACACCTCACGCGATACCTCCCGCCATGGGGTGTCCACGCACATGCTACCGTGGCATTTGCGCCCGTCTGCTCTACCGCGGTACCTTTCTCCCCACGATGGGACCCTTTTGTTCGCGGGCTCCTGGGGCATGCGCAACGGTTCGTGTTTACGATGCGCGGTACCCGGTCGGGCGTACAAACGACACATTGCATGTGCAGCGGGTGGAATACCCGTCACGGCCTGCGGATCATGTATCTTTCCCGGTTACGGGGCACACGTGCGACGGCCTATCCGGTATCGGCAAATGTCACCATACTCTTTGTCCCGGGCGGTTAATGTTATTCGCATTATGCTCCTCGGTCCGGGGTCTGCTTTGATGCAGCTCTCCACCCTAGTCTCTGTCCTGAGCAGGCCTTTTCATCTCCTCATGGGAACGGCAACCCACATCCACGTGAATCGGCATACTATACGCGTCTCTCGGTCTCCCTCTGCGATTTGTACCCCCACACACCTCCCCCCGGTGCTACATGTACGATTCCTCGATGTCTGCGATCCCCTCTTTTGGCCACGGGTCTGTCCAGTACCTCTTCATTGGTTATGCGAGCTACCCACCTAATCATTGGCATTCTTCTGTGGCACCACATCTCAAACGCCTCTAATCTCCCGCTGTCCGCACCGCCTGTCGTCCACGTGTCGCGTCCGTACAAGGCACCTCTCCGCTCAAATGCTTTCCGAAAAGACCTCCTCATACGCACATTACTGTTCGGAGTTAGCACATTTCTCGTCTTCCCGGAATGCTTTCCCTCCCGTCGCCATTCTGCATTTTATGTCCTCTGTACCGCGACCATCGCCCGTTATTTCCCTACCCACGTCACAAAACGCATCTACCGCCGACATTGTATCGTTCCCCACTCTACCTCCTTCGGCATCGCCTGATCCTCGACGACCGCACTTCCATTACTTTTGTTTTGCTCTTGTCAATGTCCATTGTATACATTCCCCGCAACACACTGTCCATTCCATTCAACCGCTCTTCCAGGTCCTTTGCTGTCTCTGGCAGCATTACACTGCCATCGGCAACACGCAATGTTGTCCTGTCGTCCCCCTGAACGTTACTCCCTATCCCAAAGCCGTCCGTGCTTTCCTTCACCGCCTGCACACTGAAAAGCATCGGAGATAGGCTAGCACCCTGCCTCACGCCCTTCCCAACTGATGCTTCCCTCCCATGCCCGTCGCGTCGTACAACTGCGGTCTGGCGTTTGTACACGTATTTCCCTCGGGCGGTTACCATACGAATGTTCACATGACCTCTACAACTGTGGTGTATGTACACAGGGCCGCAAAATGACGGTGTGCCTGTCTCGGACACGCGGTGCCGCGTGTGCAGTAACGCGCAAATGACCTTCCACATCACCGCGTCTATCCGCCGACGTACGGTGTGCACGGCGACACGTCACGACGGCTTCCGGTAGACCTCCTTGCGACCTAGTTACTACTATGTTTGCACCACTGGGCGGACACTCGTGAGGAGCCCGCCAACCTTTGCGGTACGTTTGTGTACCTTCTCGGCGGCATTTATGCGCACCTGTTTCCCTTTCGTACACGGACCTCCGCACCAATTGCATGTCTGTCTCGACATGTACGCCTTCCCGACGCGGGGGTGCCAACGTCGCAGGTCCGGCACCCTCCGCCCTCGTGTCGCTGGCGACGTCGGCCGTGAACCGGGTGCGGGCCACCCCCCCGGCCGCGCCACGCGAGTGTCGCCCAACGCGATCGGGCGCGCCCCTGCGCTCCGGGGCGGCGCCTCCTCGTTCGCCCGTCGCAATTGGTCTCTACGTGGCGGCGTCACCGCCGTCCCCGCCATTAACCCGGCCGGCTCCTCGGCGCGGTGCCGCCATCTGCCGGCCGCACGACGGCCGCCCGCCTCCCGCCGTGCCCTCGCCGGCGCCACCTATCGGCGGTTCCGCGCACCCGTCGCCGGCAGCGCCACCTGTCGCGCCCTCGGCGCCGCACACGCTGGCGACGGCCGCGGGCCGCTCCTCCACGGCGCGTCGTCGCCCTGCACCACATCGACGGGCCGGCGGGAGGGCGGAACCGGGATCCTGGTCTCGCCCACTCGCGCGTCTGTCTGCGTTCGTTCTGTACGGACGTCCTCCGTTCGTGTACCCGTCCAATGGCCGGTGATGCACCTTGTCGTGCACGCGTATTGCCGACCTTGTGTCGTAATGCACATGTTACCTGTTCTTTTGTGCGTGTGTGTCCGTGCCGCCGCACCCCCCCCCCCCTCCCCCTCTTTTTTTTTTTTTTTTTTTTTTTTTTTTTTTTTTTTTTTTTTTTTTTTTTGCCGCGCGCGCGCGCCGTTTCGGGGGGTGCTCCCATACGTGTGCCATTTGCCCGCCCGTCTCGCACTGCCGCCGGCCTCCGGCGTTCGGGTTGGCGCTCGCGGACACAAACGGTGGCGGCCGGTCCATTTGTCGCCGCGCGAACACACGTCCGCTCCTCCGGCCGCCGGCTCGCCGTCGCCGGCCCTCCTCCGCCGGGCGACCCCCGAATTTCGCGCCACGCGCGGGTGGACGGCGGGCCCTGGTCGCCCTCTCATTCCACTGTGGGCACCCCCCGGGACCGCGCCGTGACGCGTTCGCCGCCCTCCCCGACTTTCCCGCTGTCCCTATCCGCTCGGTTCGGTCGGGGGCGGCGGCGCGCGCCCCCGCCGGCCGCCGGCCGCTCGGACCGCCGCCACTACCGGCCCGGCCCGGCGCAGCGCCACCGGCCCCCGCGGGGCGCACGCGCCGCGCCCGCTGCCGGCCCCGCGCGCCGCCGCGCCGCCGGCCTGGGCGCCTCGGCCGGGCCGCGGCCGGCCGCTGCCCCGGCGCCCGGTGCCCGTCGGGCGGGCGGCCCCGGCGCGCGGCTGTGCCCCGCACGCGCGCACGTCGCGCCGCCCTCCGCAGGCCGGCGTCGGCTGGTGTGGGGGGCGGGGCGCGGCCGCGGGCGCCGCCCGGCGCGCTGTGACGCGACGTGACGTGACCCGGCCTGGCGTCGCGTCGCGTCACCTGCCCTGCCCTCCGCTAACGTAACCTAGCGTAGCGTCGCCTAACCTAACCTAACCTACCCTACCCTACCCTAACCTAACCTAACCTAACCTAACCTAACGTGACCTAACCTAACGCAACGTGCCCTAACCTAACCCAACGTAGCCTAACCTAACCCGACCTCACGTAACCTAACCTAACGCAACCCTAACCTACCGTGGCGTACCGTAACCGCGCGTCACCTCGCCACGTCGTTCCTGATCACAGCTACCCGCTGGTGCTATGGTCGGTGTGGCGGCGCTGGTGCTTACCCGGGCGCGCATGCGTACTTATGCCTTTCGTGTGCGTGGCGCGCGACATCGTTCCACCTGCGTCCACGACATCGGTTCGGGGGTTCTCTGTACACGGTTTACATGGTTCTGCAGACTACGACACATCACCACGACATGTGGTGTCCTTCGAGATACTCGTTTGCCTAATTGTACGAACATGGTTCCGATCGCGGTTCTCAATGGCCGGCAACGGGTTCTGCGGGTACGCCGAATAGCATTGTTCCGTGCGGATTATACCGCATGAGGTAATTGCAATAATGGGGTGTCCATTGACATGCTACCGTGGACTGTGCACCCGTTTCCTTCCAACAATTCGACCCGTTTTTGTTTCCTTCCCGAGCGCTGGGGACATGTGCAATGGTTCTTGTCTACGATGGTCGGTACTCGCTCATTGAATGTGCGGCAAATGTACATGTCCCGGGTGAGGGGCACAAATACGACAGCTACTCGGATATCCACCGTGGTAAACGCACGTTTGTTTGTTTTGTTTCGTGCTCTTCGGGCGATTCGATAGCAATGTTCCCATGCACTCTACAAGTGCAGTATATGTACACAGAGGCCCCAAAGACAATGCCGGTTTCCCGACGACAGTGGTGCCAGTGTACAGTGACGTGACGATGCATTCCACATGGCTGCATTTACCTGGTGACGTATACTCTGCACGGACAGATGTTTTTCGGATGTCCTGTAGAACGCTTCGCGAGCTCTGTTTGCGCTATTGGGCAAAGAATTCTGTCAAGCCACCTCCAAAACGACTCCAGTTTGTGGTCAATTGCTACTATTTTGCCGGCGAAAATCGACAGGGGTATTTCGATTTTGTACGGGGAACCCCGGAACCTCACAGTGGCGTGTCAATGGAGTCCCCATTATTGCAATTACCGCATGACGTATGGTGTGCACAGTCAAACGTCATTAGGATTACCTGTACAGCTCTTTGGGAGCTACTTCCGACTGTGATTATGTGTGTAAACGACGACAACAACAAACACCACAAACAAGCAGGGCACAACAACAGGAACAACCGCAGTAACGGAACCAACAACAAAAGAACGAAACGGACATGAAAGAAAAACAGACGAACCGAAAACGGGCGGAGAGGACGAGACAAACAACCACTACAGTCTGCGGGAAAGTTCCGTATGTTTGTCGGCGAACTGATGCAGAGCTATTTACGTTTTGCACCCCGCACTATCGCGTATCCGTCTAGAACTCCGAAAGGAGAGTACGTTCTCCAAAGGACCAAAGAAAGGGTTGCCAACTTCACAGGACCCACTGAAATGGGTGTGGTGGTCCGTTGCCCTATCGTTACCAGGTTGCTCTCTGGGACGCAACACGCGATTCGTACGATTGCGTGTGACGGTCACCCGGTGGTGCACTTTCCTGCCGAAGTGCGTGGCGACCGGTACGGTGGGCCGGCGGGCGGGCGGCGACGCCGGCCGGCGGGCGGGGGCCGCGCGGCGGCGGTGGGGCGGGCGGCGCGGGCGCGCGCGCCGGCCGCGCGGCGCCGGCGCGCTGCCGCCGAGGCGGCGGCCGGGCGCGGCGCGCGGCGGGCGGGAGGGGCGCGCGGCGGCGCGCGGCGGCGCGGCCTCCCCGCGAGTGGGGAGCGGCGGCGGGGCGCGCTGTGCGAAGCGCGGCGCGGCGGCTGCGGCCTGTGTGGGCTGCTCCGCCGCCCGGCGTTCGGCGGCCCGACTCCGGCTGCTGGCTCGGTGGCCCCGCGGTTCTCGCCGGCGGCTTGTACCGCGGCCGGCGGCCGGTGACTCGGCCGCGCCCGCCCGCTTCTGCACGCCGCCTGCGGGGCGGGGCCCCGGCCCCGCCCTTGTGGCGCCGGCGCCGGAGCTTCCGGCCGGCCTCGGCCGTCCGTGTTGCCTCCCGCCGGCAATGCCACGACAGCACGCTCCCGGGCCTCTGCCGGCAGCGGCAAGCTCAGTTGGGAGCACGGGTTTTCTGAACTCGTCTACTCGCCTGTCTCCGGGCGATTGCGCCTCTCTCGGACCCGACCACGTGCTTCGGCCGGCGCCGCGCGCCGCCGGGACCTGAGAGGGTTTCGAGGTGTATCGTGCAGGGGAGCCCGCCTCCTCCTGGACTCTTCTTCCTGGTGCGAACTGCGTGTTCGCGCGGGCCGCCGGGATGCACTCCCGGCCAGGCCTCGCTGCTACGCTATGCAAGCAAGGCAGCTCCCTGGTTGATCTGCCAGTAGTCATATGCTTGTCTCAAAGATTAAGCCATGCATGTCTCAGTACAAGCCGCATTAAGGTGAAACCGCGAATGGCTCATTAAATCAGTTATGGTTCCTTAGATCGTACCCACGTTACTTGGATAACTGTGGTAATTCTAGAGCTAATACATGCAAACAGAGTCCCGACCAGAGATGGAAGGGACGCTTTTATTAGATCAAAACCAATCGGTCGGCTCGTCCGGTCCGTTTGCCTTGGTGACTCTGAATAACTTTGGGCTGATCGCACGGTCTCCGTACCGGCGACGCATCTTTCAAATGTCTGCCTTATCAACTGTCGATGGTAGGTTCTGCGCCTACCATGGTTGTAACGGGGTAACGGGGAATCAGGGTTCGATTCCGGAGAGGGAGCCTGAGAAACGGCTACCACATCCAAGGAAGGCAGCAGGCGCGCAAATTACCCACTCCCGGCACGGGGAGGTAGTGACGAAAAATAACGATACGGGACTCATCCGAGGCCCCGTAATCGGAATGAGTACACTTTAAATCCTTTAACGAGTATCTATTGGAGGGCAAGTCTGGTGCCAGCAG
>JAOYRU010000368.1:52500-65000 GCA_026315105.1 Locusta migratoria | reverse complement strand
ACTACTGTACGCCTTTCTGCACACGTGCCACGGTGGTCGGATGCAAATGGCGACCTGCCTGCCGTCTGGTAGTCACTGCCTGCACACTGCAGGCAGGCATTCATTAATAATATTAGTATCATGTTTGGAAACTGTTTTCCTCTAAAAGTAACGCGACTGAAACAGACGTCTATAAGAAAGCCTTGGATTACACAAGGGCTACAGATTTCATGTAAGACAAATAGGAGTATGTATCTATCAGCCTAGAGTAGCTGCAATGACGATGATCTACCTAAATATAAGGGATACTGTACAATATTACAAACAGCTATTCAGGTATCTAAACAAATGCACTATGACAAAGAAGATAGCAACATCAGGCAACCAAATAAATACAATATGGGATATAGTGAAAGAAGCGACTGGTAGAACCGGAGAGGAACACGGGCAGGTACGGTTAGGGGTAGCTGAGACATTAGTAACCGATGGGCATAGTGTGGCACATCTATTTAACACGTACTTTCTATCCGTTACTGATAGTATGCGATTGTCGGGGTCAGTACATAATGCGCTTGATTATTTGAAACTAGCATTTACAAATAGCTTCACACACATGAATGTGTCGGTCACGTCACCACACGGAATTGCGTCCATAATACGGTCTTGAAAAACAAAGGCGTCCAGTGGATACGATGAAATAACAACAACGTTACTTAACGCGTGTTCCTGTGGACGTAGCACAATCTTAGGTTATTTGTGTAACCCGTCTGTTATAACGGGAACATTTCCTGATTGGCTAACATATGCAGGTATTAAACCTCCCGTCAAGAAGGGGGATGCAGAGATACCATCAAACTACAGACCCATTTCACTTTTGCCAGCATTCTCAAACATTATAGAAAAGGTAATGTGCAGGCGGCTTCTCACCCACTTCACCACAAATGGCATATTGTCTAGATCACGGTTTGGATGTCTGAAAGGTTCCGATATTGAGAAGGCTATTTACACCTTCAGTGCGAACGTACGTAACTCATTAGATGATACATTGCAAGCAGCAGGTATTTTCTGTGAGTTGTCAAAGGCATTTGATTGTGTGCACCATAACATCCTTTTCGGTACATTAGGATTCTATGGGGTCACGGGAAACGCTGCCAAATGGTTCGCGTCGTACCTCACTAACAGGAATCGAAGGGTGTCGGTGCAAGCGACTAGTGAATTAGGCCAACAGTCATCATGGGGTTGGGACGCAACTACATGTGGTGTCCCACAGGGACCCATCTTAGGGCCATTGCCTTTTCCTGTGTACGTTAATGATCTCTCATCGGTTACACTACCAGAGGCAGAGTTCGGTTTGTCTGCAGATGATACACGTATTGCAATAGAGAGTACGTCACGTATAGTGATAGAAACGTCTGCTAATGATAATTTCATGTACATTACTACATGGTTTAAATCCAACTCATCGTCATTACACTTTGCAAAGACGCACTACCTGCCGTTCAGGACATGTAAGAGATTTCCTTACAGCATATGCATTGAATATGAAGAAGAGCAGATACAAGAGGCTGACAGACTTAAATGCCTGGGATTACAGCTTGGTAATACATTTAGTTGGGAGGAGCACGCCACAGAACCGCAGAAACGACCCAACAACTCTGTATTTCCAATACGGGTGTTCTCAGACATAGGAGACATGCAAATACCAAAGCTTGCATACTTTGCTTACTTTCATTCCTTAATGTCATATGGTATAATAATTGTGGGGTAACTCTTCGGGTCGGTCACAAGTCTTCAGAGCCCAAAAACGTGTAATACGTATTATTTGTGGCGTACATTCACGGACGTCCTGTAGAAGCCTCTTCAAAGAACTGGGTATATTAACTACCGCCTCTCAGTGTATTTATTCCTTAATGACATTTGTCATAAATAATATATCCCTTTTCCCAACAAGCAGCTCGGTTCACACATACAATACTAGAAACAACAATGGTCCACACAAGGATCTAAAAGCACCTACTTCGGTTCACAAAGGGGTCCACTACTCAGGAACACACATTTCCAATACTTTACCATCAAGTACAAACACTTTAGCCACAAATAAAGGTCGGTTGAAGAGGAACCTAAACGACCTTCTAGTGGCCACCTCCTTCTACTCCGTTAGTGACTTTCTACCTTGTACCACGTGCTGCATGCACCCATACTATATTAGTACTATTATATGATCACAAAAAAACCCTAAAAGAAGAACCTTAAACAATTATGTATCTGTATTTACATTGTTAGTATTATTTGTTATGCAACCTGTACATTTTGTTTCTTGACATGTTCCACATCCACGGGGATCCCCTCAATTTGGGTCTACGGAACAAATAATTAATCTCATCTGATCTGCAAACGTGTGTAACTGGTATAGTGTTGCAGCCTGGCTATGAACGTGTGCGATTGGCACATCTACGGAGGGAGGTGGTTTGACGTTAGAGGCCATGGAAGAGCCCAATCGGTAACGTGCGGGGACACGCATTACACGCATTGCACTGCAGCGGTACGCCACCTCACGGTGGAGTGCTGTGCAGGCAGAACGTGACGCAACGGCTCGACGGGCAGGTACCTTTCGCGATCGATCCACCGGCGGCTGGCGTTTGGCTGTACATGGGATGTTAATGATGTGGTACCCGCTCGCAGAACAGTGGACGGCGGTTCGTCGACATGGGGCTACGGGCCGTGCAGCACACAGTACGGTGCGGTCGGCGACGTGGCACACGTCGGATGGGAATGTTACGTACGTCACACGCCTCGGACGTCTGGACATGTACACGGGCGTCGCCTGCGGGATCTATGGCCGGTAAACGGCAATGTTGTGGAATACGTGTGTACACACGACCGGCGGGCTACACGACATGTCGCCATTCACTCTTACCCATCACCGATGCCATCCATTGTTGCGGTGATTCACCGCGGCTGCCACAGACATTACGGGCGGCGGGAGGATAGGGCAGACCCATTACTACACATTCATACGCGCCAATGTACGTGCTGGGTGGGGCCGTATTTGTACATGTACGGTACGCGCACGTCACATACACGTACCTGCATGTACGTGATTGCGGCCACCTCAGACACACTACCGTACAGCCCCCGTCTGCTACATGCTATCGCTATGTCGTACAACGCAAGGGTGTCCTCCGTCGTGCGCAACCGGTTGACAGTGTTGTTCGTAACGGTTCCCGTCTCGCACGTTCATCGACAACTGTCGCCCCATGCCGCAATGATGTCCAAATACCAGGCCTTCCCCGATAATATCGGGGGCAGGACAACGTGTCGGTGCACGGGCCCGCTATTGTTCTGAACACCGACCACCGGTACAGGGACAACGCGCACCGACATGGTTCGGCCCGCGGTTCCAAAATGGCTGTCGACCGGCTCTTGGCGGACATCCTCCGTGCACATTACACCTCACGCGATACCTCCCGCCATGGGGTGTCCACGCACATGCTACCGTGGCATTTGCGCCCGTCTGCTCTACCGCGGTACCTTTCTCCCCACGATGGGACCCTTTTGTTCGCGGGCTCCTGGGGCATGCGCAACGGTTCGTGTTTACGATGCGCGGTACCCGGTCGGGCGTACAAACGACACATTGCATGTGCAGCGGGTGGAATACCCGTCACGGCCTGCGGATCATGTATCTTTCCCGGTTACGGGGCACACGTGCGACGGCCTATCCGGTATCGGCAAATGTCACCATACTCTTTGTCCCGGGCGGTTAATGTTATTCGCATTATGCTCCTCGGTCCGGGGTCTGCTTTGATGCAGCTCTCCACCCTAGTCTCTGTCCTGAGCAGGCCTTTTCATCTCCTCATGGGAACGGCAACCCACATCCACGTGAATCGGCATACTATACGCGTCTCTCGGTCTCCCTCTGCGATTTGTACCCCCACACACCTCCCCCCGGTGCTACATGTACGATTCCTCGATGTCTGCGATCCCCTCTTTTGGCCACGGGTCTGTCCAGTACCTCTTCATTGGTTATGCGAGCTACCCACCTAATCATTGGCATTCTTCTGTGGCACCACATCTCAAACGCCTCTAATCTCCCGCTGTCCGCACCGCCTGTCGTCCACGTGTCGCGTCCGTACAAGGCACCTCTCCGCTCAAATGCTTTCCGAAAAGACCTCCTCATACGCACATTACTGTTCGGAGTTAGCACATTTCTCGTCTTCCCGGAATGCTTTCCCTCCCGTCGCCATTCTGCATTTTATGTCCTCTGTACCGCGACCATCGCCCGTTATTTCCCTACCCACGTCACAAAACGCATCTACCGCCGACATTGTATCGTTCCCCACTCTACCTCCTTCGGCATCGCCTGATCCTCGACGACCGCACTTCCATTACTTTTGTTTTGCTCTTGTCAATGTCCATTGTATACATTCCCCGCAACACACTGTCCATTCCATTCAACCGCTCTTCCAGGTCCTTTGCTGTCTCTGGCAGCATTACACTGCCATCGGCAACACGCAATGTTGTCCTGTCGTCCCCCTGAACGTTACTCCCTATCCCAAAGCCGTCCGTGCTTTCCTTCACCGCCTGCACACTGAAAAGCATCGGAGATAGGCTAGCACCCTGCCTCACGCCCTTCCCAACTGATGCTTCCCTCCCATGCCCGTCGCGTCGTACAACTGCGGTCTGGCGTTTGTACACGTATTTCCCTCGGGCGGTTACCATACGAATGTTCACATGACCTCTACAACTGTGGTGTATGTACACAGGGCCGCAAAATGACGGTGTGCCTGTCTCGGACACGCGGTGCCGCGTGTGCAGTAACGCGCAAATGACCTTCCACATCACCGCGTCTATCCGCCGACGTACGGTGTGCACGGCGACACGTCACGACGGCTTCCGGTAGACCTCCTTGCGACCTAGTTACTACTATGTTTGCACCACTGGGCGGACACTCGTGAGGAGCCCGCCAACCTTTGCGGTACGTTTGTGTACCTTCTCGGCGGCATTTATGCGCACCTGTTTCCCTTTCGTACACGGACCTCCGCACCAATTGCATGTCTGTCTCGACATGTACGCCTTCCCGACGCGGGGGTGCCAACGTCGCAGGTCCGGCACCCTCCGCCCTCGTGTCGCTGGCGACGTCGGCCGTGAACCGGGTGCGGGCCACCCCCCCGGCCGCGCCACGCGAGTGTCGCCCAACGCGATCGGGCGCGCCCCTGCGCTCCGGGGCGGCGCCTCCTCGTTCGCCCGTCGCAATTGGTCTCTACGTGGCGGCGTCACCGCCGTCCCCGCCATTAACCCGGCCGGCTCCTCGGCGCGGTGCCGCCATCTGCCGGCCGCACGACGGCCGCCCGCCTCCCGCCGTGCCCTCGCCGGCGCCACCTATCGGCGGTTCCGCGCACCCGTCGCCGGCAGCGCCACCTGTCGCGCCCTCGGCGCCGCACACGCTGGCGACGGCCGCGGGCCGCTCCTCCACGGCGCGTCGTCGCCCTGCACCACATCGACGGGCCGGCGGGAGGGCGGAACCGGGATCCTGGTCTCGCCCACTCGCGCGTCTGTCTGCGTTCGTTCTGTACGGACGTCCTCCGTTCGTGTACCCGTCCAATGGCCGGTGATGCACCTTGTCGTGCACGCGTATTGCCGACCTTGTGTCGTAATGCACATGTTACCTGTTCTTTTGTGCGTGTGTGTCCGTGCCGCCGCACCCCCCCCCCCCCCTCCCCCTCTTTTTTTTTTTTTTTTTTTTTTTTTTTGCCGCGCGCGCGCGCCGTTTCGGGGGGTGCTCCCATACGTGTGCCATTTGCCCGCCCGTCTCGCACTGCCGCCGGCCTCCGGCGTTCGGGTTGGCGCTCGCGGACACAAACGGTGGCGGCCGGTCCATTTGTCGCCGCGCGAACACACGTCCGCTCCTCCGGCCGCCGGCTCGCCGTCGCCGGCCCTCCTCCGCCGGGCGACCCCCGAATTTCGCGCCACGCGCGGGTGGACGGCGGGCCCTGGTCGCCCTCTCATTCCACTGTGGGCACCCCCCGGGACCGCGCCGTGACGCGTTCGCCGCCCTCCCCGACTTTCCCGCTGTCCCTATCCGCTCGGTTCGGTCGGGGGCGGCGGCGCGCGCCCCCGCCGGCCGCCGGCCGCTCGGACCGCCGCCACTCCGGCCCGGCCCGGCGCAGCGCCACCGGCCCCCGCGGGGCGCACGCGCCGCGCCCGCTGCCGGCCCCGCGCGCCGCCGCGCCGCCGGCCTGGGCGCCTCGGCCGGGCCGCGGCCGGCCGCTGCCCCGGCGCCCGGTGCCCGTCGGGCGGGCGGCCCCGGCGCGCGGCTGTGCCCCGCACGCGCGCACGTCGCGCCGCCCTCCGCAGGCCGGCGTCGGCTGGTGTGGGGGGCGGGGCGCGGCCGCGGGCGCCGCCCGGCGCGCTGTGACGCGACGTGACGTGACCCGGCCTGGCGTCGCGTCGCGTCACCTGCCCTGCCCTCCGCTAACGTAACCTAGCGTAGCGTCGCCTAACCTAACCTAACCTACCCTACCCTACCCTAACCTAACCTAACCTAACCTAACCTAACGTGACCTAACCTAACGCAACGTGCCCTAACCTAACCCAACGTAGCCTAACCTAACCCGACCTCACGTAACCTAACCTAACGCAACCCTAACCTACCGTGGCGTACCGTAACCGCGCGTCACCTCGCCACGTCGTTCCTGATCACAGCTACCCGCTGGTGCTATGGTCGGTGTGGCGGCGCTGGTGCTTACCCGGGCGCGCATGCGTACTTATGCCTTTCGTGTGCGTGGCGCGCGACATCGTTCCACCTGCGTCCACGACATCGGTTCGGGGGTTCTCTGTACACGGTTTACATGGTTCTGCAGACTACGACACATCACCACGACATGTGGTGTCCTTCGAGATACTCGTTTGCCTAATTGTACGAACATGGTTCCGATCGCGGTTCTCAATGGCCGGCAACGGGTTCTGCGGGTACGCCGAATAGCATTGTTCCGTGCGGATTATACCGCATGAGGTAATTGCAATAATGGGGTGTCCATTGACATGCTACCGTGGACTGTGCACCCGTTTCCTTCCAACAATTCGACCCGTTTTTGTTTCCTTCCCGAGCGCTGGGGACATGTGCAATGGTTCTTGTCTACGATGGTCGGTACTCGCTCATTGAATGTGCGGCAAATGTACATGTCCCGGGTGAGGGGCACAAATACGACAGCTACTCGGATATCCACCGTGGTAAACGCACGTTTGTTTGTTTTGTTTCGTGCTCTTCGGGCGATTCGATAGCAATGTTCCCATGCACTCTACAAGTGCAGTATATGTACACAGAGGCCCCAAAGACAATGCCGGTTTCCCGACGACAGTGGTGCCAGTGTACAGTGACGTGACGATGCATTCCACATGGCTGCATTTACCTGGTGACGTATACTCTGCACGGACAGATGTTTTTCGGATGTCCTGTAGAACGCTTCGCGAGCTCTGTTTGCGCTATTGGGCAAAGAATTCTGTCAAGCCACCTCCAAAACGACTCCAGTTTGTGGTCAATTGCTACTATTTTGCCGGCGAAAATCGACAGGGGTATTTCGATTTTGTACGGGGAACCCCGGAACCTCACAGTGGCGTGTCAATGGAGTCCCCATTATTGCAATTACCGCATGACGTATGGTGTGCACAGTCAAACGTCATTAGGATTACCTGTACAGCTCTTTGGGAGCTACTTCCGACTGTGATCGGAACTATGTGTGTAAACGACGACAACAACAAACACCACAAACAAGCAGGGCACAACAACAGGAACAACCGCAGTAACGGAACCAACAACAAAAGAACAGAAACGGACATGAAAGAAAAACAGACGAACCGAAAACGGGCGGAGAGGACGAGACAAACAACCACTACAGTCTGCGGGAAAGTTCCGTATGTTTGTCGGCGAACTGTTGCAGAGCTATTTACGTTTTGCACCCCGCACCTATCGCGTATCCGTCTAGAACTCCGAAAGGAGAGTACGTTCTCCAAAGGACCAAAGAAAGGGTTGCCAACTTCACAGGACCCACTGAAATGGGTGTGGTGTCGTTGCCCTATCGTTACCGGTTGCTCTCTGGGACGCAACACGCGATTCGTACGATTGCGTGTGACGGTCACCCGGTGGTGCACTTTCCTGCCGAAGTGCGTGGCGACCGGTACGGTGGGCCGGCGGGCGGGCGGCGACGCCGGCCGGCGGGCGGGGGCCGCGCGGCGGCGGTGGGGCGGGCGGCGCGGGCGCGCGCGCCGGCCGCGCGGCGCCGGCGCGCTGCCGCCGAGGCGGCGGCCGGGCGCGGCGCGCGGCGGGCGGGAGGGGCGCGCGGCGGCGCGCGGCCGGCGCGGCTCCCCGCGAGTGGGAGCGGCGGCGGGGCGCGCTGTGCGAAGCGCGGCGCGGCGGCTGCGGCCTGTGTGGGCTGCTCCGCCGCCCGGCGTTCGGCGGCCCGACTCCGGCTGCTGGCTCGGTGGCCCCGGCGGTTCTCGCCGGCGGCTTGTACCGCGGCCGGCGGCCGGTGACTCGGCCGCGCCCGCCCGCTTCTGCACGCCGCCTACGGGGCGGGGCCCCGGCCCCGCCCTTGTGGCGCCGGCGCCGGAGCTTCCGGCCGGCCTCGGCCGTCCGTGTTGCCTCCCGCCGGCAATGCCACGACAGCACGCTCCCGGGCCTCTGCCGGCAGCGGCAAGCTCAGTTGGGAGCACGGGTTTTCTGAACTCGTCTACTCGCCTGTCTCCGGGCGATTGCGCCTCTCTCGGACCCGACCACGTGCTTCGGCCGGCGCCGCGCGCCGCCGGGACCTGAGAGGGTTTCGAGGTGTATCGTGCAGGGGAGCCCCGCCTCCTCCTGGACTCTTCTTCCTGGTGCGAACTGCGTGTTCGCGCGGGCCGCCGGGATGCACTCCCGGCCAGGCCTCGCTGCTACGCTATGCAAGCAAGGCAGCTCCCTGGTTGATCCTGCCAGTAGTCATATGCTTGTCTCAAAGATTAAGCCATGCATGTCTCAGTACAAGCCGCATTAAGGTGAAACCGCGAATGGCTCATTAAATCAGTTATGGTTCCTTAGATCGTACCCACGTTCCTTGGATAACTGTGGTAATTCTAGAGCTAATACATGCAAACAGAGTCCCGACCAGAGATGGAAGGGACGCTTTTATTAGATCAAAACCAATCGGTCGGCTCGTCCGGTCCGTTTGCCTTGGTGACTCTGAATAACTTTGGGCTGATCGCACGGTCTCCGTACCGGCGACGCATCTTTTTTCAAATGTCTGCCTTATCAACTGTCGATGGTAGGTTCTGCGCCTACCATGGTTGTAACGGGTAACGGGGAATCAGGGTTCGATTCCGGAGAGGGAGCCTGAGAAAACGGCTACCACATCCAAGGAAGGCAGCAGGCGCGCAAATTACCCACTCCCGGCACGGGGAGGTAGTGACGAAAAATAACGATACGGGACTCATCCGAGGCCCCTGTAATCGGAATGAGTACACTTTAAATCCTTTAACGAGTATCTATTGGAGGGCAAGTCTGGTGCCAGCAGCCGCGGTAATTCCAGCTCCAATAGCGTATATTAAAGTTGTTGCGGTTAAAAAGCTCGTAGTTGGATTTGTGTCCCACGCTGTTGGTTCACCGCCCGTACGGTGTTTAACTGGCATGTATCGTGGGACGTCCTGCCGGTGGGGCGAGCCGAAGGCGCGCGGGCCGCCTCGTGCGTGCCCGTGCGTCCCGAGGCGGACCTCGTTGAAATCCTACCGCGGTGCTCTTTACCGAGTGTCGAGGTGGGCCGGCACGTTTACTTTGAACAAATTAGAGTGCTTAAAGCAGGCAAGCCCCGCCTGAATACTGTGTGCATGGAATAAATGGAATAGGACCTCGGTTCTATTTTGTTGGTTTTCGGAACCCGAGGTAATGATTAATAGGGACAGGCGGGGGCATTCGTATTGCGACGTTAGAGGTGAAATTCTTGGATCGTCGCAAGACGAACAGAAGCGAAAGCATTTGCCAAGTATGTTTTCATTAATCAAGAACGAAAGTTAGAGGTTCGAAGGCGATCAGATACCGCCCTAGTTCTAACCATAAACGATGCAGCCAGCGATCCGCCGCAGTTCCTCCGATGACTCGGCGGGCAGCCTCCGGGAAACCAAAGCTTTTGGGTTCCGGGGGAAGTATGGTTGCAAAGCTGAAACTTAAAGGAATTGACGGAAGGGCACCACCAGGAGTGGAGCCTGCGGCTTAATTTGACTCAACACGGGAAACCCTCACCAGGCCCGGACACCGGAAGGATTGACAGATTGATAGCTCTTTCTTGATTCGGTGGGTGGTGGTGCATGGCCGTTCTTAGTTGGTGGAGCGATTTGTCTGGTTAATTCCGATAACGAACGAGACTCTAGCCTGCTAACTAGTCGCGTGACATCCTTCGTGCTGTCAGCGATTACTTTTCTTCTTAGAGGGACAGGCGGCTTCTAGCCGCACGAGATTGAGCAATAACAGGTCTGTGATGCCCTTAGATGTTCTGGGCCGCACGCGCGCTACACTGAAGGAATCAGCGTGTCTTCCTAGGCCGAAAGGTCGGGGTAACCCGCTGAACCTCCTTCGTGCTAGGGATTGGGGCTTGGCAATTGTTCCCCATGAACGAGGAATTCCCAGTAAGCGCGAGTCATAAGCTCGCGTTGATTACGTCCCTGCCCTTTGTACACACCGCCCGTCGCTACTACCGATTGAATGATTTAGTGAGGTCTTCGGACTGGTACGCGGCATCGACTCTGTCGTTGCCGATTGCTACCGGAAAGATGACCAAACTTGATCATTTAGAGGAAGTAAAAGTCGTAACAAGGTTTCCGTAGGTGAACCTGCGGAAGGATCATTACCGACTTGACTGCATGTCTTGCGATGTGCGTGTCTTGTCGCGCATACAGACACTGCGCCTCCTGGGCGCGCGCCGCGTGCGGGACCACGCGCAACGTCTCAAAACTAACTGCTGAGCTGGTGTACGAGCGCTGAAGCTCCGGAGGCGGGAGGCCCGCGGCACCTGGCGCCCGGCGCCGGTTTTGAATGACTTTTCGCCCGAGTGCCTCTCTGCTCCGGTGTGGAGCCGTACGGACGAATGTGGAATGGAACAGGGGCCGTCAAACGCCCCGGTCCCGCCTATGCAAACAGTTGCGCACGCAACGAACAGACAAAAAATTGTGAAAAAGATCACCCATGACGGTGGATCACTCGGCTCGTGGGTCGATGAAGAACGCAGCAAATTGCGCGTCGACATGTGAACTGCAGGACACATGAACATCGACGTTTCGAACGCACATTGCGGTCCATGGATTCCGTTCCCGGGCCACGTCTGGCTGAGGGTCGGCTACGTATACTGAAGCCGGCAGGCGTTTCGGCGCCCGCCTCGCTTCGGAGACTTGGGAGCGTCGTGTCGGGGCGCGAGCCTCGGCGCGTCTCCTGAAATGCGCGTAGCGCGCCGCGCCCGTCGCCCGGTCGGTTCGGCATACCGGTACTGTGTCTCGGTAGCGTGCACAGCCGACTGGTCGCACGTGGCGCAGCCTCTCAAACAACGACCTCAGAGCAGGCGAGTCACCCGCTGAATTTAAGCATATTAACTAAGCGGAGGAAAAGAAACTAACAAGGATTCCCCCAGTAGCGGCGAGCGAACAGGGAAGAGTCCAGCACCGAACCCCGCAGGCTGCCGCCTGTCGTGGCATGTGGTGTTTGGGAGGGTCCACTACCCCGACGCCTCGCGCCGAGTCCAAGTCCAACTTGAATGAGGCCACGGCCCGTAGAGGGTGCCAGGCCCGTAGCGGCCGGTGCGAGCGTCGGCGGGACCTCTCCTTCGAGTCGGGTTGCTTGAGAGTGCAGCTCCAAGTGGGTGGTAAACTCCATCTGAGACTAAATATGACCACGAGACCGATAGCGAACAAGTACCCGTGAGGGAAAGTTGAAAAGAACTTTGAAGAGAGAGTTCAAAAGTACGTGAAACCGTTCTGGGGTAAACGTGAGAAGTCCGAAAGGTCGAACGGGTGAGATTCACGCCCATCCGGCCACTGGCCCCCGCCCTCGGCAGATGGGGCCGGCCGCCCCGCGCGGAGCAATCCGCGGCGGGGTCGTGTCCGGTTGCCTTTCCACTCGCCGCGGGGTGGGGCCGTTCCAGTGTGCGGTGGGCCGCACTTCTCCCCTAGTAGGACGTCGCGACCCGCTGGGTGCCGGCCTACGGCCCGGGTGCGCAGCCTGTCCTTCCGCGGGCCTCGGTTCGCGTCTGTTGGGCAGAGCCCCGGTGTCCCGGCTGGCTGCTCGGCGGTACATCTGGAGGAGTCGATTCGCCCTTCGGGGCGCCCGGGCTCCCGGCAAGCGCGCGCGGTTCTTCCCGGATGACGGACCTACCTGGCCCGGCCCCCGGACCCGCGCCGCTGTTGGCTCGGGATGCTCTCGGGCGGAATAATCGCTCCCGTCAGCGGCGCTTCAGCTTTGGACAATTTCACGACCCGTCTTGAAACACGGACCAAGGAGTCTAACATGTGCG
>JAOYRU010000368.1:37500-47500 GCA_026315105.1 Locusta migratoria | reverse complement strand
ACATCTATTTAACACGTACTTTCTATCCGTTACTGATAGTATGCGATTGTCGGGGTCAGTACATAATGCGCTTGATTATTTGAAACTAGCATTTACAAATAGCTTCACACACATGAATGTGTCGGTCACGTCACCACACGGAATTGCGTCCATAATACGGTCTTGAAAAACAAAGGCGTCCAGTGGATACGATGAAATAACAACAACGTTACTTAACGCGTGTTCCTGTGGACGTAGCACAATCTTAGGTTATTTGTGTAACCCGTCTGTTATAACGGGAACATTTCCTGATTGGCTAACATATGCAGGTATTAAACCTCCCGTCAAGAAGGGGGATGCAGAGATACCATCAAACTACAGACCCATTTCACTTTTGCCAGCATTCTCAAACATTATAGAAAAGGTAATGTGCAGGCGGCTTCTCACCCACTTCACCACAAATGGCATATTGTCTAGATCACGGTTTGGATGTCTGAAAGGTTCCGATATTGAGAAGGCTATTTACACCTTCAGTGCGAACGTACGTAACTCATTAGATGATACATTGCAAGCAGCAGGTATTTTCTGTGAGTTGTCAAAGGCATTTGATTGTGTGCACCATAACATCCTTTTCGGTACATTAGGATTCTATGGGGTCACGGGAAACGCTGCCAAATGGTTCGCGTCGTACCTCACTAACAGGAATCGAAGGGTGTCGGTGCAAGCGACTAGTGAATTAGGCCAACAGTCATCATGGGGTTGGGACGCAACTACATGTGGTGTCCCACAGGGACCCATCTTAGGGCCATTGCCTTTTCCTGTGTACGTTAATGATCTCTCATCGGTTACACTACCAGAGGCAGAGTTCGGTTTGTCTGCAGATGATACACGTATTGCAATAGAGAGTACGTCACGTATAGTGATAGAAACGTCTGCTAATGATAATTTCATGTACATTACTACATGGTTTAAATCCAACTCATCGTCATTACACTTTGCAAAGACGCACTACCTGCCGTTCAGGACATGTAAGAGATTTCCTTACAGCATATGCATTGAATATGAAGAAGAGCAGATACAAGAGGCTGACAGACTTAAATGCCTGGGATTACAGCTTGGTAATACATTTAGTTGGGAGGAGCACGCCACAGAACCGCAGAAACGACCCAACAACTCTGTATTTCCAATACGGGTGTTCTCAGACATAGGAGACATGCAAATACCAAAGCTTGCATACTTTGCTTACTTTCATTCCTTAATGTCATATGGTATAATAATTGTGGGGTAAACTCTTCGGGTCGGTCACAAGTCTTCAGAGCCCAAAAACGTGTAATACGTATTATTTGTGGCGTACATTCACGGACGTCCTGTAGAAGCCTCTTCAAAGAACTGGGTATATTAACTACCGCCTCTCAGTGTATTTATTCCTTAATGACATTTGTCATAAATAATATATCCCTTTTCCCAACAAGCAGCTCGGTTCACACATACAATACTAGAAACAACAATGGTCCACACAAGGATCTAAAAGCACCTACTTCGGTTCACAAAGGGGTCCACTACTCAGGAACACACATTTCCAATACTTTACCATCAAGTACAAACACTTTAGCCACAAATAAAGGTCGGTTGAAGAGGAACCTAAACGACCTTCTAGTGGCCACCTCCTTCTACTCCGTTAGTGACTTTCTACCTTGTACCACGTGCTGCATGCACCCCATACTATATTAGTACTATTATATGATCACAAAAAAACCCTAAAAGAAGAACCTTAAACAATTATGTATCTGTATTTACATTGTTAGTATTATTTGTTATGCAACCTGTACATTTTGTTTCTTGACATGTTCCACATCCACGGGGATCCCCTCAATTTGGGTCTACGGAACAAATAATTAATCTCATCTGATCTGCAAACGTGTGTAACTGGTATAGTGTTGCAGCCTGGCTATGAACGTGTGCGATTGGCACATCTACGGAGGGAGGTGGTTTGACGTTAGAGGCCATGGAAGAGCCCAATCGGTAACGTGCGGGGACACGCATTACACGCATTGCACTGCAGCGGTACGCCACCTCACGGTGGAGTGCTGTGCAGGCAGAACGTGACGCAACGGCTCGACGGGCAGGTACCTTTCGCGATCGATCCACCGGCGGCTGGCGTTTGGCTGTACATGGGATGTTAATGATGTGGTACCCGCTCGCAGAACAGTGGACGGCGGTTCGTCGACATGGGGCTACGGGCCGTGCAGCACACAGTACGGTGCGGTCGGCGACGTGGCACACGTCGGATGGGAATGTTACGTACGTCACACGCCTCGGACGTCTGGACATGTACACGGGCGTCGCCTGCGGGATCTATGGCCGGTAAACGGCAATGTTGTGGAATACGTGTGTACACACGACCGGCGGGCTACACGACATGTCGCCATTCACTCTTACCCATCACCGATGCCATCCATTGTTGCGGTGATTCACCGCGGCTGCCACAGACATTACGGGCGGCGGGAGGATAGGGCAGACCCATTACTACACATTCATACGCGCCAATGTACGTGCTGGGTGGGGCCGTATTTGTACATGTACGGTACGCCGTATTTGTACATGTACGGTACGCGCACGTCACATACACGTACCTGCATGTACGTGATTGCGGCCACCTCAGACACACTACCGTACAGCCCCCGTCTGCTACATGCTATCGCTATGTCGTACAACGCAAGGGTGTCCTCCGTCGTGCGCAACCGGTTGACAGTGTTGTTCGTAACGGTTCCCGTCTCGCACGTTCATCGACAACTGTCGCCCCATGCCGCAATGATGTCCAAATACCAGGCCTTCCCCGATAATATCGGGGGCAGGACAACGTGTCGGTGCACGGGCCCGCTATTGTTCTGAACACCGACCACCGGTACAGGGACAACGCGCACCGACATGGTTCGGCCCGCGGTTCCAAAATGGCTGTCGACCGGCTCTTGGCGGACATCCTCCGTGCACATTACACCTCACGCGATACCTCCCGCCATGGGGTGTCCACGCACATGCTACCGTGGCATTTGCGCCCGTCTGCTCTACCGCGGTACCTTTCTCCCCACGATGGGACCCTTTTGTTCGCGGGCTCCTGGGGCATGCGCAACGGTTCGTGTTTACGATGCGCGGTACCCGGTCGGGCGTACAAACGACACATTGCATGTGCAGCGGGTGGAATACCCGTCACGGCCTGCGGATCATGTATCTTTCCCGGTTACGGGGCACACGTGCGACGGCCTATCCGGTATCGGCAAATGTCACCATACTCTTTGTCCCGGGCGGTTAATGTTATTCGCATTATGCTCCTCGGTCCGGGGTCTGCTTTGATGCAGCTCTCCACCCTAGTCTCTGTCCTGAGCAGGCCTTTTCATCTCCTCATGGGAACGGCAACCCACATCCACGTGAATCGGCATACTATACGCGTCTCTCGGTCTCCCTCTGCGATTTGTACCCCCACACACCTCCCCCCGGTGCTACATGTACGATTCCTCGATGTCTGCGATCCCCTCTTTTGGCCACGGGTCTGTCCAGTACCTCTTCATTGGTTATGCGAGCTACCCACCTAATCATTGGCATTCTTCTGTGGCACCACATCTCAAACGCCTCTAATCTCCCGCTGTCCGCACCGCCTGTCGTCCACGTGTCGCGTCCGTACAAGGCACCTCTCCGCTCAAATGCTTTCCGAAAAGACCTCCTCATACGCACATTACTGTTCGGAGTTAGCACATTTCTCGTCTTCCCGGAATGCTTTCCCTCCCGTCGCCATTCTGCATTTTATGTCCTCTGTACCGCGACCATCGCCCGTTATTTCCCTACCCACGTCACAAAACGCATCTACCGCCGACATTGTATCGTTCCCCACTCTACCTCCTTCGGCATCGCCTGATCCTCGACGACCGCACTTCCATTACTTTTGTTTTGCTCTTGTCAATGTCCATTGTATACATTCCCCGCAACACACTGTCCATTCCATTCAACCGCTCTTCCAGGTCCTTTGCTGTCTCTGGCAGCATTACACTGCCATCGGCAACACGCAATGTTGTCCTGTCGTCCCCCTGAACGTTACTCCCTATCCCAAAGCCGTCCGTGCTTTCCTTCACCGCCTGCACACTGAAAAGCATCGGAGATAGGCTAGCACCCTGCCTCACGCCCTTCCCAACTGATGCTTCCCTCCCATGCCCGTCGCGTCGTACAACTGCGGTCTGGCGTTTGTACACGTATTTCCCTCGGGCGGTTACCATACGAATGTTCACATGACCTCTACAACTGTGGTGTATGTACACAGGGCCGCAAAATGACGGTGTGCCTGTCTCGGACACGCGGTGCCGCGTGTGCAGTAACGCGCAAATGACCTTCCACATCACCGCGTCTATCCGCCGACGTACGGTGTGCACGGCGACACGTCACGACGGCTTCCGGTAGACCTCCTTGCGACCTAGTTACTACTATGTTTGCACCACTGGGCGGACACTCGTGAGGAGCCCGCCAACCTTTGCGGTACGTTTGTGTACCTTCTCGGCGGCATTTATGCGCACCTGTTTCCCTTTCGTACACGGACCTCCGCACCAATTGCATGTCTGTCTCGACATGTACGCCTTCCCGACGCGGGGGTGCCAACGTCGCAGGTCCGGCACCCTCCGCCCTCGTGTCGCTGGCGACGTCGGCCGTGAACCGGGTGCGGGCCACCCCCCCGGCCGCGCCACGCGAGTGTCGCCCAACGCGATCGGGCGCGCCCCTGCGCTCCGGGGCGGCGCCTCCTCGTTCGCCCGTCGCAATTGGTCTCTACGTGGCGGCGTCACCGCCGTCCCCGCCATTAACCCGGCCGGCTCCTCGGCGCGGTGCCGCCATCTGCCGGCCGCACGACGGCCGCCCGCCTCCCGCCGTGCCCTCGCCGGCGCCACCTATCGGCGGTTCCGCGCACCCGTCGCCGGCAGCGCCACCTGTCGCGCCCTCGGCGCCGCACACGCTGGCGACGGCCGCGGGCCGCTCCTCCACGGCGCGTCGTCGCCCTGCACCACATCGACGGGCCGGCGGGAGGGCGGAACCGGGATCCTGGTCTCGCCCACTCGCGCGTCTGTCTGCGTTCGTTCTGTACGGACGTCCTCCGTTCGTGTACCCGTCCAATGGCCGGTGATGCACCTTGTCGTGCACGCGTATTGCCGACCTTGTGTCGTAATGCACATGTTACCTGTTCTTTTGTGCGTGTGTGTCCGTGCCGCCGCACCCCCCCCCCCCCTCCCCCTCTTTTTTTTTTTTTTTTTTTTTTTTTTTTTTTTTTTTTTTTTTTTTTTTTTGCCGCGCGCGCGCGCCGTTTCGGGGGGTGCTCCCATACGTGTGCCATTTGCCCGCCCGTCTCGCACTGCCGCCGGCCTCCGGCGTTCGGGTTGGCGCTCGCGGACACAAACGGTGGCGGCCGGTCCATTTGTCGCCGCGCGAACACACGTCCGCTCCTCCGGCCGCCGGCTCGCCGTCGCCGGCCCTCCTCCGCCGGGCGACCCCCCGAATTTCGCGCCACGCGCGGGTGGACGGCGGGCCCTGGTCGCCCTCTCATTCCACTGTGGGCACCCCCCGGGACCGCGCCGTGACGCGTTCGCCGCCCTCCCCGACTTTCCCGCTGTCCCTATCCGCTCGGTTCGGTCGGGGGCGGCGGCGCGCGCCCCCGCCGGCCGCCGGCCGCTCGGACCGCCGCCACTCCGGCCCGGCCCGGCGCAGCGCCACCGGCCCCCGCGGGGCGCACGCGCCGCGCCCGCTGCCGGCCCCGCGCGCCGCCGCGCCGCCGGCCTGGGCGCCTCGGCCGGGCCGCGGCCGGCCGCTGCCCCGGCGCCCGGTGCCCGTCGGGCGGGCGGCCCCGGCGCGCGGCTGTGCCCCGCACGCGCGCACGTCGCGCCGCCCTCCGCAGGCCGGCGTCGGCTGGTGTGGGGGGCGGGGCGCGGCCGCGGGCGCCGCCCGGCGCGCTGTGACGCGACGTGACGTGACCCGGCCTGGCGTCGCGTCGCGTCACCTGCCCTGCCCTCCGCTAACGTAACCTAGCGTAGCGTCGCCTAACCTAACCTAACCTACCCTACCCTACCCTAACCTAACCTAACCTAACCTAACCTAACGTGACCTAACCTAACGCAACGTGCCCTAACCTAACCCAACGTAGCCTAACCTAACCCGACCTCACGTAACCTAACCTAACGCAACCCTAACCTACCGTGGCGTACCGTAACCGCGCGTCACCTCGCCACGTCGTTCCTGATCACAGCTACCCGCTGGTGCTATGGTCGGTGTGGCGGCGCTGGTGCTTACCCGGGCGCGCATGCGTACTTATGCCTTTCGTGTGCGTGGCGCGCGACATCGTTCCACCTGCGTCCACGACATCGGTTCGGGGGTTCTCTGTACACGGTTTACATGGTTCTGCAGACTACGACACATCACCACGACATGTGGTGTCCTTCGAGATACTCGTTTGCCTAATTGTACGAACATGGTTCCGATCGCGGTTCTCAATGGCCGGCAACGGGTTCTGCGGGTACGCCGAATAGCATTGTTCCGTGCGGATTATACCGCATGAGGTAATTGCAATAATGGGGTGTCCATTGACATGCTACCGTGGACTGTGCACCCGTTTCCTTCCAACAATTCGACCCGTTTTTGTTTCCTTCCCGAGCGCTGGGGACATGTGCAATGGTTCTTGTCTACGATGGTCGGTACTCGCTCATTGAATGTGCGGCAAATGTACATGTCCCGGGTGAGGGGCACAAATACGACAGCTACTCGGATATCCACCGTGGTAAACGCACGTTTGTTTGTTTTGTTTCGTGCTCTTCGGGCGATTCGATAGCAATGTTCCCATGCACTCTACAAGTGCAGTATATGTACACAGAGGCCCCAAAGACAATGCCGGTTTCCCGACGACAGTGGTGCCAGTGTACAGTGACGTGACGATGCATTCCACATGGCTGCATTTACCTGGTGACGTATACTCTGCACGGACAGATGTTTTTCGGATGTCCTGTAGAACGCTTCGCGAGCTCTGTTTGCGCTATTGGGCAAAGAATTCTGTCAAGCCACCTCCAAAACGACTCCAGTTTGTGGTCAATTGCTACTATTTTGCCGGCGAAAATCGACAGGGGTATTTCGATTTTGTACGGGGAACCCCGGAACCTCACAGTGGCGTGTCAATGGAGTCCCCATTATTGCAATTACCGCATGACGTATGGTGTGCACAGTCAAACGTCATTAGGATTACCTGTACAGCTCTTTGGGAGCTACTTCCGACTGTGATCGGAACTATGTGTGTAAACGACGACAACAACAAACACCACAAACAAGCAGGGCACAACAACAGGAACAACCGCAGTAACGGAACCAACAACAAAAGAACAGAAACGGACATGAAAGAAAAACAGACGAACCGAAAACGGGCGGAGAGGACGAGACAAACAACCACTACAGTCTGCGGGAAAGTTCCGTATGTTTGTCGGCGAACTGTTGCAGAGCTATTTACGTTTTGCACCCCGCACCTATCGCGTATCCGTCTAGAACTCCGAAAGGAGAGTACGTTCTCCAAAGGACCAAAGAAAGGGTTGCCAACTTCACAGGACCCACTGAAATGGGTGTGGTGTCGTTGCCCTATCGTTACCGGTTGCTCTCTGGGACGCAACACGCGATTCGTACGATTGCGTGTGACGGTCACCCGGTGGTGCACTTTCCTGCCGAAGTGCGTGGCGACCGGTACGGTGGGCCGGCGGGCGGGCGGCGACGCCGGCCGGCGGGCGGGGGCCGCGCGGCGGCGGTGGGGCGGGCGGCGCGGGCGCGCGCGCCGGCCGCGCGGCGCCGGCGCGCTGCCGCCGAGGCGGCGGCCGGGCGCGGCGCGCGGCGGGCGGGAGGGGCGCGCGGCGGCGCGCGGCCGGCGCGGCTCCCCGCGAGTGGGAGCGGCGGCGGGGCGCGCTGTGCGAAGCGCGGCGCGGCGGCTGCGGCCTGTGTGGGCTGCTCCGCCGCCCGGCGTTCGGCGGCCCGACTCCGGCTGCTGGCTCGGTGGCCCCGGCGGTTCTCGCCGGCGGCTTGTACCGCGGCCGGCGGCCGGTGACTCGGCCGCGCCCGCCCGCTTCTGCACGCCGCCTACGGGGCGGGGCCCCGGCCCCGCCCTTGTGGCGCCGGCGCCGGAGCTTCCGGCCGGCCTCGGCCGTCCGTGTTGCCTCCCGCCGGCAATGCCACGACAGCACGCTCCCGGGCCTCTGCCGGCAGCGGCAAGCTCAGTTGGGAGCACGGGTTTTCTGAACTCGTCTACTCGCCTGTCTCCGGGCGATTGCGCCTCTCTCGGACCCGACCACGTGCTTCGGCCGGCGCCGCGCGCCGCCGGGACCTGAGAGGGTTTCGAGGTGTATCGTGCAGGGGAGCCCCGCCTCCTCCTGGACTCTTCTTCCTGGTGCGAACTGCGTGTTCGCGCGGGCCGCCGGGATGCACTCCCGGCCAGGCCTCGCTGCTACGCTATGCAAGCAAGGCAGCTCCCTGGTTGATCCTGCCAGTAGTCATATGCTTGTCTCAAAGATTAAGCCATGCATGTCTCAGTACAAGCCGCATTAAGGTGAAACCGCGAATGGCTCATTAAATCAGTTATGGTTCCTTAGATCGTACCCACGTTACTTGGATAACTGTGGTAATTCTAGAGCTAATACATGCAAACAGAGTCCCGACCAGAGATGGAAGGGACGCTTTTATTAGATCAAAACCAATCGGTCGGCTCGTCCGGTCCGTTTGCCTTGGTGACTCTGAATAACTTTGGGCTGATCGCACGGTCTCCGTACCGGCGACGCATCTTTCAAATGTCTGCCTTATCAACTGTCGATGGTAGGTTCTGCGCCTACCATGGTTGTAACGGGTAACGGGGAATCAGGGTTCGATTCCGGAGAGGGAGCCTGAGAAACGGCTACCACATCCAAGGAAGGCAGCAGGCGCGCAAATTACCCACTCCCGGCACGGGGAGGTAGTGACGAAAAATAACGATACGGGACTCATCCGAGGCCCCGTAATCGGAATGAGTACACTTTAAATCCTTTAACGAGTATCTATTGGAGGGCAAGTCTGGTGCCAGCAGCCGCGGTAATTCCAGCTCCAATAGCGTATATTAAAGTTGTTGCGGTTAAAAAGCTCGTAGTTGGATTTGTGTCCCACGCTGTTGGTTCACCGCCCGTCGGTGTTTAACTGGCATGTATCGTGGGACGTCCTGCCGGTGGGGCGAGCCGAAGGCGCGCGGCCGCCTCGTGCGTGCCCGTGCGTCCCGAGGCGGACCCCGTTGAAATCCTACCGCGGTGCTCTTTACCGAGTGTCGAGGTGGGCCGGCACGTTTACTTTGAACAAATTAGAGTGCTTAAAGCAGGCAAGCCCGCCTGAATACTGTGTGCATGGAATAATGGAATAGGACCTCGGTTCTATTTTGTTGGTTTTCGGAACCCGAGGTAATGATTAATAGGGACAGGCGGGGGCATTCGTATTGCGACGTTAGAGGTGAAATTCTTGGATCGTCGCAAGACGAACAGAAGCGAAAGCATTTGCCAAGTATGTTTTCATTAATCAAGAACGAAAGTTAGAGGTTCGAAGGCGATCAGATACCGCCCTAGTTCTAACCATAAACGATGCCAGCCAGCGATCCGCCGCAGTTCCTCCGATGACTCGGCGGGCAGCCTCCGGGAAACCAAAGCTTTTGGGTTCCGGGGGAAGTATGGTTGCAAAGCTGAAACTTAAAGGAATTGACGGAAGGGCACCACCAGGAGTGGAGCCTGCGGCTTAATTTGACTCAACACGGGAAACCTCACCAGGCCCGGACACCGGAAGGATTGACAGATTGATAGCTCTTTCTTGATTCGGTGGGTGGTGGTGCATGGCCGTTCTTAGTTGGTGGAGCGATTTGTCTGGTTAATTCCGATAACGAACGAGACTCTAGCCTGCTAACTAGTCGCGTGACATCCTTCGTGCTGTCAGCGATTACTTTTCTTCTTAGAGGGACAGGCGG
>JAOYRU010000368.1:32500-35000 GCA_026315105.1 Locusta migratoria | reverse complement strand
GATATGCTGAAGCCGCGAGCAAACGACTCGGATCGGAGTGCCAAGTGGGCCACTTTTGGTAAGCAGAACTGGCGCTGTGGGATGAACCAAACGCCGAGTTAAGGCGCCCGAATCGACGCTCATGGGAAACCATGAAAGGCGTTGGTTGCTTAAGACAGCAGGACGGTGGCCATGGAAGTCGGAATCCGCTAAGGAGTGTGTAACAACTCACCTGCCGAAGCAACTAGCCCTGAAAATGGATGGCGCTGAAGCGTCGTGCCTATACTCGGCCGTCAGTCTGGCAGTCATGGCCGGTCCTCGCGGCCGGCCGCGAAGCCCTGACGAGTAGGAGGGTCGCGGCGGTGAGCGCAGAAGGGTCTGGGCGTGAGCCTGCCTGGAGCCGCCGTCGGTGCAGATCTTGGTGGTAGTAGCAAATACTCCAGCGAGGCCCTGGAGGGCTGACGCGGAGAAGGGTTTCGTGTGAACAGCCGTTGCACACGAGTCAGTCGATCCTAAGCCCTAGGAGAAATCCGATGTCGATGGGGGCCGTCATAGCATGATGCCTATTTGTGCTGGCCCCCGTTGGGCGAAAGGGAATCCGGTTCCTATTCCGGAACCCGGCAGCGGAACCGATACAAGTCGGGCCCCTCTTTTAGAGATGCTCGTCGGGGTAACCCAAAAGGACCCGGAGACGCCGTCGGGAGATCGGGGAAGAGTTTTCTTTTCTGCATGAGCGTTCGAGTTCCCTGGAATCCTCTAGCAGGGAGATAGGGTTTGGAACGCGAAGAGCACCGCAGTTGCGGCGGTGTCCCGATCTTCCCCTCGGACCTTGAAAATCCGGGAGAGGGCCACGTGGAGGTGTCGCGCCGGTTCGTACCCATATCCGCAGCAGGTCTCCAAGGTGAAGAGCCTCTAGTCGATAGAATAATGTAGGTAAGGGAAGTCGGCAAATTGGATCCGTAACTTCGGGATAAGGATTGGCTCTGAGGATCGGGGCGTGTCGGGCTTGGTCGGGAAGTGGGTCAGCGCTAACGTGCCGGGCCTGGGCGAGGTGAGTGCCGTAGGGGTGCCGGTAAGTGCGGGCGCTTAGCGCGGGCGTGGTCTGCTCTCGCCGTTGGTCGGCCTCGTGCTGGCCGGCGGTGCAGGATGCGCGCGCCTGCGCGGCGTTCGCGCCCCGGTGCTTCAACCTGCGCGCAGGATCCGAGCTCGGTCCCGTGCCTTGGCCTCCCACGGATCTTCCTTGCTGCGAGGCCGCGTCCGCCTTAGCGCGCTCCTTCGGGGGTGCGCGGGTGCGCGGATTCTCTTCGGCCGCCATTCAACGATCAACTCAGAACTGGCACGGACTGGGGGAATCCGACTGTCTAATTAAAACAAAGCATTGCGATGGCCCTAGCGGGTGTTGACGCAATGTGATTTCTGCCCAGTGCTCTGAATGTCAACGTGAAGAAATTCAAGCAAGCGCGGGTAAACGGCGGGAGTAACTATGACTCTCTTAAGGTAGCCAAATGCCTCGTCATCTAATTAGTGACGCGCATGAATGGATTAACGAGATTCCCGCTGTCCCTATCTACTCTCTAGTGGACTTGTAAGTCTCCTTGTGTGCTGTAAGCCCTCCTTTTAGTCTCGGGGAGGCCGCCTATAGGCGAGGAGCAAGTCCAAAGCGCTGGCCACGCTACTAGAGCGGGTCCCCGGGTGGCGGATAGGGGAATCCTCCTGTAATGGGAGGGAGTCGCTGAATAAATAGAATAGGCGACCCCGGACCAAGGCAAGTGGTTCCGCTGAGGACCCCCCGTAATAGGGGGTCACTGCTCTATATAATGAAGGGGCAGTCCATGCACTTTTGCCCTCCTGTAATGGGAGGTGGTCACTGAATAATATGGAATAGGTGACTGCATGGGGCCCTCTGTGGTGGAGGGTTACTACTGAATATACTGAACAGGTAGTCTCAGTCGGGCCGCGACCAAGGGTGATTGGCCAGGGTACATCGTTCGAGGTGTCGGACCACGTTTCTTAACGTGGAACTAACTAGTATCCGAGAGCCAAAGCTCAAGAGCTGGCCACGATGTTACCCTGTCAACTGCACGGCGATCACCCTAAAAAACTGTCCATGTTCAAACTGATTCCTAGCTTGCTACGTGGTAGTCTGATAGGTGGAAAGGGGCGAACATGGCAGAATACAACAGTGCAGTAGAGGTTCGCTCCGCGTCCTCGACCGGTAACTCGTCACACGGAGTGGGAGGAGTCCCACTGACACGAGTAGTGTGGGTAAACACACGACCAAGCGGTATGCGGTGGGATAGCCGTTGGAGGTGTCGGATCATGTGATGGCATGGTCTAGTATCCGAACCCAGAGTGGTAAACCCCCGACCTTGCAGTGACAGCATGAGTCGGAAGAGGACCGGCGATGTCCCAGAGCTGACCACGCGCTGCATACTCACAAAACAGCTGAGAACTACCCGATCCCAAAACTGGGTAAAGGGCGTTGCTCAGTTTGTAGAAGACGTGTGGTAGAGGTCTCGCG
>JAOYRU010000368.1:17500-27500 GCA_026315105.1 Locusta migratoria | reverse complement strand
CGCCACAGAACCGCAGAAACGACCCAACAACTCTGTATTTCCAATACGGGTGTTCTCAGACATAGGAGACATGCAAATACCAAAGCTTGCATACTTTGCTTACTTTCATTCCTTAATGTCATATGGTATAATAATTGTGGGGTAACTCTTCGGGTCGGTCACAAGTCTTCAGAGCCCAAAAACGTGTAATACGTATTATTTGTGGCGTACATTCACGGACGTCCTGTAGAAGCCTCTTCAAAGAACTGGGTATATTAACTACCGCCTCTCAGTGTATTTATTCCTTAATGACATTTGTCATAAATAATATATCCCTTTTCCCAACAAGCAGCTCGGTTCACACATACAATACTAGAAACAACAATGGTCCACACAAGGATCTAAAAGCACCTACTTCGGTTCACAAAGGGGTCCACTACTCAGGAACACACATTTCCAATACTTTACCATCAAGTACAAACACTTTAGCCACAAATAAAGGTCGGTTGAAGAGGAACCTAAACGACCTTCTAGTGGCCACCTCCTTCTACTCCGTTAGTGACTTTCTACCTTGTACCACGTGCTGCATGCACCCATACTATATTAGTACTATTATATGATCACAAAAAAACCCTAAAAGAAGAACCTTAAACAATTATGTATCTGTATTTACATTGTTAGTATTATTTGTTATGCAACCTGTACATTTTGTTTCTTGACATGTTCCACATCCACGGGGATCCCCTCAATTTGGGTCTACGGAACAAATAATTAATCTCATCTGATCTGCAAACGTGTGTAACTGGTATAGTGTTGCAGCCTGGCTATGAACGTGTGCGATTGGCACATCTACGGAGGGAGGTGGTTTGACGTTAGAGGCCATGGAAGAGCCCAATCGGTAACGTGCGGGGACACGCATTACACGCATTGCACTGCAGCGGTACGCCACCTCACGGTGGAGTGCTGTGCAGGCAGAACGTGACGCAACGGCTCGACGGGCAGGTACCTTTCGCGATCGATCCACCGGCGGCTGGCGTTTGGCTGTACATGGGATGTTAATGATGTGGTACCCGCTCGCAGAACAGTGGACGGCGGTTCGTCGACATGGGGCTACGGGCCGTGCAGCACACAGTACGGTGCGGTCGGCGACGTGGCACACGTCGGATGGGAATGTTACGTACGTCACACGCCTCGGACGTCTGGACATGTACACGGGCGTCGCCTGCGGGATCTATGGCCGGTAAACGGCAATGTTGTGGAATACGTGTGTACACACGACCGGCGGGCTACACGACATGTCGCCATTCACTCTTACCCATCACCGATGCCATCCATTGTTGCGGTGATTCACCGCGGCTGCCACAGACATTACGGGCGGCGGGAGGATAGGGCAGACCCATTACTACACATTCATACGCGCCAATGTACGTGCTGGGTGGGGCCGTATTTGTACATGTACGGTACGCGCACGTCACATACACGTACCTGCATGTACGTGATTGCGGCCACCTCAGACACACTACCGTACAGCCCCCGTCTGCTACATGCTATCGCTATGTCGTACAACGCAAGGGTGTCCTCCGTCGTGCGCAACCGGTTGACAGTGTTGTTCGTAACGGTTCCCGTCTCGCACGTTCATCGACAACTGTCGCCCCATGCCGCAATGATGTCCAAATACCAGGCCTTCCCCGATAATATCGGGGGCAGGACAACGTGTCGGTGCACGGGCCCGCTATTGTTCTGAACACCGACCACCGGTACAGGGACAACGCGCACCGACATGGTTCGGCCCGCGGTTCCAAAATGGCTGTCGACCGGCTCTTGGCGGACATCCTCCGTGCACATTACACCTCACGCGATACCTCCCGCCATGGGGTGTCCACGCACATGCTACCGTGGCATTTGCGCCCGTCTGCTCTACCGCGGTACCTTTCTCCCCACGATGGGACCCTTTTGTTCGCGGGCTCCTGGGGCATGCGCAACGGTTCGTGTTTACGATGCGCGGTACCCGGTCGGGCGTACAAACGACACATTGCATGTGCAGCGGGTGGAATACCCGTCACGGCCTGCGGATCATGTATCTTTCCCGGTTACGGGGCACACGTGCGACGGCCTATCCGGTATCGGCAAATGTCACCATACTCTTTGTCCCGGGCGGTTAATGTTATTCGCATTATGCTCCTCGGTCCGGGGTCTGCTTTGATGCAGCTCTCCACCCTAGTCTCTGTCCTGAGCAGGCCTTTTCATCTCCTCATGGGAACGGCAACCCACATCCACGTGAATCGGCATACTATACGCGTCTCTCGGTCTCCCTCTGCGATTTGTACCCCCACACACCTCCCCCCGGTGCTACATGTACGATTCCTCGATGTCTGCGATCCCCTCTTTTGGCCACGGGTCTGTCCAGTACCTCTTCATTGGTTATGCGAGCTACCCACCTAATCATTGGCATTCTTCTGTGGCACCACATCTCAAACGCCTCTAATCTCCCGCTGTCCGCACCGCCTGTCGTCCACGTGTCGCGTCCGTACAAGGCACCTCTCCGCTCAAATGCTTTCCGAAAAGACCTCCTCATACGCACATTACTGTTCGGAGTTAGCACATTTCTCGTCTTCCCGGAATGCTTTCCCTCCCGTCGCCATTCTGCATTTTATGTCCTCTGTACCGCGACCATCGCCCGTTATTTCCCTACCCACGTCACAAAACGCATCTACCGCCGACATTGTATCGTTCCCCACTCTACCTCCTTCGGCATCGCCTGATCCTCGACGACCGCACTTCCATTACTTTTGTTTTGCTCTTGTCAATGTCCATTGTATACATTCCCCGCAACACACTGTCCATTCCATTCAACCGCTCTTCCAGGTCCTTTGCTGTCTCTGGCAGCATTACACTGCCATCGGCAACACGCAATGTTGTCCTGTCGTCCCCCTGAACGTTACTCCCTATCCCAAAGCCGTCCGTGCTTTCCTTCACCGCCTGCACACTGAAAAGCATCGGAGATAGGCTAGCACCCTGCCTCACGCCCTTCCCAACTGATGCTTCCCTCCCATGCCCGTCGCGTCGTACAACTGCGGTCTGGCGTTTGTACACGTATTTCCCTCGGGCGGTTACCATACGAATGTTCACATGACCTCTACAACTGTGGTGTATGTACACAGGGCCGCAAAATGACGGTGTGCCTGTCTCGGACACGCGGTGCCGCGTGTGCAGTAACGCGCAAATGACCTTCCACATCACCGCGTCTATCCGCCGACGTACGGTGTGCACGGCGACACGTCACGACGGCTTCCGGTAGACCTCCTTGCGACCTAGTTACTACTATGTTTGCACCACTGGGCGGACACTCGTGAGGAGCCCGCCAACCTTTGCGGTACGTTTGTGTACCTTCTCGGCGGCATTTATGCGCACCTGTTTCCCTTTCGTACACGGACCTCCGCACCAATTGCATGTCTGTCTCGACATGTACGCCTTCCCGACGCGGGGGTGCCAACGTCGCAGGTCCGGCACCCTCCGCCCTCGTGTCGCTGGCGACGTCGGCCGTGAACCGGGTGCGGGCCACCCCCCCGGCCGCGCCACGCGAGTGTCGCCCAACGCGATCGGGCGCGCCCCTGCGCTCCGGGGCGGCGCCTCCTCGTTCGCCCGTCGCAATTGGTCTCTACGTGGCGGCGTCACCGCCGTCCCCGCCATTAACCCGGCCGGCTCCTCGGCGCGGTGCCGCCATCTGCCGGCCGCACGACGGCCGCCCGCCTCCCGCCGTGCCCTCGCCGGCGCCACCTATCGGCGGTTCCGCGCACCCGTCGCCGGCAGCGCCACCTGTCGCGCCCTCAGCGCCGCACACGCTGGCGACGGCCGCGGGCCGCTCCTCCACGGCGCGTCGTCGCCCTGCACCACATCGACGGGCCGGCGGGAGGGCGGAACCGGGATCCTGGTCTCGCCCACTCGCGCGTCTGTCTGCGTTCGTTCTGTACGGACGTCCTCCGTTCGTGTACCCGTCCAATGGCCGGTGATGCACCTTGTCGTGCACGCGTATTGCCGACCTTGTGTCGTAATGCACATGTTACCTGTTCTTTTGTGCGTGTGTGTCCGTGCCGCCGCACCCCCCCCCCCCCTCCCCCTCTTTTTTTTTTTTTTTTTTTTTTTTTTTTTTTTTTTTTTTTTTTTTTTTTGCCGCGCGCGCGCGCCGTTTCGGGGGGTGCTCCCATACGTGTGCCATTTGCCCGCCCGTCTCGCACTGCCGCCGGCCTCCGGCGTTCGGGTTGGCGCTCGCGGACACAAACGGTGGCGGCCGGTCCATTTGTCGCCGCGCGAACACACGTCCGCTCCTCCGGCCGCCGGCTCGCCGTCGCCGGCCCTCCTCCGCCGGGCGACCCCCGAATTTCGCGCCACGCGCGGGTGGACGGCGGGCCCTGGTCGCCCTCTCATTCCACTGTGGGCACCCCCCGGGACCGCGCCGTGACGCGTTCGCCGCCCTCCCCGACTTTCCCGCTGTCCCTATCCGCTCGGTTCGGTCGGGGGCGGCGGCGCGCGCCCCCGCCGGCCGCCGGCCGCTCGGACCGCCGCCACTCCGGCCCGGCCCGGCGCAGCGCCACCGGCCCCCGCGGGGCGCACGCGCCGCGCCCGCTGCCGGCCCCGCGCGCCGCCGCGCCGCCGGCCTGGGCGCCTCGGCCGGGCCGCGGCCGGCCGCTGCCCCGGCGCCCGGTGCCCGTCGGGCGGGCGGCCCCGGCGCGCGGCTGTGCCCCGCACGCGCGCACGTCGCGCCGCCCTCCGCAGGCCGGCGTCGGCTGGTGTGGGGGGCGGGGCGCGGCCGCGGGCGCCGCCCGGCGCGCTGTGACGCGACGTGACGTGACCCGGCCTGGCGTCGCGTCGCGTCACCTGCCCTGCCCTCCGCTAACGTAACCTAGCGTAGCGTCGCCTAACCTAACCTAACCTACCCTACCCTACCCTAACCTAACCTAACCTAACCTAACCTAACGTGACCTAACCTAACGCAACGTGCCCTAACCTAACCCAACGTAGCCTAACCTAACCCGACCTCACGTAACCTAACCTAACGCAACCCTAACCTACCGTGGCGTACCGTAACCGCGCGTCACCTCGCCACGTCGTTCCTGATCACAGCTACCCGCTGGTGCTATGGTCGGTGTGGCGGCGCTGGTGCTTACCCGGGCGCGCATGCGTACTTATGCCTTTCGTGTGCGTGGCGCGCGACATCGTTCCACCTGCGTCCACGACATCGGTTCGGGGGTTCTCTGTACACGGTTTACATGGTTCTGCAGACTACGACACATCACCACGACATGTGGTGTCCTTCGAGATACTCGTTTGCCTAATTGTACGAACATGGTTCCGATCGCGGTTCTCAATGGCCGGCAACGGGTTCTGCGGGTACGCCGAATAGCATTGTTCCGTGCGGATTATACCGCATGAGGTAATTGCAATAATGGGGTGTCCATTGACATGCTACCGTGGACTGTGCACCCGTTTCCTTCCAACAATTCGACCCGTTTTTGTTTCCTTCCCGAGCGCTGGGGACATGTGCAATGGTTCTTGTCTACGATGGTCGGTACTCGCTCATTGAATGTGCGGCAAATGTACATGTCCCGGGTGAGGGGCACAAATACGACAGCTACTCGGATATCCACCGTGGTAAACGCACGTTTGTTTGTTTTGTTTCGTGCTCTTCGGGCGATTCGATAGCAATGTTCCCATGCACTCTACAAGTGCAGTATATGTACACAGAGGCCCCAAAGACAATGCCGGTTTCCCGACGACAGTGGTGCCAGTGTACAGTGACGTGACGATGCATTCCACATGGCTGCATTTACCTGGTGACGTATACTCTGCACGGACAGATGTTTTTCGGATGTCCTGTAGAACGCTTCGCGAGCTCTGTTTGCGCTATTGGGCAAAGAATTCTGTCAAGCCACCTCCAAAACGACTCCAGTTTGTGGTCAATTGCTACTATTTTGCCGGCGAAAATCGACAGGGGTATTTCGATTTTGTACGGGGAACCCCGGAACCTCACAGTGGCGTGTCAATGGAGTCCCCATTATTGCAATTACCGCATGACGTATGGTGTGCACAGTCAAACGTCATTAGGATTACCTGTACAGCTCTTTGGGAGCTACTTCCGACTGTGATCGGAACTATGTGTGTAAACGACGACAACAACAAACACCACAAACAAGCAGGGCACAACAACAGGAACAACCGCAGTAACGGAACCAACAACAAAAGAACAGAAACGGACATGAAAGAAAAACAGACGAACCGAAAACGGGCGGAGAGGACGAGACAAACAACCACTACAGTCTGCGGGAAAGTTCCGTATGTTTGTCGGCGAACTGTTGCAGAGCTATTTACGTTTTGCACCCCGCACCTATCGCGTATCCGTCTAGAACTCCGAAAGGAGAGTACGTTCTCCAAAGGACCAAAGAAAGGGTTGCCAACTTCACAGGACCCACTGAAATGGGTGTGGTGTCGTTGCCCTATCGTTACCGGTTGCTCTCTGGGACGCAACACGCGATTCGTACGATTGCGTGTGACGGTCACCCGGTGGTGCACTTTCCTGCCGAAGTGCGTGGCGACCGGTACGGTGGGCCGGCGGGCGGGCGGCGACGCCGGCCGGCGGGCGGGGGCCGCGCGGCGGCGGTGGGGCGGGCGGCGCGGGCGCGCGCGCCGGCCGCGCGGCGCCGGCGCGCTGCCGCCGAGGCGGCGGCCGGGCGCGGCGCGCGGCGGGCGGGAGGGGCGCGCGGCGGCGCGCGGCCGGCGCGGCTCCCCGCGAGTGGGAGCGGCGGCGGGGCGCGCTGTGCGAAGCGCGGCGCGGCGGCTGCGGCCTGTGTGGGCTGCTCCGCCGCCCGGCGTTCGGCGGCCCGACTCCGGCTGCTGGCTCGGTGGCCCCGGCGGTTCTCGCCGGCGGCTTGTACCGCGGCCGGCGGCCGGTGACTCGGCCGCGCCCGCCCGCTTCTGCACGCCGCCTACGGGGCGGGGCCCCGGCCCCGCCCTTGTGGCGCCGGCGCCGGAGCTTCCGGCCGGCCTCGGCCGTCCGTGTTGCCTCCCGCCGGCAATGCCACGACAGCACGCTCCCGGGCCTCTGCCGGCAGCGGCAAGCTCAGTTGGGAGCACGGGTTTTCTGAACTCGTCTACTCGCCTGTCTCCGGGCGATTGCGCCTCTCTCGGACCCGACCACGTGCTTCGGCCGGCGCCGCGCGCCGCCGGGACCTGAGAGGGTTTCGAGGTGTATCGTGCAGGGGAGCCCCGCCTCCTCCTGGACTCTTCTTCCTGGTGCGAACTGCGTGTTCGCGCGGGCCGCCGGGATGCACTCCCGGCCAGGCCTCGCTGCTACGCTATGCAAGCAAGGCAGCTCCCTGGTTGATCCTGCCAGTAGTCATATGCTTGTCTCAAAGATTAAGCCATGCATGTCTCAGTACAAGCCGCATTAAGGTGAAACCGCGAATGGCTCATTAAATCAGTTATGGTTCCTTAGATCGTACCCACGTTACTTGGATAACTGTGGTAATTCTAGAGCTAATACATGCAAACAGAGTCCCGACCAGAGATGGAAGGGACGCTTTTATTAGATCAAAACCAATCGGTCGGCTCGTCCGGTCCGTTTGCCTTGGTGACTCTGAATAACTTTGGGCTGATCGCACGGTCTCCGTACCGGCGACGCATCTTTCAAATGTCTGCCTTATCAACTGTCGATGGTAGGTTCTGCGCCTACCATGGTTGTAACGGGTAACGGGGAATCAGGGTTCGATTCCGGAGAGGGAGCCTGAGAAACGGCTACCACATCCAAGGAAGGCAGCAGGCGCGCAAATTACCCACTCCCGGCACGGGGAGGTAGTGACGAAAAATAACGATACGGGACTCATCCGAGGCCCCGTAATCGGAATGAGTACACTTTAAATCCTTTAACGAGTATCTATTGGAGGGCAAGTCTGGTGCCAGCAGCTGCGGTAATTCCAGCTCCAATAGCGTATATTAAAGTTGTTGCGGTTAAAAAGCTCGTAGTTGGATTTGTGTCCCACGCTGTTGGTTCACCGCCCGTCGGTGTTTAACTGGCATGTATCGTGGGACGTCCTGCCGGTGGGGCGAGCCGAAGGCGCGCGGCCGCCTCGTGCGTGCCCGTGCGTCCCGAGGCGGACCCCGTTGAAATCCTACCGCGGTGCTCTTTACCGAGTGTCGAGGTGGGCCGGCACGTTTACTTTGAACAAATTAGAGTGCTTAAAGCAGGCAAGCCCGCCTGAATACTGTGTGCATGGAATAATGGAATAGGACCTCGGTTCTATTTTGTTGGTTTTCGGAACCCGAGGTAATGATTAATAGGGACAGGCGGGGGCATTCGTATTGCGACGTTAGAGGTGAAATTCTTGGATCGTCGCAAGACGAACAGAAGCGAAAGCATTTGCCAAGTATGTTTTCATTAATCAAGAACGAAAGTTAGAGGTTCGAAGGCGATCAGATACCGCCCTAGTTCTAACCATAAACGATGCCAGCCAGCGATCCGCCGCAGTTCCTCCGATGACTCGGCGGGCAGCCTCCGGGAAACCAAAGCTTTTGGGTTCCGGGGGAAGTATGGTTGCAAAGCTGAAACTTAAAGGAATTGACGGAAGGGCACCACCAGGAGTGGAGCCTGCGGCTTAATTTGACTCAACACGGGAAACCTCACCAGGCCCGGACACCGGAAGGATTGACAGATTGATAGCTCTTTCTTGATTCGGTGGGTGGTGGTGCATGGCCGTTCTTAGTTGGTGGAGCGATTTGTCTGGTTAATTCCGATAACGAACGAGACTCTAGCCTGCTAACTAGTCGCGTGACATCCTTCGTGCTGTCAGCGATTACTTTTCTTCTTAGAGGGACAGGCGGCTTCTAGCCGCACGAGATTGAGCAATAACAGGTCTGTGATGCCCTTAGATGTTCTGGGCCGCACGCGCGCTACACTGAAGGAATCAGCGTGTCTTCCTAGGCCGAAAGGTCGGGGTAACCCGCTGAACCTCCTTCGTGCTAGGGATTGGGGCTTGCAATTGTTCCCCATGAACGAGGAATTCCCAGTAAGCGCGAGTCATAAGCTCGCGTTGATTACGTCCCTGCCCTTTGTACACACCGCCCGTCGCTACTACCGATTGAATGATTTAGTGAGGTCTTCGGACTGGTACGCGGCATCGACTCTGTCGTTGCCGATGCTACCGGAAAGATGACCAAACTTGATCATTTAGAGGAAGTAAAAGTCGTAACAAGGTTTCCGTAGGTGAACCTGCGGAAGGATCATTACCGACTTGACTGCATGTCTTGCGATGTGCGTGTCTTGTCGCGCATACAGACACTGCGCCTCCTGGGCGCGCGCCGCGTGCGGGACCACGCGCACGTCTCAAAACTAACTGCTGAGCTGGTGTACGAGCGCTGAAGCTCCGGAGGCGGGAGGCCCGCGGCACCTGGCGCCCGGCGCCGGTTTTGAATGACTTTCGCCCGAGTGCCTCTCTGCTCCGGTGTGGAGCCGTACGACGAATGTGGAATGGAACAGGGGCCGTCAAACGCCCCGGTCCCGCCTATGCAAACAGTTGCGCACGCAACGAACAGACAAAAATTGTGAAAAAGATCACCCAGGACGGTGGATCACTCGGCTCGTGGGTCGATGAAGAACGCAGCAAATTGCGCGTCGACATGTGAACTGCAGGACACATGAACATCGACGTTTCGAACGCACATTGCGGTCCATGGATTCCGTTCCCGGGCCACGTCTGGCTGAGGGTCGGCTACGTATACTGAAGCCGGCAGGCGTTTCGGCGCCCGCCTCGCTTCGGAGACTTGGGAGCGTCGTGTCGGGGCGCGAGCCTCGGCGCGTCTCCTGAAATGCGCGTAGCGCGCCGCGCCCGTCGCCCGGTCGGTTCGCATACCGGTACTGTGTCTCGGTAGCGTGCACAGCCGACTGGTCGCACGTGGCGCAGCCTCTCAAACAACGACCTCAGAGCAGGCGAGACTACCCGCTGAATTTAAGCATATTACTAAGCGGAGGAAA
>JAOYRU010000368.1:0-12500 GCA_026315105.1 Locusta migratoria | reverse complement strand
TTATTCAACAAACGACAACTGCACAGTGCTTGGCAGCTCCCAAGCTATTGCTACGACGATAACACAGAATACGTAAATAAATAAATACCCGAACCGATGGTGTATGCTGTGTAACGTTTTTCCTGCCCCTGTACCCCTCTTCGTTTCGTGCCTAATGACCTTCGTGGACTGACCGATTCACCTGTGCCACAGGAATGTGACGTAGTCCTGTGCACACGGCACTCGTCCGACACCGTGCAAAGCGGCGGTAAAGACCACACACGCCGCAGCGTACTTGTTGCCCCTTTCCCGGAGCTCCCCAACAGACCAGCAGGGGCGCGCCATGAGGTACCTCTCCACGTTCGACCTGGAAGCGTGTGCGTTGGTGCTACGATTCGTCGGTTCTCGTGGCGGCGCCGTGACAACGGATGCTGCAGACTACTGTACGCCTTTCTGCACACGTGCCACGGTGGTCGGATGCAAATGGCGACCTGCCTGCCGTCTGGTAGTCACTGCCTGCACACTGCAGGCAGGCATTCATTAATAATATTAGTATCATGTTTGGAAACTGTTTTCCTCTAAAAGTAACGCGACTGAAACAGACGTCTATAAGAAAGCCTTGGATTACACAAGGGCTACAGATTTCATGTAAGACAAATAGGAGTATGTATCTATCAGCCTAGAGTAGCTGCAATGACGATGATCTACCTAAATATAAGGGATACTGTACAATATTACAAACAGCTATTCAGGTATCTAAACAAATGCACTATGACAAAGAAGATAGCAACATCAGGCAACCAAATAAATACAATATGGGATATAGTGAAAGAAGCGACTGGTAGAACCGGAGAGGAACACGGGCAGGTACGGTTAGGGGTAGCTGAGACATTAGTAACCGATGGGCATAGTGTGGCACATCTATTTAACACGTACTTTCTATCCGTTACTGATAGTATGCGATTGTCGGGGTCAGTACATAATGCGCTTGATTATTTGAAACTAGCATTTACAAATAGCTTCACACACATGAATGTGTCGGTCACGTCACCACACGGAATTGCGTCCATAATACGGTCTTGAAAAACAAAGGCGTCCAGTGGATACGATGAAATAACAACAACGTTACTTAACGCGTGTTCCTGTGGACGTAGCACAATCTTAGGTTATTTGTGTAACCCGTCTGTTATAACGGGAACATTTCCTGATTGGCTAACATATGCAGGTATTAAACCTCCCGTCAAGAAGGGGGATGCAGAGATACCATCAAACTACAGACCCATTTCACTTTTGCCAGCATTCTCAAACATTATAGAAAAGGTAATGTGCAGGCGGCTTCTCACCCACTTCACCACAAATGGCATATTGTCTAGATCACGGTTTGGATGTCTGAAAGGTTCCGATATTGAGAAGGCTATTTACACCTTCAGTGCGAACGTACGTAACTCATTAGATATACATTGCAAGCAGCAGGTATTTTCTGTGAGTTGTCAAAGGCATTTGATTGTGTGCACCATAACATCCTTTTCGGTACATTAGGATTCTATGGGGTCACGGGAAACGCTGCCAAATGGTTCGCGTCGTACCTCACTAACAGGAATCGAAGGGTGTCGGTGCAAGCGACTAGTGAATTAGGCCAACAGTCATCATGGGGTTGGGACGCAACTACATGTGGTGTCCCACAGGGACCCATCTTAGGGCCATTGCCTTTTCCTGTGTACGTTAATGATCTCTCATCGGTTACACTACCAGAGGCAGAGTTCGGTTTGTCTGCAGATGATACACGTATTGCAATAGAGAGTACGTCACGTATAGTGATAGAAACGTCTGCTAATGATAATTTCATGTACATTACTACATGGTTTAAATCCAACTCATCGTCATTACACTTTGCAAAGACGCACTACCTGCCGTTCAGGACATGTAAGAGATTTCCTTACAGCATATGCATTGAATATGAAGAAGAGCAGATACAAGAGGCTGACAGACTTAAATGCCTGGGATTACAGCTTGGTAATACATTTAGTTGGGAGGAGCACGCCACAGAACCGCAGAAACGACCCAACAACTCTGTATTTCCAATACGGGTGTTCTCAGACATAGGAGACATGCAAATACCAAAGCTTGCATACTTTGCTTACTTTCATTCCTTAATGTCATATGGTATAATAATTGTGGGGTAACTCTTCGGGTCGGTCACAAGTCTTCAGAGCCCAAAAACGTGTAATACGTATTATTTGTGGCGTACATTCACGGACGTCCTGTAGAAGCCTCTTCAAAGAACTGGGTATATTAACTACCGCCTCTCAGTGTATTTATTCCTTAATGACATTTGTCATAAATAATATATCCCTTTTCCCAACAAGCAGCTCGGTTCACACATACAATACTAGAAACAACAATGGTCCACACAAGGATCTAAAAGCACCTACTTCGGTTCACAAAGGGGTCCACTACTCAGGAACACACATTTCCAATACTTTACCATCAAGTACAAACACTTTAGCCACAAATAAAGGTCGGTTGAAGAGGAACCTAAACGACCTTCTAGTGGCCACCTCCTTCTACTCCGTTAGTGACTTTCTACCTTGTACCACGTGCTGCATGCACCCATACTATATTAGTACTATTATATGATCACAAAAAAACCCTAAAAGAAGAACCTTAAACAATTATGTATCTGTATTTACATTGTTAGTATTATTTGTTATGCAACCTGTACATTTTGTTTCTTGACATGTTCCACATCCACGGGGATCCCCTCAATTTGGGTCTACGGAACAAATAATTAATCTCATCTGATCTGCAAACGTGTGTAACTGGTATAGTGTTGCAGCCTGGCTATGAACGTGTGCGATTGGCACATCTACGGAGGGAGGTGGTTTGACGTTAGAGGCCATGGAAGAGCCCAATCGGTAACGTGCGGGGACACGCATTACACGCATTGCACTGCAGCGGTACGCCACCTCACGGTGGAGTGCTGTGCAGGCAGAACGTGACGCAACGGCTCGACGGGCAGGTACCTTTCGCGATCGATCCACCGGCGGCTGGCGTTTGGCTGTACATGGGATGTTAATGATGTGGTACCCGCTCGCAGAACAGTGGACGGCGGTTCGTCGACATGGGGCTACGGGCCGTGCAGCACACAGTACGGTGCGGTCGGCGACGTGGCACACGTCGGATGGGAATGTTACGTACGTCACACGCCTCGGACGTCTGGACATGTACACGGGCGTCGCCTGCGGGATCTATGGCCGGTAAACGGCAATGTTGTGGAATACGTGTGTACACACGACCGGCGGGCTACACGACATGTCGCCATTCACTCTTACCCATCACCGATGCCATCCATTGTTGCGGTGATTCACCGCGGCTGCCACAGACATTACGGGCGGCGGGAGGATAGGGCAGACCCATTACTACACATTCATACGCGCCAATGTACGTGCTGGGTGGGGCCGTATTTGTACATGTACGGTACGCGCACGTCACATACACGTACCTGCATGTACGTGATTGCGGCCACCTCAGACACACTACCGTACAGCCCCCGTCTGCTACATGCTATCGCTATGTCGTACAACGCAAGGGTGTCCTCCGTCGTGCGCAACCGGTTGACAGTGTTGTTCGTAACGGTTCCCGTCTCGCACGTTCATCGACAACTGTCGCCCCATGCCGCAATGATGTCCAAATACCAGGCCTTCCCCGATAATATCGGGGGCAGGACAACGTGTCGGTGCACGGGCCCGCTATTGTTCTGAACACCGACCACCGGTACAGGGACAACGCGCACCGACATGGTTCGGCCCGCGGTTCCAAAATGGCTGTCGACCGGCTCTTGGCGGACATCCTCCGTGCACATTACACCTCACGCGATACCTCCCGCCATGGGGTGTCCACGCACATGCTACCGTGGCATTTGCGCCCGTCTGCTCTACCGCGGTACCTTTCTCCCCACGATGGGACCCTTTTGTTCGCGGGCTCCTGGGGCATGCGCAACGGTTCGTGTTTACGATGCGCGGTACCCGGTCGGGCGTACAAACGACACATTGCATGTGCAGCGGGTGGAATACCCGTCACGGCCTGCGGATCATGTATCTTTCCCGGTTACGGGGCACACGTGCGACGGCCTATCCGGTATCGGCAAATGTCACCATACTCTTTGTCCCGGGCGGTTAATGTTATTCGCATTATGCTCCTCGGTCCGGGGTCTGCTTTGATGCAGCTCTCCACCCTAGTCTCTGTCCTGAGCAGGCCTTTTCATCTCCTCATGGGAACGGCAACCCACATCCACGTGAATCGGCATACTATACGCGTCTCTCGGTCTCCCTCTGCGATTTGTACCCCCACACACCTCCCCCCGGTGCTACATGTACGATTCCTCGATGTCTGCGATCCCCTCTTTTGGCCACGGGTCTGTCCAGTACCTCTTCATTGGTTATGCGAGCTACCCACCTAATCATTGGCATTCTTCTGTGGCACCACATCTCAAACGCCTCTAATCTCCCGCTGTCCGCACCGCCTGTCGTCCACGTGTCGCGTCCGTACAAGGCACCTCTCCGCTCAAATGCTTTCCGAAAAGACCTCCTCATACGCACATTACTGTTCGGAGTTAGCACATTTCTCGTCTTCCCGGAATGCTTTCCCTCCCGTCGCCATTCTGCATTTTATGTCCTCTGTACCGCGACCATCGCCCGTTATTTCCCTACCCACGTCACAAAACGCATCTACCGCCGACATTGTATCGTTCCCCACTCTACCTCCTTCGGCATCGCCTGATCCTCGACGACCGCACTTCCATTACTTTTGTTTTGCTCTTGTCAATGTCCATTGTATACATTCCCCGCAACACACTGTCCATTCCATTCAACCGCTCTTCCAGGTCCTTTGCTGTCTCTGGCAGCATTACACTGCCATCGGCAACACGCAATGTTGTCCTGTCGTCCCCCTGAACGTTACTCCCTATCCCAAAGCCGTCCGTGCTTTCCTTCACCGCCTGCACACTGAAAAGCATCGGAGATAGGCTAGCACCCTGCCTCACGCCCTTCCCAACTGATGCTTCCCTCCCATGCCCGTCGCGTCGTACAACTGCGGTCTGGCGTTTGTACACGTATTTCCCTCGGGCGGTTACCATACGAATGTTCACATGACCTCTACAACTGTGGTGTATGTACACAGGGCCGCAAAATGACGGTGTGCCTGTCTCGGACACGCGGTGCCGCGTGTGCAGTAACGCGCAAATGACCTTCCACATCACCGCGTCTATCCGCCGACGTACGGTGTGCACGGCGACACGTCACGACGGCTTCCGGTAGACCTCCTTGCGACCTAGTTACTACTATGTTTGCACCACTGGGCGGACACTCGTGAGGAGCCCGCCAACCTTTGCGGTACGTTTGTGTACCTTCTCGGCGGCTTATGCGCACCTGTTTCCCTTTCGTACACGGACCTCCGCACCAATTGCATGTCTGTCTCGACATGTACGCCTTCCCGACGCGGGGGTGCCAACGTCGCAGGTCCGGCACCCTCCGCCCTCGTGTCGCTGGCGACGTCGGCCGTGAACCGGGTGCGGGCCACCCCCCCGGCCGCGCCACGCGAGTGTCGCCCAACGCGATCGGGCGCGCCCCCTGCGCTCCGGGGCGGCGCCTCCTCGTTCGCCCGTCGCAATTGGTCTCTACGTGGCGGCGTCACCGCCGTCCCCGCCATTAACCCGGCCGGCTCCTCGGCGCGGTGCCGCCATCTGCCGGCCGCACGACGGCCGCCCGCCTCCCGCCGTGCCCTCGCCGGCGCCACCTATCGGCGGTTCCGCGCACCCGTCGCCGGCAGCGCCACCTGTCGCGCCCTCGGCGCCGCACACGCTGGCGACGGCCGCGGGCCGCTCCTCCACGGCGCGTCGTCGCCCTGCACCACATCGACGGGCCGGCGGGAGGGCGGAACCGGGATCCTGGTCTCGCCCACTCGCGCGTCTGTCTGCGTTCGTTCTGTACGGACGTCCTCCGTTCGTGTACCCGTCCAATGGCCGGTGATGCACCTTGTCGTGCACGCGTATTGCCGACCTTGTGTCGTAATGCACATGTTACCTGTTCTTTTGTGCGTGTGTGTCCGTGCCGCCGCACCCCCCCCCCCCCCCCCTCCCCCTCTTTTTTTTTTTTTTTTTTTTTTTTTTTTTTTTTTTTTTTTTTTTTTTTGCCGCGCGCGCGCGCCGTTTCGGGGGGTGCTCCCATACGTGTGCCATTTGCCCGCCCGTCTCGCACTGCCGCCGGCCTCCGGCGTTCGGGTTGGCGCTCGCGGACACAAACGGTGGCGGCCGGTCCATTTGTCGCCGCGCGAACACACGTCCGCTCCTCCGGCCGCCGGCTCGCCGTCGCCGGCCCTCCTCCGCCGGGCGACCCCCGAATTTCGCGCCACGCGCGGGTGGACGGCGGGCCCTGGTCGCCCTCTCATTCCACTGTGGGCACCCCCCGGGACCGCGCCGTGACGCGTTCGCCGCCCTCCCCGACTTTCCCGCTGTCCCTATCCGCTCGGTTCGGTCGGGGGCGGCGGCGCGCGCCCCGCCGGCCGCCGGCCGCTCGGACCGCCGCCACTCCGGCCCGGCCCGGCGCAGCGCCACCGGCCCCCGCGGGGCGCACGCGCCGCGCCCGCTGCCGGCCCCGCGCGCCGCCGCGCCGCCGGCCTGGGCGCCTCGGCCGGGCCGCGGCCGGCCGCTGCCCCCGGCGCCCGGTGCCCGTCGGGCGGGCGGCCCCGGCGCGCGGCTGTGCCCCGCACGCGCGCACGTCGCGCCGCCCTCCGCAGGCCGGCGTCGGCTGGTGTGGGGGGCGGGGCGCGGCCGCGGGCGCCGCCCGGCGCGCTGTGACGCGACGTGACGTGACCCGGCCTGGCGTCGCGTCGCGTCACCTGCCCTGCCCTCCGCTAACGTAACCTAGCGTAGCGTCGCCTAACCTAACCTAACCTACCCTACCCTACCCTAACCTAACCTAACCTAACCTAACCTAACGTGACCTAACCTAACGCAACGTGCCCTAACCTAACCCAACGTAGCCTAACCTAACCCGACCTCACGTAACCTAACCTAACGCAACCCTAACCTACCGTGGCGTACCGTAACCGCGCGTCACCTCGCCACGTCGTTCCTGATCACAGCTACCCGCTGGTGCTATGGTCGGTGTGGCGGCGCTGGTGCTTACCCGGGCGCGCATGCGTACTTATGCCTTTCGTGTGCGTGGCGCGCGACATCGTTCCACCTGCGTCCACGACATCGGTTCGGGGGTTCTCTGTACACGGTTTACATGGTTCTGCAGACTACGACACATCACCACGACATGTGGTGTCCTTCGAGATACTCGTTTGCCTAATTGTACGAACATGGTTCCGATCGCGGTTCTCAATGGCCGGCAACGGGTTCTGCGGGTACGCCGAATAGCATTGTTCCGTGCGGATTATACCGCATGAGGTAATTGCAATAATGGGGTGTCCATTGACATGCTACCGTGGACTGTGCACCCGTTTCCTTCCAACAATTCGACCCGTTTTTGTTTCCTTCCGAGCGCTGGGGACATGTGCAATGGTTCTTGTCTACGATGGTCGGTACTCGCTCATTGAATGTGCGGCAAATGTACATGTCCCGGGTGAGGGGCACAAATACGACAGCTACTCGGATATCCACCGTGGTAAACGCACGTTTGTTTGTTTTGTTTCGTGCTCTTCGGGCGATTCGATAGCAATGTTCCCATGCACTCTACAAGTGCAGTATATGTACACAGAGGCCCAAAGACAATGCCGGTTTCCCGACGACAGTGGTGCCAGTGTACAGTGACGTGACGATGCATTCCACATGGCTGCATTTACCTGGTGACGTATACTCTGCACGGACAGATGTTTTTCGGATGTCCTGTAGAACGCTTCGCGAGCTCTGTTTGCGCTATTGGGCAAAGAATTCTGTCAAGCCACCTCCAAAACGACTCCAGTTTGTGGTCAATTGCTACTATTTTGCCGGCGAAAATCGACAGGGGTATTTCGATTTTGTACGGGGAACCCCGGAACCTCACAGTGGCGTGTCAATGGAGTCCCCATTATTGCAATTACCGCATGACGTATGGTGTGCACAGTCAAACGTCATTAGGATTACCTGTACAGCTCTTTGGGAGCTACTTCCGACTGTGATCGGAACTATGTGTGTAAACGACGACAACAACAAACACCACAAACAAGCAGGGCACAACAACAGGAACAACCGCAGTAACGGAACCAACAACAAAAGAACAGAAACGGACATGAAAGAAAAACAGACGAACCGAAAACGGGCGGAGAGGACGAGACAAACAACCACTACAGTCTGCGGGAAAGTTCCGTATGTTTGTCGGCGAACTGTTGCAGAGCTATTTACGTTTTGCACCCCGCACCTATCGCGTATCCGTCTAGAACTCCGAAAGGAGAGTACGTTCTCCAAAGGACCAAAGAAAGGGTTGCCAACTTCACAGGACCCACTGAAATGGGTGTGGTGTCGTTGCCCTATCGTTACCGGTTGCTCTCTGGGACGCAACACGCGATTCGTACGATTGCGTGTGACGGTCACCCGGTGGTGCACTTTCCTGCCGAAGTGCGTGGCGACCGGTACGGTGGGCCGGCGGGCGGGCGGCGACGCCGGCCGGCGGGCGGGGGCCGCGCGGCGGCGGTGGGGCGGGCGGCGCGGGCGCGCGCGCCGGCCGCGCGGCGCCGGCGCGCTGCCGCCGAGGCGGCGGCCGGGCGCGGCGCGCGGCGGGCGGGAGGGGGCGCGCGGCGGCGCGCGGCCGGCGCGGCTCCCCGCGAGTGGGAGCGGCGGCGGGGCGCGCTGTGCGAAGCGCGGCGCGGCGGCTGCGGCCTGTGTGGGCTGCTCCGCCGCCCGGCGTTCGGCGGCCCGACTCCGGCTGCTGGCTCGGTGGCCCCGGCGGTTCTCGCCGGCGGCTTGTACCGCGGCCGGCGGCCGGTGACTCGGCCGCGCCCGCCCGCTTCTGCACGCCGCCTACGGGGCGGGGCCCCGGCCCCGCCCTTGTGGCGCCGGCGCCGGAGCTTCCGGCCGGCCTCGGCCGTCCGTGTTGCCTCCCGCCGGCAATGCCACGACAGCACGCTCCCGGGCCTCTGCCGGCAGCGGCAAGCTCAGTTGGGAGCACGGGTTTTCTGAACTCGTCTACTCGCCTGTCTCCGGGCGATTGCGCCTCTCTCGGACCCGACCACGTGCTTCGGCCGGCGCCGCGCGCCGCCGGGACCTGAGAGGGTTTCGAGGTGTATCGTGCAGGGGAGCCCCGCCTCCTCCTGGACTCTTCTTCCTGGTGCGAACTGCGTGTTCGCGCGGGCCGCCGGGATGCACTCCCGGCCAGGCCTCGCTGCTACGCTATGCAAGCAAGGCAGCTCCCTGGTTGATCCTGCCAGTAGTCATATGCTTGTCTCAAAGATTAAGCCATGCATGTCTCAGTACAAGCCGCATTAAGGTGAAACCGCGAATGGCTCATTAAATCAGTTATGGTTCCTTAGATCGTACCCACGTTACTTGGATAACTGTGGTAATTCTAGAGCTAATACATGCAAACAGAGTCCCGACCAGAGATGGAAGGGACGCTTTTATTAGATCAAAACCAATCGGTCGGCTCGTCCGGTCCGTTTGCCTTGGTGACTCTGAATAACTTTGGGCTGATCGCACGGTCTCCGTACCGGCGACGCATCTTTCAAATGTCTGCCTTATCAACTGTCGATGGTAGGTTCTGCGCCTACCATGGTTGTAACGGGTAACGGGGAATCAGGGTTCGATTCCGGAGAGGGAGCCTGAGAAACGGCTACCACATCCAAGGAAGGCAGCAGGCGCGCAAATTACCCACTCCCGGCACGGGGAGGTAGTGACGAAAAATAACGATACGGGACTCATCCGAGGCCCCGTAATCGGAATGAGTACACTTTAAATCCTTTAACGAGTATCTATTGGAGGGCAAGTCTGGTGCCAGCAGCCGCGGTAATTCCAGCTCCAATAGCGTATATTAAAGTTGTTGCGGTTAAAAAGCTCGTAGTTGGATTTGTGTCCCACGCTGTTGGTTCACCGCCCGTCGGTGTTTAACTGGCATGTATCGTGGGACGTCCTGCCGGTGGGGCGAGCCGAAGGCGCGCGGCCGCCTCGTGCGTGCCCGTGCGTCCCGAGGCGGACCCCGTTGAAATCCTACCGCGGTGCTCTTTACCGAGTGTCGAGGTGGGCCGGCACGTTTACTTTGAACAAATTAGAGTGCTTAAAGCAGGCAAGCCCGCCTGAATACTGTGTGCATGGAATAATGGAATAGGACCTCGGTTCTATTTTGTTGGTTTTCGGAACCCGAGGTAATGATTAATAGGGACAGGCGGGGGCATTCGTATTGCGACGTTAGAGGTGAAATTCTTGGATCGTCGCAAGACGAACAGAAGCGAAAGCATTTGCCAAGTATGTTTTCATTAATCAAGAACGAAAGTTAGAGGTTCGAAGGCGATCAGATACCGCCCTAGTTCTAACCATAAACGATGCCAGCCAGCGATCCGCCGCAGTTCCTCCGATGACTCGGCGGGCAGCCTCCGGGAAACCAAAGCTTTTGGGTTCCGGGGGAAGTATGGTTGCAAAGCTGAAACTTAAAGGAATTGACGGAAGGGCACCACCAGGAGTGGAGCCTGCGGCTTAATTTGACTCAACACGGGAAACCTCACCAGGCCCGGACACCGGAAGGATTGACAGATTGATAGCTCTTTCTTGATTCGGTGGGTGGTGGTGCATGGCCGTTCTTAGTTGGTGGAGCGATTTGTCTGGTTAATTCCGATAACGAACGAGACTCTAGCCTGCTAACTAGTCGCGTGACATCCTTCGTGCTGTCAGCGATTACTTTTCTTCTTAGAGGGACAGGCGGCTTCTAGCCGCACGAGATTGAGCAATAACAGGTCTGTGATGCCCTTAGATGTTCTGGGCCGCACGCGCGCTACACTGAAGGAATCAGCGTGTCTTCCTAGGCCGAAAGGTCGGGGTAACCCGCTGAACCTCCTTCGTGCTAGGGATTGGGGCTTGCAATTGTTCCCCATGAACGAGGAATTCCCAGTAAGCGCGAGTCATAAGCTCGCGTTGATTACGTCCCTGCCCTTTGTACACACCGCCCGTCGCTACTACCGATTGAATGATTTAGTGAGGTCTTCGGACTGGTACGCGGCATCGACTCTGTCGTTGCCGATGCTACCGGAAAGATGACCAAACTTGATCATTTAGAGGAAGTAAAAGTCGTAACAAGGTTTCCGTAGGTGAACCTGCGGAAGGATCATTACCGACTTGACTGCATGTCTTGCGATGTGCGTGTCTTGTCGCGCATACAGACACTGCGCCTCCTGGGCGCGCGCCGCGTGCGGGACCACGCGCACGTCTCAAAACTAACTGCTGAGCTGGTGTACGAGCGCTGAAGCTCCGGAGGCGGGAGGCCCGCGGCACCTGGCGCCCGGCGCCGGTTTTGAATGACTTTCGCCCGAGTGCCTCTCTGCTCCGGTGTGGAGCCGTACGACGAATGTGGAATGGAACAGGGGCCGTCAAACGCCCCGGTCCCGCCTATGCAAACAGTTGCGCACGCAACGAACAGACAAAAATTGTGAAAAAGATCACCCAGGACGGTGGATCACTCGGCTCGTGGGTCGATGAAGAACGCAGCAAATTGCGCGTCGACATGTGAACTGCAGGACACATGAACATCGACGTTTCGAACGCACATTGCGGTCCATGGATTCCGTTCCCGGGCCACGTCTGGCTGAGGGTCGGCTACGTATACTGAAGCCGGCAGGCGTTTCGGCGCCCGCCTCGCTTCGGAGACTTGGGAGCGTCGTGTCGGGGCGCGAGCCTCGGCGCGTCTCCTGAAATGCGCGTAGCGCGCCGCGCCCGTCGCCCGGTCGGTTCGCATACCGGTACTGTGTCTCGGTAGCGTGCACAGCCGACTGGTCGCACGTGGCGCAGCCTCTCAAACAACGACCTCAGAGCAGGCGAGACTACCCGCTGAATTTAAGCATATTACTAAGCGGAGGAAAAGAAACTAACAAGGATTCCCCCAGTAGCGGCGAGCGAACAGGGAAGAGTCCAGCACCGAACCCCGCAGGCTGCCGCCTGTCGTGGCATGTGGTGTTTGGGAGGGTCCACTACCCCGACGCCTCGCGCCGAGTCCAAGTCCAACTTGAATGAGGCCACGGCCCGTAGAGGGTGCCAGGCCCGTAGCGGCCGGTGCGAGCGTCGGCGGGACCTCTCCTTCGAGTCGGGTTGCTTGAGAGTGCAGCTCCAAGTGGGTGGTAAACTCCATCTGAGACTAAATATGACCACGAGACCGATAGCGAACAAGTACCGTGAGGGAAAGTTGAAAAGAACTTTGAAGAGAGAGTTCAAAAGTACGTGAAACCGTTCTGGGGTAAACGTGAGAAGTCCGAAAGGTCGAACGGGTGAGATTCACGCCCATCCGGCCACTGGCCCCCGCCCTCGGCAGATGGGGCCGGCCGCCCGCGCGGAGCAATCCGCGGCG
>JAOYRU010000367.1:0-181376 GCA_026315105.1 Locusta migratoria | reverse complement strand
TAACGGTCTCCAGGAACACCTTCCTGAAGGTACTTGTCTGTCACGCTCGTATCCTAACTCACCATTTACGTACGCTGCACATCTTCATGCTGCAAGCGGCGCGTCCGCTCAACGTGAGGGTGGGCAAGCTCGTAACGGTCTCCAGGAACACCTTCCTGAAGGTACTTGTCTGTCACGCTCGTATCCTAACTCACCATTTACGTACGCTGCACATCTTCATGCTGCAAGCGGCGCGTCCGCTCAACGTGAGGGTGGGCAAGCTCGTAACGGTCTCCAGGAACACCTTCCTGAAGGTACTTGTCTGTCACGCTCGTATCCTAACTCACCATTTACGTACGCTGCACATCTTCATGCTGCAAGCGGCGCGTCCGCTCAACGTGAGGGTGGGCAAGCTCGTAACGGTCTCCAGGAACACCTTCCTGAAGGTACTTGTCTGTCACGCTCGTATCCTAACTCACCATTTACGTACGCTGCACATCTTCATGCTGCAAGCGGCGCGTCCGCTCAACGTGAGGGTGGGCAAGCTCGTAACGGTCTCCAGGAACACCTTCCTGAAGGTACTTGTCTGTCACGCTCGTATCCTAACTCACCATTTACGTACGCTGCACATCTTCATGCTGCAAGCGGCGCGTCCGCTCAACGTGAGGGTGGGCAAGCTCGTAACGGTCTCCAGGAACACCTTCCTGAAGGTACTTGTCTGTCACGCTCGTATCCTAACTCACCATTTACGTACGCTGCACATCTTCATGCTGCAAGCGGCGCGTCCGCTCAACGTGAGGGTGGGCAAGCTCGTAACGGTCTCCAGGAACACCTTCCTGAAGGTACTTGTCTGTCACGCTCGTATCCTAACTCACCATTTACGTACGCTGCACATCTTCATGCTGCAAGCGGCGCGTCCGCTCAACGTGAGGGTGGGCAAGCTCGTAACGGTCTCCAGGAACACCTTCCTGAAGGTACTTGTCTGTCACGCTCGTATCCTAACTCACCATTTACGTACGCTGCACATCTTCATGCTGCAAGCGGCGCGTCCGCTCAACGTGAGGGTGGGCAAGCTCGTAACGGTCTCCAGGAACACCTTCCTGAAGGTACTTGTCTGTCACGCTCGTATCCTAACTCACCATTTACGTACGCTGCACATCTTCATGCTGCAAGCGGCGCGTCCGCTCAACGTGAGGGTGGGCAAGCTCGTAACGGTCTCCAGGAACACCTTCCTGAAGGTACTTGTCTGTCACGCTCGTATCCTAACTCACCATTTACGTACGCTGCACATCTTCATGCTGCAAGCGGCGCGTCCGCTCAACGTGAGGGTGGGCAAGCTCGTAACGGTCTCCAGGAACACCTTCCTGAAGGTACTTGTCTGTCACGCTCGTATCCTAACTCACCATTTACGTACGCTGCACATCTTCATGCTGCAAGCGGCGCGTCCGCTCAACGTGAGGGTGGGCAAGCTCGTAACGGTCTCCAGGAACACCTTCCTGAAGGTACTTGTCTGTCACGCTCGTATCCTAACTCACCATTTACGTACGCTGCACATCTTCATGCTGCAAGCGGCGCGTCCGCTCAACGTGAGGGTGGGCAAGCTCGTAACGGTCTCCAGGAACACCTTCCTGAAGGTACTTGTCTGTCACGCTCGTATCCTAACTCACCATTTACGTACGCTGCACATCTTCATGCTGCAAGCGGCGCGTCCGCTCAACGTGAGGGTGGGCAAGCTCGTAACGGTCTCCAGGAACACCTTCCTGAAGGTACTTGTCTGTCACGCTCGTATCCTAACTCACCATTTACGTACGCTGCACATCTTCATGCTGCAAGCGGCGCGTCCGCTCAACGTGAGGGTGGGCAAGCTCGTAACGGTCTCCAGGAACACCTTCCTGAAGGTACTTGTCTGTCACGCTCGTATCCTAACTCACCATTTACGTACGCTGCACATCTTCATGCTGCAAGCGGCGCGTCCGCTCAACGTGAGGGTGGGCAAGCTCGTAACGGTCTCCAGGAACACCTTCCTGAAGGTACTTGTCTGTCACGCTCGTATCCTAACTCACCATTTACGTACGCTGCACATCTTCATGCTGCAAGCGGCGCGTCCGCTCAACGTGAGGGTGGGCAAGCTCGTAACGGTCTCCAGGAACACCTTCCTGAAGGTACTTGTCTGTCACGCTCGTATCCTAACTCACCATTTACGTACGCTGCACATCTTCATGCTGCAAGCGGCGCGTCCGCTCAACGTGAGGGTGGGCAAGCTCGTAACGGTCTCCAGGAACACCTTCCTGAAGGTACTTGTCTGTCACGCTCGTATCCTAACTCACCATTTACGTACGCTGCACATCTTCATGCTGCAAGCGGCGCGTCCGCTCAACGTGAGGGTGGGCAAGCTCGTAACGGTCTCCAGGAACACCTTCCTGAAGGTACTTGTCTGTCACGCTCGTATCCTAACTCACCATTTACGTACGCTGCACATCTTCATGCTGCAAGCGGCGCGTCCGCTCAACGTGAGGGTGGGCAAGCTCGTAACGGTCTCCAGGAACACCTTCCTGAAGGTACTTGTCTGTCACGCTCGTATCCTAACTCACCATTTACGTACGCTGCACATCTTCATGCTGCAAGCGGCGCGTCCGCTCAACGTGAGGGTGAGGCAAGCTCGTAACGGTCTCCAGGAACACCTTCCTGAAGGTACTTGTCTGTCACGCTCGTATCCTAACTCACCATTTACGTACGCTGCACATCTTCATGCTGCAAGCGGCGCGTCCGCTCAACGTGAGGGTGGGCAAGCTCGTAACGGTCTCCAGGAACACCTTCCTGAAGGTACTTGTCTGTCACGCTCGTATCCTAACTCACCATTTACGTACGCTGCACATCTTCATGCTGCAAGCGGCGCGTCCGCTCAACGTGAGGGTGGGCAAGCTCGTAACGGTCTCCAGGAACACCTTCCTGAAGGTACTTGTCTGTCACGCTCGTATCCTAACTCACCATTTACGTACGCTGCACATCTTCATGCTGCAAGCGGCGCGTCCGCTCAACGTGAGGGTGGGCAAGCTCGTAACGGTCTCCAGGAACACCTTCCTGAAGGTACTTGTCTGTCACGCTCGTATCCTAACTCACCATTTACGTACGCTGCACATCTTCATGCTGCAAGCGGCGCGTCCGCTCAACGTGAGGGTGGGCAAGCTCGTAACGGTCTCCAGGAACACCTTCCTGAAGGTACTTGTCTGTCACGCTCGTATCCTAACTCACCATTTACGTACGCTGCACATCTTCATGCTGCAAGCGGCGCGTCCGCTCAACGTGAGGGTGGGCAAGCTCGTAACGGTCTCCAGGAACACCTTCCTGAAGGTACTTGTCTGTCACGCTCGTATCCTAACTCACCATTTACGTACGCTGCACATCTTCATGCTGCAAGCGGCGCGTCCGCTCAACGTGAGGGTGGGCAAGCTCGTAACGGTCTCCAGGAACACCTTCCTGAAGGTACTTGTCTGTCACGCTCGTATCCTAACTCACCATTTACGTACGCTGCACATCTTCATGCTGCAAGCGGCGCGTCCGCTCAACGTGAGGGTGGGCAAGCTCGTAACGGTCTCCAGGAACACCTTCCTGAAGGTACTTGTCTGTCACGCTCGTATCCTAACTCACCATTTACGTACGCTGCACATCTTCATGCTGCAAGCGGCGCGTCCGCTCAACGTGAGGGTGGGCAAGCTCGTAACGGTCTCCAGGAACACCTTCCTGAAGGTACTTGTCTGTCACGCTCGTATCCTAACTCACCATTTACGTACGCTGCACATCTTCATGCTGCAAGCGGCGCGTCCGCTCAACGTGAGGGTGGGCAAGCTCGTAACGGTCTCCAGGAACACCTTCCTGAAGGTACTTGTCTGTCACGCTCGTATCCTAACTCACCATTTACGTACGCTGCACATCTTCATGCTGCAAGCGGCGCGTCCGCTCAACGTGAGGGTGGGCAAGCTCGTAACGGTCTCCAGGAACACCTTCCTGAAGGTACTTGTCTGTCACGCTCGTATCCTAACTCACCATTTACGTACGCTGCACATCTTCATGCTGCAAGCGGCGCGTCCGCTCAACGTGAGGGTGGGCAAGCTCGTAACGGTCTCCAGGAACACCTTCCTGAAGGTACTTGTCTGTCACGCTCGTATCCTAACTCACCATTTACGTACGCTGCACATCTTCATGCTGCAAGCGGCGCGTCCGCTCAACGTGAGGGTGGGCAAGCTCGTAACGGTCTCCAGGAACACCTTCCTGAAGGTACTTGTCTGTCACGCTCGTATCCTAACTCACCATTTACGTACGCTGCACATCTTCATGCTGCAAGCGGCGCGTCCGCTCAACGTGAGGGTGGGCAAGCTCGTAACGGTCTCCAGGAACACCTTCCTGAAGGTACTTGTCTGTCACGCTCGTATCCTAACTCACCATTTACGTACGCTGCACATCTTCATGCTGCAAGCGGCGCGTCCGCTCAACGTGAGGGTGGGCAAGCTCGTAACGGTCTCCAGGAACACCTTCCTGAAGGTACTTGTCTGTCACGCTCGTATCCTAACTCACCATTTACGTACGCTGCACATCTTCATGCTGCAAGCGGCGCGTCCGCTCAACGTGAGGGTGGGCAAGCTCGTAACGGTCTCCAGGAACACCTTCCTGAAGGTACTTGTCTGTCACGCTCGTATCCTAACTCACCATTTACGTACGCTGCACATCTTCATGCTGCAAGCGGCGCGTCCGCTCAACGTGAGGGTGGGCAAGCTCGTAACGGTCTCCAGGAACACCTTCCTGAAGGTACTTGTCTGTCACGCTCGTATCCTAACTCACCATTTACGTACGCTGCACATCTTCATGCTGCAAGCGGCGCGTCCGCTCAACGTGAGGGTGGGCAAGCTCGTAACGGTCTCCAGGAACACCTTCCTGAAGGTACTTGTCTGTCACGCTCGTATCCTAACTCACCATTTACGTACGCTGCACATCTTCATGCTGCAAGCGGCGCGTCCGCTCAACGTGAGGGTGGGCAAGCTCGTAACGGTCTCCAGGAACACCTTCCTGAAGGTACTTGTCTGTCACGCTCGTATCCTAACTCACCATTTACGTACGCTGCACATCTTCATGCTGCAAGCGGCGCGTCCGCTCAACGTGAGGGTGGGCAAGCTCGTAACGGTCTCCAGGAACACCTTCCTGAAGGTACTTGTCTGTCACGCTCGTATCCTAACTCACCATTTACGTACGCTGCACATCTTCATGCTGCAAGCGGCGCGTCCGCTCAACGTGAGGGTGGGCAAGCTCGTAACGGTCTCCAGGAACACCTTCCTGAAGGTACTTGTCTGTCACGCTCGTATCCTAACTCACCATTTACGTACGCTGCACATCTTCATGCTGCAAGCGGCGCGTCCGCTCAACGTGAGGGTGGGCAAGCTCGTAACGGTCTCCAGGAACACCTTCCTGAAGGTACTTGTCTGTCACGCTCGTATCCTAACTCACCATTTACGTACGCTGCACATCTTCATGCTGCAAGCGGCGCGTCCGCTCAACGTGAGGGTGGGCAAGCTCGTAACGGTCTCCAGGAACACCTTCCTGAAGGTACTTGTCTGTCACGCTCGTATCCTAACTCACCATTTACGTACGCTGCACATCTTCATGCTGCAAGCGGCGCGTCCGCTCAACGTGAGGGTGGGCAAGCTCGTAACGGTCTCCAGGAACACCTTCCTGAAGGTACTTGTCTGTCACGCTCGTATCCTAACTCACCATTTACGTACGCTGCACATCTTCATGCTGCAAGCGGCGCGTCCGCTCAACGTGAGGGTGGGCAAGCTCGTAACGGTCTCCAGGAACACCTTCCTGAAGGTACTTGTCTGTCACGCTCGTATCCTAACTCACCATTTACGTACGCTGCACATCTTCATGCTGCAAGCGGCGCGTCGCTCAACGTGAGGGTGGGCAAGCTCGTAACGGTCTCCAGGAACACCTTCCTGAAGGTACTTGTCTGTCACGCTCGTATCCTAACTCACCATTTACGTACGCTGCACATCTTCATGCTGCAAGCGGCGCGTCCGCTCAACGTGAGGGTGGGCAAGCTCGTAACGGTCTCCAGGAACACCTTCCTGAAGGTACTTGTCTGTCACGCTCGTATCCTAACTCACCATTTACGTACGCTGCACATCTTCATGCTGCAAGCGGCGCGTCCGCTCAACGTGAGGGTGGGCAAGCTCGTAACGGTCTCCAGGAACACCTTCCTGAAGGTACTTGTCTGTCACGCTCGTATCCTAACTCACCATTTACGTACGCTGCACATCTTCATGCTGCAAGCGGCGCGTCCGCTCAACGTGAGGGTGGGCAAGCTCGTAACGGTCTCCAGGAACACCTTCCTGAAGGTACTTGTCTGTCACGCTCGTATCCTAACTCACCATTTACGTACGCTGCACATCTTCATGCTGCAAGCGGCGCGTCCGCTCAACGTGAGGGTGGGCAAGCTCGTAACGGTCTCCAGGAACACCTTCCTGAAGGTACTTGTCTGTCACGCTCGTATCCTAACTCACCATTTACGTACGCTGCACATCTTCATGCTGCAAGCGGCGCGTCCGCTCAACGTGAGGGTGGGCAAGCTCGTAACGGTCTCCAGGAACACCTTCCTGAAGGTACTTGTCTGTCACGCTCGTATCCTAACTCACCATTTACGTACGCTGCACATCTTCATGCTGCAAGCGGCGCGTCCGCTCAACGTGAGGGTGGGCAAGCTCGTAACGGTCTCCAGGAACACCTTCCTGAAGGTACTTGTCTGTCACGCTCGTATCCTAACTCACCATTTACGTACGCTGCACATCTTCATGCTGCAAGCGGCGCGTCCGCTCAACGTGAGGGTGGGCAAGCTCGTAACGGTCTCCAGGAACACCTTCCTGAAGGTACTTGTCTGTCACGCTCGTATCCTAACTCACCATTTACGTACGCTGCACATCTTCATGCTGCAAGCGGCGCGTCCGCTCAACGTGAGGGTGGGCAAGCTCGTAACGGTCTCCAGGAACACCTTCCTGAAGGTACTTGTCTGTCACGCTCGTATCCTAACTCACCATTTACGTACGCTGCACATCTTCATGCTGCAAGCGGCGCGTCCGCTCAACGTGAGGGTGGGCAAGCTCGTAACGGTCTCCAGGAACACCTTCCTGAAGGTACTTGTCTGTCACGCTCGTATCCTAACTCACCATTTACGTACGCTGCACATCTTCATGCTGCAAGCGGCGCGTCCGCTCAACGTGAGGGTGGGCAAGCTCGTAACGGTCTCCAGGAACACCTTCCTGAAGGTACTTGTCTGTCACGCTCGTATCCTAACTCACCATTTACGTACGCTGCACATCTTCATGCTGCAAGCGGCGCGTCCGCTCAACGTGAGGGTGGGCAAGCTCGTAACGGTCTCCAGGAACACCTTCCTGAAGGTACTTGTCTGTCACGCTCGTATCCTAACTCACCATTTACGTACGCTGCACATCTTCATGCTGCAAGCGGCGCGTCCGCTCAACGTGAGGGTGGGCAAGCTCGTAACGGTCTCCAGGAACACCTTCCTGAAGGTACTTGTCTGTCACGCTCGTATCCTAACTCACCATTTACGTACGCTGCACATCTTCATGCTGCAAGCGGCGCGTCCGCTCAACGTGAGGGTGGGCAAGCTCGTAACGGTCTCCAGGAACACCTTCCTGAAGGTACTTGTCTGTCATGCTCGTATCCTAACTCACCATTTACGTACGCTGCACATCTTCATGCTGCAAGCGGCGCGTCCGCTCAACGTGAGGGTGGGCAAGCTCGTAACGGTCTCCAGGAACACCTTCCTGAAGGTACTTGTCTGTCACGCTCGTATCCTAACTCACCATTTACGTACGCTGCACATCTTCATGCTGCAAGCGGCGCGTCCGCTCAACGTGAGGGTGGGCAAGCTCGTAACGGTCTCCAGGAACACCTTCCTGAAGGTACTTGTCTGTCACGCTCGTATCCTAACTCACCATTTACGTACGCTGCACATCTTCATGCTGCAAGCGGCGCGTCCGCTCAACGTGAGGGTGGGCAAACTCGTAACGGTCTCCAGGAACACCTTCCTGAAGGTACTTGTCTGTCACGCTCGTATCCTAACTCACCATTTACGTACGCTGCACATCTTCATGCTGCAAGCGGCGCGTCCGCTCAACGTGAGGGTGGGCAAGCTCGTAACGGTCTCCAGGAACACCTTCCTGAAGGTACTTGTCTGTCACGCTCGTATCCTAACTCACCATTTACGTACGCTGCACATCTTCATGCTGCAAGCGGCGCGTCCGCTCAACGTGAGGGTGGGCAAGCTCGTAACGGTCTCCAGGAACACCTTCCTGAAGGTACTTGTCTGTCACGCTCGTATCCTAACTCACCATTTACGTACGCTGCACATCTTCATGCTGCAAGCGGCGCGTCCGCTCAACGTGAGGGTGGGCAAGCTCGTAACGGTCTCCAGGAACACCTTCCTGAAGGTACTTGTCTGTCACGCTCGTATCCTAACTCACCATTTACGTACGCTGCACATCTTCATGCTGCAAGCGGCGCGTCCGCTCAACGTGAGGGTGGGCAAGCTCGTAACGGTCTCCAGGAACACCTTCCTGAAGGTACTTGTCTGTCACGCTCGTATCCTAACTCACCATTTACGTACGCTGCACATCTTCATGCTGCAAGCGGCGCGTCCGCTCAACGTGAGGGTGGGCAAGCTCGTAACGGTCTCCAGGAACACCTTCCTGAAGGTACTTGTCTGTCATGCTCGTATCCTAACTCACCATTTACGTACGCTGCACATCTTCATGCTGCAAGCGGCGCGTCCGCTCAACGTGAGGGTGGGCAAGCTCGTAACGGTCTCCAGGAACACCTTCCTGAAGGTACTTGTCTGTCACGCTCGTATCCTAACTCACCATTTACGTACGCTGCACATCTTCATGCTGCAAGCGGCGCGTCCGCTCAACGTGAGGGTGGGCAAGCTCGTAACGGTCTCCAGGAACACCTTCCTGAAGGTACTTGTCTGTCAGGCTCGTATCCTAACTCACCATTTACGTACGCTGCACATCTTCATGCTGCAAGCGGCGCGTCCGCTCAACGTGAGGGTGGGCAAGCTCGTAACGGTCTCCAGGAACACCTTCCTGAAGGTACTTGTCTGTCACGCTCGTATCCTAACTCACCATTTACGTACGCTGCACATCTTCATGCTGCAAGCGGCGCGTCCGCTCAACGTGAGGGTGGGCAAGCTCGTAACGGTCTCCAGGAACACCTTCCTGAAGGTACTTGTCTGTCACGCTCGTATCCTAACTCACCATTTACGTTCGCTGCACATCTTCATGCTGCAAGCGGCGCGTCCGCTCAACGTGAGGGTGGGCAAGCTCGTAACGGTCTCCAGGAACACCTTCCTGAAGGTACTTGTCTGTCACGCTCGTATCCTAACTCACCATTTACGTACGCTGCACATCTTCATGCTGCAAGCGGCGCGTCCGCTCAACGTGAGGGTGGGCAAGCTCGTAACGGTCTCCAGGAACACCTTCCTGAAGGTACTTGTCTGTCACGCTCGTATCCTAACTCACCATTTACGTACGCTGCACATCTTCATGCTGCAAGCGGCGCGTCCGCTCAACGTGAGGGTGGGCAAGCTCGTAACGGTCTCCAGGAACACCTTCCTGAAGGTACTTGTCTGTCACGCTCGTATCCTAACTCACCATTTATGTACGCTGCACATCTTCATGCTGCAAGCGGCGCGTCCGCTCAACGTGAGGGTGGGCAAGCTCGTAACGGTCTCCAGGAACACCTTCCTGAAGGTACTTGTCTGTCACGCTCGTATCCTAACTCACCATTTACGTACGCTGCACATCTTCATGCTGCAAGCGGCGCGTCCGCTCAACGTGAGGGTGGGCAAGCTCGTAACGGTCTCCAGGAACACCTTCCTGAAGGTACTTGTCTGTCACGCTCGTATCCTAACTCACCATTTACGTACGCTGCACATCTTCATGCTGCAAGCGGCGCTTCCGCTCAACGTGAGGGTGGGCAAGCTCGTAACGGTCTCCAGGAACACCTTCCTGAAGGTACTTGTCTGTCACGCTCGTATCCTAACTCACCATTTACGTACGCTGCACATCTTCATGCTGCAAGCGGCGCGTCTGCTCAACGTGAGGGTGGGCAAGCTCGTAACGGTCTCCAGGAACACCTTCCTGAAGGTACTTGTCTGTCACGCTCGTATCCTAACTCACCATTTACGTACGCTGCACATCTTCATGCTGCAAGCGGCGCGTCCGCTCAACGTGAGGGTGGGCAAGCTCGTAACGGTCTCCAGGAACACCTTCCTGAAGGTACTTGTCTGTCACGCTCGTATCCTAACTCACCATTTACGTACGCTGCACATCTTCATGCTGTAAGCGGCGCGTCCGCTCAACGTGAGGGTGGGCAAGCTCGTAACGGTCTCCAGGAACACCTTCCTGAAGGTACTTGTCTGTCACGCTCGTATCCTAACTCACCATTTACGTACGCTGCACATCTTCATGCTGCAAGCGGCGCGTCCGCTCAACGTGAGGGTGGGCAAGCTCGTAACGGTCTCCAGGAACACCTTCCTGAAGGTACTTGTCTGTCACGCTCGTATCCTAACTCACCATTTACGTACGCTGCACATCTTCATGCTGCAAGCGGCGCGTCCGCTCAACGTGAGGGTGGGCAAGCTCGTAACGGTCTCCAGGAACACCTTCCTGAAGGTACTTGTCTGTCACGCTCGTATCCTAACTCACCATTTACGTACGCTGCACATCTTCATGCTGCAAGCGGCGCGTCCGCTCAACGTGAGGGTGGGCAAGCTCGTAACGGTCTCCAGGAACACCTTCCTGAAGGTACTTGTCTGTCACGCTCGTATCCTAACTCACCATTTACGTACGCTGCACATCTTCATGCTGCAAGCGGCGCGTCCGCTCAACGTGAGGGTGGGCAAGCTCGTAACGGTCTCCAGGAACACCTTCCTGAAGGTACTTGTCTGTCACGCTCGTATCCTAACTCACCATTTACGTACGCTGCACATCTTCATGCTGCAAGCGGCACGTCCGCTCAACGTGAGGGTGGGCAAGCTCGTAACGGTCTCCAGGAACACCTTCCTGAAGGTACTTGTCTGTCATGCTCGTATCCTAACTCACCATTTACGTACGCTGCACATCTTCATGCTGCAAGCGGCGCGTCCGCTCAACGTGAGGGTGGGCAAGCTCGTAACGGTCTCCAGGAACACCTTCCTGAAGGTACTTGTCTGTCACGCTCGTATCCTAACTCACCATTTACGTACGCTGCACATCTTCATGCTGCAAGCGGCGCGTCCGCTCAACGTGAGGGTGGGCAAGCTCGTAACGGTCTCCAGGAACACCTTCCTGAAGGTACTTGTCTGTCACGCTCGTATCCTAACTCACCATTTACGTACGCTGCATATCTTCATGCTGCAAGCGGCGCGTCCGCTCAACGTGAGGGTGGGCAAGCTCGTAACGGTCTCCAGGAACACCTTCCTGAAGATACTTGTCTGTCACGCTCGTATCCTAACTCACCATTTACGTACGCTGCACATCTTCATGCTGCAAGCGGCGCGTCCGCTCAACGTGAGGGTGGGCAAGCTCGTAACGGTCTCCAGGAACACCTTCCTGAAGGTACTTGTCTGTCACGCTCGTATCCTAACTCACCATTTACGTACGCTGCACATCTTCATGCTGCAAGCGGCGCGTCCGCTCAACGTGAGGGTGGGCAAGCTCGTAACGGTCTCCAGGAACACCTTCCTGAAGGTACTTGTCTGTCACGCTCGTATCCTAACTCACCATTTACGTACGCTGCACATCTTCATGCTGCAAGCGGCGCGTCCGCTCAACGTGAGGGTGGGCAAGCTCGTAACGGTCTCCAGGAACACCTTCCTGAAGGTACTTGTCTGTCACGCTCGTATCCTAACTCACCATTTACGTACGCTGCACATCTTCATGCTGCAAGCGGCGCGTCCGCTCAACGTGAGGGTGGGCAAGCTCGTAACGGTCTCCAGGAACACCTTCCTGAAGGTACTTGTCTGTCACGCTCGTATCCTAACTCACCATTTACGTACGCTGCACATCTTCATGCTGCAAGCGGCGCGTCCGCTCAACGTGAGGGTGGGCAAGCTCGTAACGGTCTCCAGGAACACCTTCCTGAAGGTACTTGTCTGTCACGCTCGTATCCTAACTCACCATTTACGTACGCTGCACATCTTCATGCTGCAAGCGGCGCGTCCGCTCAACGTGAGGGTGGGCAAGCTCGTAACGGTCTCCAGGAACACCTTCCTGAAGGTACTTGTCTGTCACGCTCGTATCCTAACTCACCATTTACGTACGCTGCACATCTTCATGCTGCAAGCGGCGCGTCCGCTCAACGTGAGGGTGGGCAAGCTCGTAACGGTCTCCAGGAACACCTTCCTGAAGGTACTTGTCTGTCACGCTCGTATCCTAACTCACCATTTACGTACGCTGCACATCTTCATGCTGCAAGCGGCGCGTCCGCTCAACGTGAGGGTGGGCAAGCTCGTAACGGTCTCCAGGAACACCTTCCTGAAGGTACTTGTCTGTCACGCTCGTATCCTAACTCACCATTTACGTACGCTGCACATCTTCATGCTGCAAGCGGCGCGTCTGCTCAACGTGAGGGTGGGCAAGCTCGTAACGGTCTCCAGGAACACCTTCCTGAAGGTACTTGTCTGTCACGCTCGTATCCTAACTCACCATTTACGTACGCTGCACATCTTCATGCTGCAAGCGGCGCGTCCGCTCAACGTGAGGGTGGGCAAGCTCGTAACGGTCTCCAGGAACACCTTCCTGAAGGTACTTGTCTGTCACGCTCGTATCCTAACTCACCATTTACGTACGCTGCACATCTTCATGCTGCAAGCGGCGCGTCCGCTCAACGTGAGGGTGGGCAAGCTCGTAACGGTCTCCAGGAACACCTTCCTGAAGGTACTTGTCTGTCACGCTCGTATCCTAACTCACCATTTACGTACGCTGCACATCTTCATGCTGCAAGCGGCGCGTCCGCTCAACGTGAGGGTGGGCAAGCTCGTAACGGTCTCCAGGAACACCTTCCTGAAGGTACTTGTCTGTCACGCTCGTATCCTAACTCACCATTTACGTACGCTGCACATCTTCATGCTGCAAGCGGCGCGTCCGCTCAACGGGAGGGTGGGCAAGCTCGTAACGGTCTCCAGGAACACCTTCCTGAAGGTACTTGTCTGTCACGCTCGTATCCTAACTCACCATTTACGTACGCTGCACATCTTCATGCTGCAAGCGGCGCGTCCGCTCAACGTGAGGGTGGGCAAGCTCGTAACGGTCTCCAGGAACACCTTCCTGAAGGTACTTGTCTGTCACGCTCGTATCCTAACTCACCATTTACGTACGCTGCACATCTTCATGCTGCAAGCGGCGCGTCCGCTCAACGTGAGGGTGGGCAAGCTCGTAACGGTCTCCAGGAACACCTTCCTGAAGGTACTTGTCTGTCACGCTCGTATCCTAACTCACCATTTACGTACGCTGCACATCTTCATGCTGCAAGCGGCGCGTCCGCTCAACGTGAGGGTGGGCAAGCTCGTAACGGTCTCCAGGAACACCTTCCTGAAGGTACTTGTCTGTCACGCTCGTATCCTAACTCACCATTTACGTACGCTGCACATCTTCATGCTGCAAGCGGCGCGTCCGCTCAACGTGAGGGTGGGCAAGCTCGTAACGGTCTCCAGGAACACCTTCCTGAAGGTACTTGTCTGTCACGCTCGTATCCTAACTCACCATTTACGTACTCCTTTCAGCGTACAGTTGTAGGCCTACGTGCTGCTACCCTGGCTGCCTAAATTGCGCCTTCCCTATAGGTGCGTACTGCATGATAAGTAACCCTTTCAGCCCTGACGCACTAAATAAAGTACGTCATTTTTGCAGGTCCTCATCTCTGTATGAAACCGTGTGAAACACTTGAGCTCAGTGTTCTGAATGTACTACATTTCCACATGACATTCTGAGAGCGACAACTGCTGCCAGTTAGTGGTTGCGGTGAAAACGCTTGCATGGTAGACATAAACGTAGCTTCTCCTGGAAAGCACTTCGTTTTTATTGTGTATGGGCATATATGTAGTTTTTGCCATATATTTATTCATAAATACACTTGAAAGTGTGATAATTATAAAAAGTAAAAGTATTGTGTTAGAAGAGCACTAAATATTATTTATATCTATCTCAAACTTCAAGTACTAACGTCTCAAGAGTTACAGTCCCTGAATGTACATTCTACATAATGCATGAAAAATCTACCTCACATAAAATGTTGTCTATGTTTAACAGGTACATTGTTGCCAATTCATAATCTGTTTTCAAATTGTCAGAGTTTTGTGAAAGGTTTGTGGGGAAAAGAAAACCAGATTGTGTTGAACGATGGAATAAAACCAAGAAGGCGTTTATAAAAGGGACCAGACCTGAAGTTATAAAGAGCTACAGTTGTTCAATGGGTGGTGTTGATACTCTCAACTGAATTCTACCGAATATTTACTCGCTGAAGAAAATGGACACAGAGTTATATTACATTCTGTAAACCAAGTAATCACCAACAATGGCTAGAATATAAATGGCATGTAAAGGCCAACGAAGTACCTAAGAGATAGTAAGAGATCTGACAGAATTTTCATTTTAAATAGCTGATGGCTTCCCCGAAGCTGGTACTACAGTTTCGAATCCAAAGACAGAGTCTAAGCCATTCCAGTCTAGGTGCCACTGGCTTGTCTCAAAAACTTGATAGATTTCTTCCACCTTGTATTACGCGCAAGGATTTATATGCAATGTTTCATACTCTGGAAATAGTTGCCTCTGCAGGTGGGACAAATCCACCCTTACTCAGGCTCGGACTTCAGAAATTAGTGCACGTCTCAATCTAAGACAGGTAAGAGGTTCTTCCCTGTGCTCAGAATGAACTAACAGCCACTCCTGTAAGTAAAAAAATAATCAATAGTTACTGCTAAATGACCTCAGTGAGTACAGGGACGTGGTAGTCGTTAGTGTATCAGTATGTGCTATTTTACTGAGAGATTAAAAAATAAAGTTTTTCATCTTTAAAATTCGAAAAACCAAAGGCAAATAAAGTTGGAATAAATTAAACAGTCCAATATAATAATAACGGAGCGGATTCGACCATTAATGGTATCATTTCGATAACCAAAACCGCAAATATTAACAAAATAATTATCGGCAGGAAATATTTCTATCCGAGAGTGGCAGAGGTCACTCTACAGTTGGCTTTCCAGTTAAAAATCATCTGGAAGGGGCTGCCGCGATAAATGCAATGAGTGATCTTATAAGGTTGTCGATGCCGTTCATGGAAGTGATCTTGCAGAAGCAAAAATTAGTTTTCATTAGTGCAAAATTACTATTCCCTGTGGCATCGGCGGATGGGCCGCGACTCTGAAATCCTATTTAAAAAAAACTACCTGGTTTGATCTGAAGCTGCACTAAATTAGCCGAAACATCCTATCAATCTTGATAAGGACTCGCTAACTTCCCTAGTCAAAATAACATGACAGGTTACGCTCATTCAGCAAATCAGCCCACTGTTGTACCTTCCCCCTATCATTCGCAGATTAATTATTGTGGACGGGCAAAAAATGTCCACTGCTCGGTCTGTGAAAATGCCCGTAACTCAACAGTGAGCACCGCGCACCGCTATTTATGCCACTAGGAAAAACCAAGGCGAGTCGCTAATTATTCTACACAGTAGCACACCATCTGATTGCCCAAGGAGGCAGACCACACATATAGTGATTTTTTGTAGCTTGCTGAGTCGTACATATCTTTTCATGTTATTCTTAATATTGTGGCTGGGGCGCACTTCCTCCAGTCATCCAAAGATAAGCGCAATACCAACTTATCAGTGGCTTCACTACATTGCGTACTTGTAATGAAATGTGTGGTTTTAAGCCCTTATGCAACCTTTGAAAATCTGACGTAACTATCAAGCGTAACAGTGTCACACAGTGCAGGTGTCGTCTGCCACTGCTGGTGGGCAGGCGGTGTTGAGTCAACACGTCACACAGTTATCAAATAATTCAATGCTTCTCTTTAGTTCTGTATCTCTGATATCACACAAGGGCCACGAACATTTGTAAACCTCCTATCGTCTGCTAAAAGCTTTTGCTCAATAGACTGTGGGTTATGTGAACTTCCTGCTATGAAAAACAGATCCTCTTTCAAAACAATCATGGCTTCTGTGCCACGTCACGCAGTTTCAAATGTCTGTCCAGGTGCAGCCTCTTAATATATGCATTATACTTAAATGCAATGACTTCTACAAGTACAGTAATCACAAGCATTTCCTTTGCTGTACGATGTGTCTAAACAGTGATTCTTTCAATCCAAGTTCTCAAAGAACTTTACCGAGCTCTTCTCCCCTGAATTCTCGTATTGTACATTTTGTAACAATTCGTACTTCATAACGCTTTATGTTTCAGTCGATCAGTACAACAAACAAGTACAACAAAAATGCTGTGCGAAATTCCTTGTATGGCTTACAGGGGTTGCAAACTTTCACACTGTCTCCGCTACAGCTCCTAACATGTATGTGCGGCGGCGTGTTGGATCGTTTCAGTAATATGATCATTTCTGGACGCTTGGTCACAATTAGAGCGTCACGCAGAACGATCCTAAGTCCAGCCTCTTAACGCAGCAAGCAATAACAAAAGATGTTATTTAATAAGACACAGTAGTAATCACAGAGATGCCCCAGGCGTGCCCACACAAATAGCATCCCGGAGTGCCCCTGAGTGCTATAACACCAGAATCGCATCTCGGCTTTTGGAAAGAGCATCCATCGAGGGGGCTGTCTTTCTCGTACTGGAAGGTAAATCAAATTCAGGAAATGATCACTACCACGCAGGTCATCGTCCACTTACCACTGAGCAGAGTTAGTAAGTGCCGGAGAGCAAAGAGAGAGATCAATGGCTGATAACGACCATGTGGCAGTGTAGAAGAGAATGATGTGATCAGCATTCAGCAAATTCGCACAGGGCGACAAAAACAAGCATCTCAGCTACTCTACCCCTAGGGCAGGTTTCGTTTGAGCCCCAAAGCAAATTATGTGCAAAATCACCCCAGAGGATAAATGCAGGACCTGAGTTAGAAGGTCGTGGAGAGACTCGTCATCGAGCACATCATGTGAGAGCAGATACAGGAATCATAAAGCCAGTTGGTGCCGTAATTGCTCCTATCTGTAAATACTTATCAAGGCACAAAAACTCAGCCTCTCTAACCTCCGGGGCGGGACAATGGACTGGATGGAGGTTCATTCTTGAGTCGAGACGTTTGCCCAATATTGACATCCAGCTATAAGAGCTCTTGAGCTCAGCTTCTGGTATAACAACAGCGACAGGAACGGATGGCTTCTTTTGTAGTTTCACCTGTGCCTGATACTTTGCAGTTGCTTTTTTGGCCTTATGTTGCTGAGCAGTTACGGCAGTAGAAGTAGTAGTGGCCACTGTAGGTTTTTTTGCCTGCCTCTACTGCTGGTGGTGTCAGGAGTTCTACTATAGTACCTGTAGATTTGTCCGATGTTGTCGGTTGAGCTACAGGCTCTGAAGCTACTGCTGCCTGGTAGGTACACTGGCATCAACTTTAGCAAATGGCTTTTGCAGGACTGATAATGGCAGCTGATACTTGTGGTCTCATAGCCTCGAACAACTTTTTTTGCCTTAGCATATGAAATGCGCTTTGATGTCTTGATTTCCTGGACCTTCTTCTACTTGAGAAATAGTTTACAGTCCCTACTGCACACATTACCTGGTGGTGTTCATTCAGTTCGTTCATGGGCGATCTTACCACATTTGCCACATATTGCGTCACCGTTAGAACCCAGATTGGGGCGCCCACAAAACGCTAGTATTTAAAGTAGCGCATCTGGGTGGGGAAATATGGACTGACGTAGAAAGCCAAGCCTGCCTTGAGATAATTTGGCCAACTCCCCATCCACCGTTTTCGTAATATTCTGCACAACTCCAATGTCATTAGAAGCCACTCAGTCTTCCCCTTTGGGATGTCTAAAACGTGAGGAAACCTTTGTTACAGCTTACGGTGGAGTGCAACTCAATGGCATATTCACCAAGGAATTTCGCTGTTTGCCTTCTGGTAACCTGATGTTTCAATCAGTAACGTACGAATGTGCAAATGTTTGGCGGATTTTAAGCTTTCAGCGGTACCTTCCAAACCTTTCTGGGTGTACAATGGCGAATTATTTTCAAATGAGCCCTCTTTCCTTTTAATAATTGAAAACACGTTCTCCAGAACAGCATTTGCTCTTTATTTTTTTATTTATTTTATTGACTGGATACCTGAGACCTCTTTTGTGACTGGGCGTTGATACCGCCAGTGATGCACCCATCCAGCTGCAAGCTTTAAGAACAACTGCGAATCACCCATGCTGGTCCCTCGAGTAGCTAGGGAACTAAATAACTGCCTAAAAAGAGCCCTTATGCCTAGGTAAGCCTATTACGACTGAGATGCCCCTCTAGCGACAGTTCCACCTTAGCAGCCCGTAATACGTTGGGATTGAGAGGTGTTTTGTACTTTCCTTCCTCGCGACTCTGCCGATCAAGCACACAACCCCATTCTCTGAAGCGTGCCCAGAGGTTACGGTGTCAGAGGAATGTCGATGCTTACTAGTCCCAGCTAAGGAACTCTGGGTTCACAATCTTGCACTCAATAAGTTAATGTTGAGCCTAATAAGGAGCCACACAACGCTATGTACCTTCGGTATGACATTGTTAATGCACAGCAGCGCATGAAAATGCATACTGACTTACACAATCGGCCGGTACTAAACGAAGCATTCAGTAACACGTAATTAAGCAAGCAGTGAACACTTCTTGGGTTTGCACTTCATAGTCTAGAGGATGCAGAGAACACGTAATTGTTCTATGACTGAGAACTGAACGTTAATATTTTTAACATAGGAAGTAAAACTTATCATAACTAGATACAATTTTAAACAAAATAAGATGATGTTTAAAACAGTATATGCCGCAGATGACTGTGGGAAGAATCCGAAAGAAAACGGAAGCCCTTTCCAGTCCGTTATGGCCTGCCGCAGTGGCCGAGCGGTCTGCGGCGCGCCAGTCACAGCTTGCACGGCCGCTAAGGTGGAGGTTCTAATACCACTTCTGGTGGGTAAGGTATAACTACCTCTTAATCAGTACAAAATACGAACAGTCGTAGGATACAATTTACAATATTTTATTTTTGACGCGTTTTACCCGGGCAGGCCTTCTTCAGGAATCTTAAATGACATCCGTTCACGTAATCGTTTATGTGGATGAAGTACCTCTTCATTCTATAAAGATTGCTATTACTGCAACAATAGCAGAGCTACATGACATAGGTAGGTACAGAGAAAGCTTCTGGCCTTCTTAACGGAGTTACACTGTTTTAAATTTTGACGATAATACGAATGAAATACAGTTACAGCAATAACTTTCTCATAAAACACACTCTGTGTATTATAATCGAAGGACACGAATCAGATGCAGTAATTGAGAAGAGTGAAGCAAGGAATCGCGATTCGTACAATGAATGATCAGTATTGGAAAACAGGCAAAATTTGGAAAAGGGATTGAAGTTCAGCGAGAAAAAAAAATGAAAACTTGAAGGTTCGCTGATGCTATTGCAATTACGTTTGTGGTGGAAAATGTCTTGGAGCACTAGATTAATGGAATGGGTAGTGCGCTCACAAGGAACGTCATAGAAATAAGACAAGCTTAATGGTAAGTAACTGAATTAATTCAGGGAATGTTTAGAAAAATACGTTACGAAATCCATCCTATAATAAACGGTAAAACTGTCGTGTCTGACGTAATCTTTTCAATACACATATATTCAAACCTAATCTGTGAATTTTCCAGTTCATAGGCAGCTTGAGCGAAGTATTGGACAATAGAAGTACTATTTTATCAACATCAGATCGTGGGAAAATAAAATATCCCAAACTGATGCTTTATCTTAAACCGTCGTTTCTGTTTGTCTACTTCAATATAATAATCTCCAAGTAACTAAACGAATTTGCGTGAGGTTTTCACAGTTAATTGGGCGCAGCTTGGGACAACACTTAGATTTATTCGTGAACTTCGGATCACAGGGAAAAAGGACAGTAATGTAATTTCTTATCTGAGACCATCGTGTCTGTCTATTTGATCAAGCGAATTACTAAAATTACTAGACGAATTCTCCTGGGATTTTGATAGGTGGCTTTCAGCGTTGAGCAACATATAGGCGTATTTCATCTACATCGAATCATGCAAGGAGAAGCTACTGCTTGGTAGTTAGAACCAATAGAAAGCGTTATTAATGATTTTAACTGATAATAGGTTGACGATAGTATATTTCCATGTATACTTCAGTGACAGTGACATAAATAAGTGCCGCAAACTTATATATGCCAGTAATGTTGGATTTACAGTGATTTACGACTTTAGATTGTTTTAATTAAAAAATCAAGGAAATATTTTATTTCGATAAGTTTCTTTTATATTGAACCATATCGCTAGTAAATGCCAATTTCATCATTAATTGATCCGATAATGGTTCCGTTTTAACCAATTTAGGTAAACAGATGCGGACTGGAGCAAAGTGGATACAAATTACAAACTCGCTACAGCTTAAAATTTGTGAAATTGGATTTTGTTAACATCGAATATCAAGTTGTATTAGGAAATCTCTGTTGAATGTATGTTTTAGTACGTAGGGTCGTAAATATGCGAAACGCGAGAAATATGGAATTCATAGAAGAAGAGAAGTTTTTGACGCATGGTACTAAAAAGAAAAGACTATATATTACATAACTATACCTTTTAATACTAAGGACATACTGTACAGAAATTGAGAAATTCGAAAACTTATGAAACTACTTCTCTGAAATTGGGGTACATTGAATATTATTTGTTGGAGTTCGTATTAGCTTTCTTTTAAGTACAGATGGACATATACGAAAACATGCACATTTAATTTCGTTTTCTTCTCTTTTATTAGCCATTTTTCGCCACGATCTTAGTCAATTCCTCCTCTTTTCATTGTAACTGACCTATTAAATTCTGGTATCCGATATAGTAAAACCTCAGAGACTGATAAAAAGAACACGAATTATTTGTAAGGCGCTCTCTCTCTCTCTCTCTCTCTCTCTCTCTCTCTCTGAGCTCCATCTCTCTCTCTCTCTCTCTGCCACACTCAGAGAGATTACTGACAGTAATGATTGTGGTACGCATTTTCAGTCGAGTGAAATAATTAGCAACATCTTATCACGTGTGGATCTGGCAGACCATGTTGCTTTCAAGTTTTTGCACACACTTCTGGAACATAACTTATATATTATATCCACCTAATGGGGCACCGTCACAAGATATTTCCATGTAGACTGGACGTTATTTTGTTAATAGTGGTAAATGTTTGGTTTTCATTTGTATATTTACTACGAAAATACATTTTAATGTCCATACGCAAACATATACCGCCAAGAGTGTCTAGAGACAAATTTTTGTGAACCTTATCAAATATTCAAAATACAAGTTTTGCTCGAAGGTTACGCCAAATAAAGCACTTCAGTTAATTGGTGTGGATGCAGGGGGACTTCTTAAACAAAAAATTTAAGAAAGCACTACTGCCCTTCCTATTAATGACCAACCCCCCCCCCCCCTCCTCGCCAAGCCCCACGATGCGATTTACGTTTTCGTGATATGCAAAAAAGAAAAGTGGTTAGGTTTACATGTGTGTTACTTCTGTCATCTATATCATATAGTAATAATATTGAAAATACACACACACACACACATTATTAATAAATTGAGGTTTCTATGAGACAGCTGCATCTTAACTAGGGAGTTAATGCCGTAGTTTATGATGATAAAAATTTAAAAAAAAATACATACTGCGGTAACTCCAGACGAGTTCAACAGTAGCTGCAACGTACCTGTAAGGGAAAAAAAATGTTATAAATGTTTGTAAGAGGAAAACAGCGATCACTTGCAAAATAATATTTTTTTATTCTAGATCGATGTAGGCTACTTCCTACCCATTATCAGTGTGGAAACTACAATAAAAAGCTCAGGTCAAATACAGTAACAGTACATACATAATAGTATGCAACATCGAACATTTTCTATAACATATAAACATACTGCATGACCGCAGGTGTGGTTACGACAAATGCAGGTACCGTACACATGAGGTGGAACGTATGCAAGATATTTAAAAAAGATTATATTAGACAGCGACGCCAACAGGTTGTTCATAGTTAAATTATGAGCGCCCCATATAATGGTAATCTATAAAGGGAAACTATAAACAGTCTCCTTAAAAGTAAATAAGAACATAAATCTTCAAAATCTTAAACATAGCTGCAATTCAGAAGAGTATCAATTTGTTGGATAATAACGGCCAATCAGTTGCGTTAAATTCTTTTTTATTAAACTTTTACCAAGTTTCGCCAAAAAAATTTTGTCCTGCTCACATACAAGATCTAGTCAAGCGTTGAAGTGGAGCATTTGCCTCTACGTTCTATTTTATTACAATTTTATGTGATATATGTGTCCGTCTCATTCTGAAGAAGGCAAGATTAATTTTACCTAAACCTCGTTCAGGTTTAAAAAAACCATTTTACGGTAACTGAGTGTTATTATTCTACAAATTGAAATAAAACTTGTTATCCATTTCAGTCTTAATAACAAGTTAAACACAAAATTAATACAATATTTAAAATTCGAAAGGGCAGCATTATAAAATTCTATTACAGATATGTAATATGAAAGGGCGCTGTGGATAACATTTATTTTACGTTCACATATTTGAGTGCAGTTATTTAAATAAATGTTTAAAAAAATAAATTCAAAATAATGAACATGCGAAACGAAAATCGAGTACGATGGAGAGCCATTTATGGGCTATGAAGGGCATATGTACGTGCCAGAGAGTTATATTAAATTGTATACATGTAGTAATAGTACACATATAAAAAGGGGAATTTGTAAAATGGAGACATACTACTGGAATAAGAATGATTTTGATGTACGTGGATAAATAAATTGCGGGACGTTGCTACAGACATATCTGCCCGGGAAAGGTGGACGACTGAAGGCACCGGAACGATATCAATTATAAATATGCGCAATTTTTGATAAAACAGAGAGAATATAAACGTGAAATGAATTCATTCTACCAGTTGTACATTACGTGTCTGAACATGTAACGCACATCTGACATTCCATTTTATGTATTTTAATTGTAAAACAAATTACGTGCCGGCCGCGGTGGCCGAGGGGACTGAGGCGCTCCAGTCACGGTCTGCACGGCCACTACGGTCGGGAGTTCGAATCCCCCCTCGGGCATGGATATTTGTGCCGTCCTTAGTCTTAGCTAGTTCATAAGTAGTTTGTGTGTTTAGGGACTGATGACCCCGTAGTTAAGTCCCATACGTTCTACAAACATTTGAACATCAAACATTTGAACAAAAAATTACGCGGTGTACAAGAGCCCTCTGGACTCGAAACTGTTGTGAAGATGTTCATTCAATGAATGAAATCGATATGGTATATTATAAAATAAGTATTTTATATCATACCAACAAGTGGCTTTATGTTGTTATTACTATTATATTGTGGTGGTTGGGCACACACTCATTACGGAGTTGTCATACAAATTGTATAGAATACCATAATATGTTTCTTTGGTTGGCCTAGGTGATTCAAAACATTTTTTGGTGTGTTTATTACGTAAGACATTTACTGAACTCAATAAGGCTTTAATTTTAGGTTATAATGGGCATGGTAACCTATCCACATCGTTGCACAAATTAGCCGTGCTGTGATGTTGTCAATAGAGAAAACGTCTCCGTACTCTTCTTTGCGACAGCACTTTCTTTCTCTTATTTATTGTTGTCGATTTGCTTCCATGTTTAAATTGCTAAATGTAGGTTGGACGATTCAACTATGTCCGATACATCTTCTTTTGTTTCAGGTACTTAATGCTTCATACACAATATTCAACATGCTGTTTAATGTCGAGAAAAGGAATTAACATTAGAAAATTTCACGTGACGATGTATCTGGACCAGTGGCCGATCACAGAACCTGCAAATGACATAACGAAGATGATAGAAGGATGGCCAGATTTCATCAGTCACAAAGAAAAGTTAATAGTAGTAAGAAATAAATATTTTCCATGTCTTTTGTACAATGAATATAAGAATTAATAAAGATTAATACTCTTTTGTTTGACATCGAAAAATGTGTTATTCAAAATGTATTTTTGTTAAAAATTGAGTGCAGCAGTAGAAATCCGAAGAATCTTTTAACTGACTTAACAAGACCCGAAGTCATAAAGTACAGTAAAGTAAACGAAATAACCTTTTAAGATTACCTGACATAGTCGATTCTGGAGGCGATCTAATCGTTTTATTTCAAAATGACAAGCCAAGATCGCTCACTGACAATTTATTAAATAAATGACGACCGGTCACATATGGTGACACAGTGCACCGAAACCGGTCGTCATTTAATAAATTGTTAGTGAGAGATCTTGGCTTGTCATTTTGAAAACTGTTAAAAATCCTTTAATGTGTTGATTGGCAACACTGATGGAGAAATATTCAAAGTTACATATTTTTTTAAATTTTTATACAGGCCATTTATCATACAGCATACGCTATGTTGCTAATCAGAAAGTGTTACTTTCTTCTTGCTTATTAACATGTTAAAAATTATTTTTAATGCCATAAAAATAACGAAACAGCGGCAAATTGGCCCATTACACGATGGTTTCCAATAAATAAATAAATAAATAAAAATAAAAAACAGTTGAAATGATTGATTTTCGAAATAAAACAGGAAACAAATTATTCAGAACATCAGACACTTTTAGCTTTGAAGAACTCATTCCTATGCGTCTCGACGTGTTGCTTTCTTCCATAGCAATTTCTGGCTTGTGCAAAACACATTTATATCTTTTGGCCATTGCTGGTATTGAGTGAACTGATATTGTCCCCTTCCCTTTCCTCACGTTCCTCCCCATAGGTTTATGAATTGTAGTCACAAGGAATAATATTTTAGCCCGGTTTTGAAAAAATAAATGATATATCACCAATATTAAACTTTCTTTCTGGATGAATGTTTACCGACTCAAGAAACAATTGTTTACTCATGGTACCTAGTTGATGTGATAATAGCAGGCACATGTATATGTTGTTTGTTCCTTGGGGTGTATCAAATGGGTTACATTTGGCATTATTACGAACAACGGTACACAATGTGAAGGTAGGTAATTTAGATGGATGTATCTTTTATAAATGGATTCTGTAGGTATCTGCGTGTGTGAGTGTGTTTGTATGTGTTACACATTTCCTTGTAAACAAATGAACCAAATGAAACAAAACATTGTACACATATTCTTACAATCAGACAACAATCGCTGTGGGATAAAAACCACCCACTAGAGATTGTTCAGAAAATATGTCATTAGTAATGAAATTCGCTACAAATAGACAAATCATTCGACAATCCAAATCTCCTGCTACATTAATGGTCCAATTTCAACGATAATTGCTACAAATATTCTATCAGACAATAACCACTATGAAGTTAAGAATCATCTAAAACAGATAGTTCAGGAGATATGGTCATAAACAGTTTGAGTCACTGTTTATGACAGTACGTAGCGACCTGCAAAGTTCTTTACACATAACTTCAAACGTTTACGAAAACTTTCGTCGCCTCGGCAGAATGATGAAAGAACTTTATCATTTACTGCTTTTCCGCTTTTCATTCGAGATGACGTTACAATTAACTATTTCTAAACTACCGGTACTTATTGCTTTAGTGAACCAAAGAACAGACAATCATCGCATATCTCACTGAATGTACTCTCAAAATAATATGATTGTATGACACACAGACAGTGAAATCCCTGAAAAACGGTCCATGAGGCATGAGGTTGTAATTAATTACGTGTTTGCTACCAACATTATTAGCAATACATTTCGCACACGATTTCCTAATGTTCCGCTGTAGCCGGCCGCAGTGGCCGAGGGGATTGCGGCGCGCCAGTCACGGTCTGCACGGCCACTACGGTCGGGGGTTCGAATCCCCCCTCGGGCATGGATATTTGTGCCGTCCTTAGTATTAGCTAGTTCACAAGTAGTTTGTAAGTTTAGGGACTGATGACCCCGTAGTTAAGTCCCATAAGCACTACAACATTTGTACAACATTTTTGTTCCGCTGTACGTACCTGGAAAATTATACCGTACTACTGTAGGACACACTATTGAGGATTGAATTGCATGAAAACGAAAGACGTAGAGCGTGACAGAACACGACTGGAGAAAGGGGATGAAGTAGATGGAATGACATAAGAATTAATACCACACGGGTAACGCTGGGGACTAATGCTGTTATATAATACAAGGGGAGCAAGGTGAAATTTGGCATTTTTCACGTGATCAACACTGCCATAGATGAAAGAAGTGAATATGACAAAAAAAAAAATAATAAAAAAATAAAAAAAACTGGACAGCTTGCATACGAAACTGTGTCCTTTATCTTTGTAGTCTGGAACTTGGCCGCTCCTTTATACATTGAAAACAAGATTATTTTATCCGAAAACTCTGTCACACATAGTCTTTAAATTTCTGTAACGTTTCAGTTCACTGTGAAAGTCAGTGTACATCAATAACAACACAGTGTATAGGGCCTTCTTTGGTGCTGTGAAGTGAACAACACCTCCCGATGACAGCTGCGTCTGCACCTGGTCAGTCTCCATGACCTTCGACAGCAAATAACCACCACGCAGCGACTGGATCTTACTAGTGTCCATTTGTTAACAAAGAAATAATAAAATAATGACTCCGCGAATCGTAGACATTTTAGCTAGCGTTATATATATGTATAATCTAACACCTACTTACATACCGCAAACTCGCCTATATTTGGCCACTCTTTACGTTTTTATATATATTTTCATTGTCAAAACGAAACGAAGCATTTTAATTAAGTTATGGACCATTCTCTGTGGTATTATTTACACAATGAATGAAGAAATATAATTTTCATGTCACTGTTGGCTTTATAAAATAGAAGTCAATAGCAGGTTGGTATACCCCAATCCTTTATGAAAGCAGTTATTTCATTCAACTTTGATTGATATGTTAGTAGGGGATCAGTGCCAATACGAGACGACCTTGACCTCTACCCATAGATCATTCCAGGAATGCTGATATCATCCTTCCAGGAATTACGCTAATTCAGCACATTGCTGCATTCCATCACATTAATTCTGAGAATCCGGTGACATGATTGCATTTCTGAGAATTGCCCTTACATCAGTAGTTTACACAAGTATGCATTCCATGTTCAACATTCTGGGAATTGCCCCAGAAGTGTGCCATGATGCATTCCATCACATTCATTCTGGGAATTCAGAGTATTATATTACACAATTGCCTCACAGGTGCTGCTTTTGTCAAGGTTTCAGTCCTAATGTCATTCATCCCCAAGTCCCAGGATTGAGTGCTGAGGGCTTTCACCTCCAGCCCCAGCCTGACCTATGCTAAATGACCGCCCTTTGAGAGTTTGTGCAGATTAAAGCACATTAAATGATGGCTATATAGCAGTCCATTCAGAATACTGCAGTGAGAGCAAAACTAAACCTGCAAATAACTAAAAATCAACTATTTATAAAATTTGATTAAGGCAATAGTAATATTCAAGTGATTTGAAGTTCTTTAATCTTAAATACTGTTTCAGCAACCCAAAAAAAGTGAAATACGAGTTCTTATTTTTTACCATAGCAATGACTGCTTAGATAGCAGCAAAATAGGTCATTGAAACTGGCCAAGGGGAAAGACCCTGATTTACAAGACAGGCCTAACACAGCTGCCAAAAAGAACTGTTTTTCGAACCAAGAAGGAACGCAGAAGATAAAAAAAAAACAACACGGTTAAAACGTGGGAAAGTCTCAGCCCACAGAAAATTTCCACCGGGGACTGAGAGGTGTATTCGTGAAAACTGCCATCAGCTATTGGATGACATTGCAAACCCAACTCACCAATCACAGAGCCATAGAGCCTCAAAATTCGAGAAGAACCTGTACCTGCAGAGGTATGGACTAGGGGAGAAACCGCAGAAGAAGACACTTGATCCGACGCCGGAAAAGCGAGAAGACGTGCAGGCGGCTCCCGCCTTGGCAGACGCAGCACTTTGACTTTGATGTCTTCGCTTGGGGGTCGCGCTACGACGCACTTTTGCAGAGCCAGGAAGCGCAGAGCAGTCGTGTGCTGTGCTGCAGCGGATGCAGCCACCGCCGACGCACCGATCTAACGCCTGACGCCCACGTCAAGTCAATGTTGGTGAGATCCCCATCCCCGTTCCTATCTGAGTTGTGTCCAGGCTCAGTTAGATCGACCCTGAGAACTTCTTGTTTTGCAAGTGTAATTATAAGTAAAACTAAATTTCATCTGGTAATCCTCTGTGTAATCTGTTTAGTTCTCAAATCAATCCCTTCAATCAAATGTCCCTACCAGCGTATTTCTTTTGTGTGCCAGCCTCGTCGCCACTTTTGTGTCTCGTTTCCGCCGGTGGTCCTGGGTGTCGGTGGCCGAGTAAAGAGACCGTTTTTGTGACACCATGAAAAGAGGCCGGCAGGCTACACGTTCCTAGCGCGGAAATATTTTGTCCTGTATAAGCTGTTAGCACTTGTTGAGACGGCGACAATTTTGGCGAACCCAGAAGTTCGTAAGTGTCTTTATTAATGTGACAGCGGAACCAGTATCAAGCTGAAAATGCGCAGTCTTATTTTCTATAGAAAGAGTTACAAAAAGTTTTTTCTTGTGGCGCTCGACAGGTGCGCGAATGTGGGCAACGTCTACTACAGTTTGTTTGCTGCCCTTGCGCATGCGCGGGCCGCGTAGTGAAGTAAGCGGCGCAGAATCGGCACACAGCGGATTAACAACACTGTCATTAGATGGCACTGCCGCCGGGTCCAGCGCCCCCGGACTACAAGATCATACCTATGGAGATCGACGCGCCTCCGCCACTGTCGCCGCCGCAGAGGACTGCGTCACCGAGAGGGACTCCGGGATCGTGTGTACCCCCGCCGCCTGGGCCACGCACCTCAGAAGAAGATGACATGCTCCCTCTGGGCGAAGGTGTGCGCCCTTCCCCTCGTTTTGGTGGGTTTCCCGGGGGATCACAAGGTGGATACCGGGGCGCGGACGGCGTCTCGATCCCAGCCTCAGTTACGACGCCCGTCGCACCAGAAACACCCCCGCCCAGGCCCTCCTCCCAGAGCCGTCGCCGTGGCCCTCAGCCCTACGCCACGACGTCGCGGCGGTTTGGGGGGAGGGGTGTGGTGTCGCACAAATATGAAGTGCCCGCCACATACTTTCGCCGCGCGCCGCCATGCACGCATGGCTCGGCGTTCTTACGAAGTCAGCGCCCTCTGCTACAACTCCGCTCGTGGCCACGACTGCTGCATCGTTCACTTGGGACTGAGATAGGAACCAGTTAACACTTGAGAATCAGATAGGCACCAGTTAAGACTTGGCTATCGGCTAGGCACTAGGAATCATCAGAAGGCAGGCCTCTATCTTATCTTTGTATCAGCATTCTGCAGTCAATAACTATGTAAAAGTTAAGTATTACTAAGTCTCTATGAAATATATATCTTGTTCTAATTTACTCTAGTGTTTCCAGTTTCTGCTGTCCCACTGGCTGCTCACCTCTGCACCTGCACAAGCGTGCATCTTTTATTCCTGTGTTGGTCTCTTTCTACTAGGCCACCGACACCTACGACAACGAGAAACAAAAGTGGCGACGAGGATGGGATACAAAAATTTCCATTATTAATCATTATATTTTTATTTAATATTACTGCATTGTGGATGTTCTTCAGGCAGAGGTTTGATTTACCACAAGGTGTCCGCGCACAGAGATTTTATAGTGCACTATGCAGAAACTTTTTAGAAAAATGTCGCTAAAGTTTAAAACGCAGAACGTATTTAGAGTACAGACTAGTTAATGAGAGAGCGGCGAAATACCTCTAGCAGTAGTGTGCTTTACTACCATACAGACGATCACGGTTCGATTCTACCTATGGGAGATATTTCATTACTACATACAGGAGGGAAATAGCTATTCTCTGCTTTTCTTTGAAGAGACCGTTTCCTCGAATTTGCAGCGAATATTTATAATCTTTGCACAGCTTACAATATCGCCTAGATCTGAATTAAAATTGTAATGAGAATAGTATTTAACGCTTTTATCTACGTACATTAATTGAAAAATGTATATGGAAATGTTACATTATTAAAGGATTAAACTATAATTTAATTTTTAATTATCTGCAAACGCCATTTCTTAGCTACAATAAATGTCTTTATGATGCAACTTTATTTTCTGTTTGAAATTGTTATATTTTTTAAAATTAATAATAGAAAAGAAATGTTTACCGAAAGTACGATCGAACCCCGCTCCCCTGTATGACAATCAGGCAAGCTATAGCCTGAGCAATTTCGCCATCCTCAATCATACATACCTTTTTGACTAGTATATGAGGTGTAAATGTGCTGCACTTAAAACTTGGGTCCCTTTTTCTCGGAATTCCCCTAATAGTGCGCTTTAAAACTTCTGTGAGTGTGCATGCTTGACGTATACTACTAACATGCAAAGTCTCATCCCATACCGACATTTCGAGGCCGGAATGTCGCTTTATGAGTTAAGGAACTACAACTGTGAATCTGCCCATCGTTAAAGTCTCTACCGGTCAATGCAGATGCAGCACCAGGAAGGCCCGGAGATATCATAACCAAATCTATTCTGGAGATCACGTTGTAGAATCATCACATAATTGAAAATACAGGCCCATGTGAAGTAAGATGACCAAATCAATACTTAGTGTTGCTGTCACTGACGACTGTTCTGCTGGTACCCTCTTCGGCATAGAAGCAGAGGCTGTGTATTTGTCGTTGGGCTCAGTGCTGCCTGTTGCTCTCACATACTAACGACAATTATTTTACATAGTAGTGAGTTTTATATCCCGGCCCATTCATTCCGCAAAAAAAATAGTCATATTGCCGGAAGATCCTGAGGTGGAGCTTCAGCCTAATTGGAAAGTGTTTCCTTACCCTCCGCTCCCGCAAGCACATTCCTTCGTGAAGAGTGAGAACTGTGTACTGAAGTATCTATGTGAAAATGACTAAAAAATCGATAACAACAATTTTCCCTCCATCTGAAAGACAAATTTCTCTCGTGCGTGGTTTATTTACTTTTAAATACAGGGTATCCAGAAAAGGACTCTCTGATTTCAAAATTAAATATTTCGAAAACAAAGATCGATAGACGAATGCAGTAAACGGTATGTTTATTGTGAAAGCTGTAAGAAGTTTATACAGCAGTTTGAAACAATAGTTACAAAAGCTGCTAACTGATGGCGCTGTAATCGCCATACGTAATGCCTAGTATAAATAGTGATCCGAAACCCAGAGCGATCAGTTCCACTATTGAAACGTGAAAGGAGTTTAGCGTACCGATGGAAGAGATTAAAACAATGTACTCCATTGAACAACGCGTTTTTCTGGTGCTAGAGTACCACAGATTGAAAGAGAGTCCTACGGCAACAAGGTGAAGTATTCAAGCACGATTTAATGTTCCAAAAGGACCGGGTGCGAAAACCATTCGTAAGCTCTTCACAAAATTTCAACGAACAGGAAGCGTAACTGATGATCTAGTGGGGCATGTTGGCCGCAAGCAAACCGCAGTTACGCCTGAAAATATCGTCACAGTTTCTGGAATTATTCTGTGAAATCCAATGTCATCCGTCCGTAGAATTGCATCTGAGACTAGTTTGAGGCGTTGCAGCAAGCAGAAAATACTGAGAAAGAGCCTACACATGTTTCCATTCAAAATTCAAACGCACCAGGCCATACCCGTACGAGCTGTGCAACAAAGGGTTGCCTTTGCTAATTAGATGTTCACAATGATTGATACTGAAGGATTTGATGTTGGCTGCATCTGGTTTACAGATGAAGCACACTTCCACCTGAATGGATACGTGAATAAGCAGAACTGGCGATTTTGGGGGTCCGAAAAGCCATATTGATGTGAAGCGAAACCCCTGTATTCTCCTAAAGTTACTGTGTGGGCTGCAGTTTGCAGCAGAGGCATTATTGGCCCTTTTTCATTCGTGAAACGGTCACTGGTGCCCGTTACGGTGCAATTTTGGAACAATTTGTCGCCACACAGCAAGCGTTAGAGGATCGACCAGATACTGAATGGTTTATGCAAGATGTAGCCCGACCACATCGAACCGAACATGTGTTTCGCTTTCTTGAGGAATACTTTGGGAATCGAGTCACTGCTTTGGAATATCCCAAATCTACTGGTACAGGCATGGATTGGCCTCCATATTCGCCGGATTTGACTCCCTGTGACTTTTTTTTGTGGGGCACAGTGAAAGACATGGTCTACCCGAAGCATCCCGCCACGCTGGACGAGCTTGAATCGGCGATCTCTGTGGCATGTGAATCCATTTCGGTTCAGACACTACAAAATGTGATGGCGAATTTGATTCTTCGTTTGCGCCACATCTGTAGTGCCAATGGTGAACATTTTGAAAACATTGTGATGTGATTGGAAAGATTTCACATGTGTAGCAGCTTTTGTAACTATTATTTCAAACTGCTGTATAAACGTCTTACAGCTTTCACAATACCGATTGCTGCATTCTTCTATTGATCTTTGTTCTCGAGATATTTAATTTTGAAATCAGGGAGCCCTTTTCTGGACACCCTGTAGTTATAACAGTTTTAAACGCTCTTTGAACAAATGTCTGTACACTGGCCTTCTGATGCTTCAGGAAAGGAATATCACATAAACATTACATTCCTGTAAATAGAAGGGCCTTTCAGATAAAAATATACTTAGCAAATTGCTGAATGAGCTATTTCGCCACATTCCCATACCTCACTGATTGACTAGTCTGTTCTACACATACGTGCTGCGCGTTAAACTATAGAGCCCATTTTCTAAAAATTTTCTGCATAGTGCGCTCTAAAATTTCAGTGAGTGGACACCTTCTGGTAAATCAAACCTCTCCCTGAATAACTCCCACAGTGCCCTAATATGAAATACACTCCTAGCCATTAAAATTGCTGCACCACGAAGATGACGTGCTATAGACGCGAAATTTAACCGTCAGAAAGAAAATGCTGTGAAATGCAAATGATTAGCTTTTCAGAGCATACACACAAGGCTGGCGCCTGTGGCAACACCTACAACGTGCTGACATGAGGAAAGTTTCCAGCCTATTTCTCACACCAAAAGCAGTTGACCGGCGTTGTCTGGTGAATCGTTGTTGAGATGCCTCGAGTAAGGAGGAGAAATGCGTTCCATCACGTTTCCGACTTTGATAAAGGTCGGATTGTAGCCTGTCGCGATTGCGGTTTATCGCACCGCGACGTTGCTGGTCGCGTTGGTCGCGATGCAATGACTGTTAACAGAATATGGTATCGGTGGGTTCAGGAGGGCAATACAGTACACCGTGCTGGATCCCAATGAACTCGCATCACTAACAGTCGAGATGACAGGCATGTTATCCGCATGATTGTAACGGATCGTACAGCCAAGTCTCGATCCCTGAGTCAACAGATGGGGACGTTTGTAAGACAACAACCATCTGCAAGAAGAGTTCGACAACGTATGTAGCACCATGGACTATGAGCTCGGAGACATGGCTGCGCTTACCTTGACGATGCATCACAGACAGGAGCGCCTGCAATGGTGTACGCAACGACGAACCTGGGTCCACGAATGGCAAAACGTGATTTTTTCCAATGAAATTAGATTCTGTTTACAGCATCACAATGGTCGTATCCGTGTTTGGCGACATCGCGGTGAACGCACATTGGGAGCGTGTATTCGTCATCGCCATATGGCGTCTCACCCGGCGTGATGATATGGGGTGCCATTGGTTACACGTCTTGGTCACCTCTTGTGCGCGTCGACGGCACTTTGAACAGTGGCCGTTACATTTCAGACGTGTTACGACCCGTAGCTCTACCCTTCATTCGATCCCTGCGAAACCCTACATTTCAGCAGGATAATGCACGACCACATGTTGTAGGTCCTGTACGGGCCTTTCTGGATAAGGAAAATGTTCGATTGCTGCCCTTGCCAGCACATTCTCCAGATCTCTCACCAAATGAAAAAGTGTGGTCAGTGGTAGCCGAACAACTGGCTCGTCATAATGCACCATGATGAACTGTAGTATCGTGTTTGAAGCTACAAGGGCATCTTTACTTGTACACTACATCCAAGCTCTGTTTGACTCAATGCCCGGGCATATCAAGGCCGTTATTATGGCCAGAGGAGGTTGTTCTGGGTACTGATTTGCCAGGGTCTATGCACCAAAAATGGGTGAAAATGTAATCACACGTCAGTTCTCGTATAATATATTTTCCCAATGAATATCCATTTATGAACTGCATTTCTTCTTGGTGTAGAAATAGGCGTGGCAAGTAGTGTAAAAATATAATGATTAATATGGAACCAGTCTGGTAGGTAAATTTGATTCAAGGGATTCAGTTTGCACAGTGGATTACTAGATGAAATTTATTTTTCCATCCTTCATAAATAATTTGCAAATGCAAATTCAATACGACCACACAAAAGTAAGTTGAAGAGGGCAGCGCGGAAGAGCTGCATAAAACCAATATTTGGACTCAAGACCACAACAACAATTATGTGTGAGTGGGTACGAATACAGGAATGTGTATGAGTGTGTGATAGTAACGTGTGCACTCTGCTTGCATGAAAGGATGTTGAGTGTCTGCCAATTATTGTAATTCGGAAATCACATTGAGAACAAGTTCCAGTTCTCTTACAAAATACTGTGCTGTTTGTTAGACCGTAATGATGGACAATTCAAATTAAGATTTAGATTTAGTTGACGATGTAGAACAAATGTCACATTCACAGTTAAGGACACAAACTAGAAGAAATCATGCACTGAATCCAATCTTCATTATCCTTCTCAGATTGCTTTTACGCATTTGGAATCTTTCGTATAGAGCCAGATTCAAGGTAAACAAAGCAACTGCAAGTAGGCTTGCACTCGAAGTTACTAGGGAGATCGCCGCTCTAAAATATCAAATAATTAGGATGCCTGATGAGGAGGCTGAATTAAGGAAAGTCATTACAGACTTCCATCTCATCTGCAACGTACCTGGACTTTTAGATACTATAGACTGTACAAATATACAGATTATATCACATGGTGGCAATAATGCAGAAGTATTCAGAAATCGTGACAGTTTTTCTAAATGTAGAAGCTGTCTAGAAAAGTTAGTTTTCAAATTATTGTAGCGAAGTGACAAGGATCTGCACATGACAGCAATTCATGCCTATTTCGTAGCTGGAGAATCTCCACAAGTTGTGCTCTTGGGAGGCAGTACGTACGGCTGCTGCCACCATTACTGACACCAACAATGAACGAAGAAACCCGCGCCGAACGAACCTACAACAGGGCACACAGGCAGACAAGAACAGTAATCTGACGGTCTTTTGGTGTTGTGAAAAGGAGATTTCCATGTTTGAGAATGAACAGTAAAGTTATTTCGAGTTCTCCCCAACGCAGTGGAACTTTTATATTACGTACCTTAGATATTAATACAGATTGAGAAATTGCAGTGATTAACAACACTTTCAGGTATTTCAGAATTTTTATTATAACCTGATCTTAACATTTCTTTTTGCTAAATTTCATTCATTTTCATTTCTAGTACTAACATCAGTATCTTAATTAAGCATGCTCTTGTTCTAAACACTAAACCACTAAACCGCTCGGTTTTCCGTTCGGTCAAAGGCAAGAGGGGGGGGGGGGTGGCGTACCGGCCCCGGCCCGGCCCGGCGGATTAACGAAGGGGGTCGGAGTGCCGGCCAGCCAGTGTGTGGCTTTTAGGCGGTTTTCCACATCCCCCTAGTTGAATACCGGGCTGGTACCCAATTCCCGCCTTAGTTACACGATTCGCAAACATTTCGTAACACTATACGCAGACATTTGGGGTACACATTTCCTCCTGGGGGGCATGGGGTGACGACAGGAAGGGCATATGGCCACCCTGTAAATATTAACACGCCAAATCCAGATTAACAAGGCCGATCCTATATGTGTGGCACATTCTATCCTCCTCTTGTTAAAAGTCTCCCTTATGTCTTCTTTTCAGGTACTGAAGGTCCTGGACTGGGACTGCAGACGGCCTCCATTTCTAAAGAAATCCTCACTTTCAGTTATGAAAGTCGAACATTCGGAACTGACTACTGGTACTTGTATGTCGTTCAAGTTGATTACTTGTGTAAGCAACCCAACACTTTCATGGAACTGCAAAATATTGGATGGAACAGTGGTATAACAGGTTTTTGCAATGTAGGTATAAAGCTGCTTAATTGAATCGATTTATGATCCTATGCGTTTTGATATGGTGAAGGTACTTATGTTGATCAGGAGTTCTTAGTTTTGCTTCAGTCATGCACTGGAATTGTTCCATATTTTTCCATATTCTGGACAGATTATTGTTGTTTGTTTGTTTGTTTGTATAGTCTATGGGACTTAACTACGGGGTCATCAGTCCCTAAACTTACAAACTACTTATGAACTACTTACGAACTAGGTCGGCACAAATATCCATGCCCGAGGGGGGATTCGAACCCCGAACCGTAATGGCCGTGCAGACCGTAACTGGAGCGCCTTAGTCTCCTCGGCCACAGCGGCCGGCGACAGATTATTAATTTCGTTATTTGCAATGGTGAAGTGGTGGAAGAACCCAAACACACACACATACACACACACACACACACACACACACACACACAAAAAGAAAAAAAAAAGAAAAAAAAAGACCCTCAACTGTAGTAGAAAGCAAATTTCATGAAGGCAAGGAAGTGTAGGGTTTCCAGAACTTCAAATGAAGATTCTAAAGAGTTTCACTTAAACTTGCGCATTATGCTGAAGTGCAGAAAATACCGCGCACCCGCTTGCGGTTCTTATTTGGGAGACGACTACCGATTTCATTTTGCTTGAGCTGATTTGAACGAGGGTCGAGAGTAACTCGGGCGTCCAATATTTGGCTGCCGGGTGGCGAATTTGTGGGCCAATATCAACCACCCAACCCTGCCAACGGACGCCCCACCCACTCCCGCGCGTCGGCGGCTTATGAGACTTTGGCGTCCCCGACACCCGCGAACACCGCTTCCGGTGTCGGTGTGCTCACAGGTGTGCGACCTCTGTCGGTGCATGGTGTCGCTGATGATCAGGACAACGACGGAGGAGGTCCCGATCAGCGGGGTCAAACCTATCCCATCGGCCAGCATAACGCCACCGAGTGGCTGCTGGGGTTCATGGTTTATGCCATCGTTCGTCTCAAATTTAACACCGCCTTTCCGTATCTCGCTTAGCTTTGAGACCGATACCTCCAGATGCAGAAGACCAGGGCCGGCCGCGGTGGCCGAGGAGATTGAGGCGCTCCAGTCACGGTCTGCACGGCCACTACGGTCGGAGGTTCGAATCCCCCCTCGGGCATGGATATTTGTACCGTCCTATTTCGTAAGTAGTTTGTAAGTTTAGGGACTGATGACCCCGTAGTTAAGTCCCATAGACTGTACAAACATTTGAACTTTTTAGAAGACCCGGAAATACCAGGACATGTTTTGCTGCCATCTTGATCCACGGCTATCAGAGGACAATAAATTGACGTCCACGACATTTTATCTCCAGTAAAAGGGTTGGCCCACTTTAGGCTACGGTAGTAACACTAAAAGTGGACCTTTGCGATCGCATTTTGACAGCTCGAAATTTAAGTGAAAATAACGGCTTAACCGTACACCTGATACAAAAAGTAAATTTACAGACTTCTAGAGGAGGAGAAAATTCTCTACAACTGTTATTTTTTTTATTTATTAAATTATTATTATTTTTTTTTAAACTCGTATCGTTTCACAGAGCCGCGGTGGAGTAGCCGAGCGGTCTAAAGCGTCTCGCTACGGAGCGCGCGGTTGCTCGCCGTGGAAGTTCGAGTTGTCCGTGGGACATGGGTGTGTGTGTGTGTTTATCCTTAGGTTAGTTCACCTAGGTTTAAGTAGTTTGTAAGCTACGGACTGATGACCACGCAGTTTGGTCCGATAGATCTACAAACATTTGAATTTTTCGTTTCAGAGATATTTGCAAAAATAACGGCGATTTCACGATGTCTGTCTGTCCGTAACGTGTTCCCACTTTTTAGGCCTAACCGTTCAATCGATCGACATCAAGTTTTACAAACACAATTGTTGGCCGCCAGAGACCAGAACCTCCCTTTCTCAAATTTTTCGGACAAAGAATGCGTTAGTAACAATAAAGAGCCGTTTGTGAAACAATTGTAATTGCAAACAAACCGTTCATCTGACACGAAAATTGAATAACCGAATTTGTATAGGAGAAAATTCTCTACAACTCTCCACTATTATGTTTTTTTTCGTACCTCGCACTGTTACAAATATATTTTCAAAAATATCGGCGATTTGACACCGCCTCTTGATGGTACGTAACCCAGGATTTAGGAAACGTCACGTGACATTCCTCTCTCAGAACTCTCTCCGGCATACGCCATCTTGCTTCCTGTATTTTATGATTTTCTTATTACATCATATGTGTTGTCATTCCAAAGCAGTGGCGCACTGAAGAATTAAGAAAAGCACGTCGTTCATAGTAGGATAACCTAGTGTCCAAGAATGTCATTTTAGCTGTTAACAACTGCTGGGAATAGTACGAGAATTGTACAACCTTGCCATAGTTTTTCGCCGTGGTGTAGTGTAGTGTGTTATGTCGATACTTCCCAATACCAATTTTTTTTTCGTCTTGGCACCTAAAAGACTTTCCGGCATTCTTTTCAATTAAATACAGCTATCATCTGCAATGTTTAAAGTTATGTAGAGGTAACAGTGCTCCCTCTAAAATGTACGTTTGTTCTATTTCGTGAACATGGCGTGAAATACGTAACTACGAACTAAACAAGGGTTTTCTGAAGTATTTGTACAACAACGGGGAGGCTACTGCGATAATGAATATTCTAAACAACGTGCAGATACTGGTAGTTTCATATCTCAATAGAGGCTTAGATTTCTGTGGCAAATGCCGTTCCTTCATTAAACGGAAGTGTATACATTGCAACAAATTACCTGATTTTTTTTCCTAAGCAGTTATTCACTATTAATGGAATATGTTGAAAGTCATTAATTACAATCAATGCGTCTACTAAATGTTCACCTTTGGCATGGTTGCTGTGGACGCTTTTAACGTAGATTGTATTACCTTTTCTTAGTTTACATATTTGTTCATGTTACATCGTTCTGCGATAAAAAAGGAAAAAAAAGAGCAAATATTTTGTATCAAACCGTGATTACCTATTTTTTACAGCTAAAATAACAAACAGAAGACGTGTGGTACGAGAATTCCACAAAGTTCTAGTTCGTAATCTGTATACACAGTTACTACTATCATTAGATCATTTACTACAGTCATTGTAAAAGTACCTCCGCAGTTAGTGTAAATGTGATAAAGACGTCTATGTTTACAATTCGTTGGTATGTAATTCATGATATGTTCACAAAATAGAAAAAATGCACTTTTCAGGGAAACATGAAGCTTAGGGTTTAACTTCCCGTCGACGACTTGGTCGTGCCCTTTGTAAGGGACCATGCCGGCATTTGCCTGAAGTGATTTAGGGAAATCACGGAAAATCTGTGTGGCCGGAGGTGGATTTGAACTACCGTCCTCCCGTTACCACGGCGCCACCTCGATCGGTTTTTCAGAGAAAGCGCCGTTACCTTTGAATAGCTCGGAATCATGCAGAATATAGTTGTGTTCAGTTAAAGAAAGCCTTTTAGGAAGCAAGAGGAAAACAATTGTCAGCGGAATATATATATTAATTTTTTTGTCTTCATGGAGATCGATGCTTTTCTGTCGTTTGTTCATGTTCGTTTTGGGTTGTTCGTTGAGAATTTTTCTCTTTTTTCTATTACAGATAGCGTTGAATCCTCTTTGTATGCGCCATGTATGCGCTTTGTATGCGACGTATGCGCCATGTAGCGCTAATGTGTGTATTCCCCATGTCCTGGATTCCAAGTTCATCCCTTGTGCTCATGCGGTAGTTTGGATACAAAGTCACAGTAGCTGTAGTTATATTGAATGACCTATAAGAACCACATATACCAATGTCACCTGGACAATATAAGCGCATATGGTATAAAAAAGCCCGATTGTTTCTCTCCTATGTAATCATGTTAGAACCTTCATGTATATTTCTATATTCTATGTTTAGACGCAATGTAATCATATTTGAACCTTCATGTACATTTGTATATTTTTGATTTTGACACACTGTACTAACTAAGCAAAGACGGCCAGCATAGTATCATTCTGAAAAACTAGATGGCGTGAACTGCTGTGTATCTCTCTCTCTCTCTCTCTCTCTCTCTCTCTCTCTCTAACACACTCACACACATGCATTGGTGCTTTGTAACGACTTTACCTTTTATGCTAGTCTCAATTAAAAAAAAAAAATATATATATATATATATATATATATATATATATATATATATATATATATATATATATATATATGTATATATTTTTTAAACAGATAGTATTTTATACGTGATACAATGTAACTTATTTTAACAATTGATGGTGACAAATTTTAAATTTTTAAAGATATGTTTTAATACCTACCCGCCTGAGGGCGCTGATAAATGGTTATTTTTATCATATAATGCACAATCTGTGTATGTTAGTTGTTAAACTTTAATTCACCTAGAATCAACATTTTTATCTTTTTAAGCTTTAAATATGTTTGAACCCATTTTCTTTTTAAAAATGTTACAATGTAACTGATTTAAACAAAGAGGGCGCCAGGCACCATCTATGTACAAGCTAAGCTGCGTAGGTGTACGTAAGCGGCTACCTGATTTTATTGTTGTGACTTGTACCGGCAAGACCTTTAAATGTTTTTAAGCAGAGCACATAGGTCATCATGACTTGCAATTCTGGTATGTAATTCTATTTTATAACATTCTTGGTGTATGTAATCTTATTATAATTTCAATGTCTGACCAAGGTACCTTGTTTTTAACAGCACTGATGATGTCCCATCATAGGGACGAAATCGATATGTTTTGAAGCTAAATAAAAGAAACATCTCACATCGCCTACCAAGCGAAAACCTGTTATTTCCTCTTTGTTTTCTTCAATTTTCAATTTTCGGTTTGATCGGTACTTTGTGGACGTTGGTTTGCTTTGTTCTATTTTGACTCCTTTTTTTTCGTTACACAGGTGTCGAGCAGCCATGCCGGCTACGCTCTGACCGAGCACGCTGAGTCACGGCGTCCTATCAAATTTCGAACCAGAGTTGAACATGTTCGTACATCACAAAGTAATTCGTCGCCCGTTACGCTACTGCGAACAGCTGCGAGAGTAATTCATAATTCTCGTACCATCGCTAGCAGATATTAACTGTTAACATGGCATTTTTAGACATTAGATTATATTTCATTGTCCTAAGAACAAAGTTTTTGATAATTTTCAGTACGCCATTGCTTTGAAATGATAACGCTTGAATTACAATAAGAAATTCATCAAAACCGAAAGCACGATGGTGTATGCAAAAGAGAGTTTCGAGCGAGGGACGGCACGTGACTGATTTTCGAATACCAAATGTACGCTGTGTTCCATTCAGGCAATAGTCACTCGTCCGAACGCCAAATGTACGCTACGTTCGTTCCTGCCTATAGTCATTCGTAACCACTACAGGCAAAGAAATTTAATTTTGGAACAAACTGGCATGGCAAGACAGGTGATAATATTTTAATGGGAAAAATAATGAAAATGTGTGAGAGATATTAAAATAATACTTTAAATAGGTAAAAGTTCAAAAAAAGAATACGTTTGTCAGAGCTAAACTCAAATAAAAAATAATTTTGGCTGTTTCTTAAAATACGCTCAGGCAGAATATTACGTGTTGGGTGCATAGATATTATCACAAAAGTTCAAATGTTCGAATGTCTGTAGAGCTTAAAGGGACTTAACTGCGGGGGTCATCAGTCCGTAAAATTAGAAACTATTTATGAACTAGCTTACACTAAAGGCGGCACAAACGTCAATGCCCGAGGGGGGATTCGAGCCCCCGACGGTGAACGGCCTCGGGCATCGTAGCATAGCGCCTCAATACGCTCGGCCGCTCCGCCGCGGCTATGACAAAAGTAGAGTCATAATCGTAGCGCACATAATTTTTTATTATTCACATATTCATTATTTTTGCCCGAAATGTTTGCTAAAATAACAAACTACAAGCAAATTTAATGTGGGCCGTACATCACGTCAGTGCGATTTTTTTTTCTATTGAACTGTTTCTGAGAATATTGAACAGATGGGGCATAACAGCTTTTAGATAACTGCAGAACGACATGTTGACCATTTCTGTTTATTTTTTCTCAGTGCTACCGGTTTCGGTCATTCACCATTATGAAGCGTTAGCAGAGATTATCTAATCACAGTGGCTGACTGTTACTGTCTATCAGTGTCTAGAACAATGACAGCAAATTCTTATGTTATAATTTTGAATTCTTGTATAACGACATGTTAAGCTTTTAGCTAATCTCTGCTAACGCTTGATAATGGTAAATGACCGAAACCGGTAGCACTGAGAAAAAATAAACAGCTATGGTCAACATGTCGTTCTGCAATTGAACTGTTTCTCTTGAACACATAAAAGTGGGTTGACTTCCTTAAATTGGAGAATACTTGTTTTCCCTTTATTGGGTTTGTGTTCTGTTCTTTATCGCTGATCGAGTTCCTGTTGTATCTCAAGGTTTCCTTTCGTCCGATTTAGGGATTTCTAAATGCTCAGTTTTTACCAGGATACCGATTACTTTGGCAAATAAATAAATAACAATAAAAGAAATAACCGGTTCCGATCCAGTTTTTCGGGAATTTTCCTTGCTTGTAAAGCATACGCCGGAACTGGTAAGCCCGTCACACTTATTCCCTAGTGAGATTTCCCTTTGCTTAGCTATCCTCTTGCCTGGTAAATGTCTGAATAGAACGGCAGATCTCAAACAGCCAGCACCACTACATGGAGTGGAGGATGAGAGGAATAAAGTTCTTTCTTTTTCCCCATTATCGTCCAAGGAAGTGGTACAGACTTACCGCTCTCAGATTTGTACAAGTGTACCTTTGTCTGCCACGTTTACTTTCTTTGGCCTCTTCTTAATATTTTCGTAGCACAGTTTGAGGGATTTCTATTCATACTGGACCACGTTCCTGTAATGTGTTTCCACACTTTGTCTTTACATATCGCAATAGAATGTCCGTCTTTTCATTTGCAACAACTGACCTAAACATTTTGTAGGGATGCAAACGATACATCGATGTTTCGAAAGCATTGATGTGTTGTCCAAAAAAATTGATATTCACATAGATGATTTGAACAGCGATATATCGTCGATCCATCGATGACAGAAGGCCAAAACTCTCGAGATCGTTCAATACGTAATTCCGTCATTACTAGTTCAGCCAGCGACAGGTAGGCTACATTGCTTGTGTCCGTCCTCTACCTATCTATATTTTATTTTATCTTAGCATTTTTAAGACGTTCTAACCCTTTTTTACTATATTACGAGGGTTGGAACTTAAATAGTGGGCCGCGGTGGAGTAGCCGAGCGGTCTAAAGCGTCTCGCTGCGGAGCGCGCTGTTTCTCGCCGTGGGGGTTCGAGGCCTCCCTGGGGCATGTGTGTGTGTGTGTGTGTGTGTGTGTGTGTGTGTGTGTGTGTGTGTGTGTTGTCCTTAGGTTAGTTTACCTACGTTTAAGTAGTTTGTAAGCTACGGACTGATGACCACGCAGTTTGGTCCGATAGATTTACAAACATTTGATTTTTTTGAGTAATTAAAACTTCCGGGCTGAGAGGCCGTGGTCGAACAACTCACCTCAGAAGATGTTGCCCGCAGCCGGCAACGAAACGTCAGGGGAAGAAATTTCTACTGTTCGACCCTCACCTCAGAAGATGTTGCCCGCAGCCGGCAACGAAACGTCAGGGGGAAGAAATTTCTACTGTTCGACCACGGCCTCTCAGCCCGGAAGTTTTAATTACTGAAGACGCCGGCCGTGGAAACCTACACGTTTTGATTTGATTTTTTTAATTTTTATTTTTTATTTTTTATTTATTTTTATTTTTTTTTTTTTTTTTTAAATAGTGGCAACTATTTATTCCTAACCCATGGAAAACCGTTACGTGTTTGCACCTGTTACTGCCCTTCCTAGTCGTCACCTGCGTTGTGTAGAACCCGTTGCCAGCAATGTGGAAGGCGTAGTATACCGTTAGCAGAGCCTCTTCTGTCCACGGTGCGAATGGAGCGGTCTACCGCCTATCGAATCTCTGGAACACTTCTGAAGCGAATGCCGCTAAGTGGTTCCTTTATTTTCGGAATCAAATCGGAGTCAAGTACGGAGAGTATGGTGGATGATACGGTACTTCCCAGTCCCATCGACCGAACAGAGCAGCCACAGCTTGCGCTGTATGATGGGTGGTTGGACAGGAAGTGTTGCCGCTTCTTGCGCAAAGCTGGTCGCATGTGATGCTCCAAAATGAACAGTAATACTGTGCATGGACGTGGAGGAACGTAATGCGTTAGGATAACACCATCACCATAACATGCCACTGTTCTGTACGGCACTGCCGATTCCCCGCACGCCTCTTGGAGACCTTGATGACACTGTCATGCTGTACGACCTCCAGGACATTCAGTCTTGATCCAACTCCCTTGTTTCTGTTTGTAAAACACAGTGACACCGTTACTTTAGATTGCTCGCTCACAAGTGTTAGGCGCCGCCGGCCGCTGTGGCCGAGGGGACTGAGGCGCGCCAGTCACGGTCTGCACGGCCACTACGGTCGGGCGTTCGAATCCCCCCTCGGGCATGGATATCTGTGCCGTCCTTAGTGTTAGCTAGTTCATAAGTAGTTTGTAAGTTTAGGGACTGATGACCCCGTAGTTAAGTCCCATAAGCTATACAAACATTTGAACATAGGCGCACGCCGCTGACGTGGGACGGACGAGTCCATTTCAAATGTTCAAATGTTTGTAAAGCTTATGTGACTTAACTACGGGGTCATCAGTCCCTAAACTTACAAACTACTTATGAACAACTTACGAACTAGGCACAAATATGCATGCCCGAAAGGGTGATTCGAACCCCCGACCGTAGCGGCCGTGCAGACCGTGACTGAAGCGCCTCAGTCCCCGCGGCCACCGCGGCCGGCCGAGTCCATTTGCTCGGAGGTAAGGTAGGTATGTCAACAACGTGTGCTACCAGCGACAATTAGTATATTCCACTCTATAGTGTCTCCACAGCAGTGTTGCCACTATTTAAGTTATATCAATCGTATATTAAAAGGATGCTCTACAATATTACATGTTATTTACAATTATAATTAAGAAACTCAGGACAACAAATATTTGCTTATTTCCCTAATCGATTTTTTCTGAGTAGTACGTGCATAACAGGATTTTATATGCAGCTTTTTGTTCAACTACAAACAAGTGGCACTAAGTTGAAACATTGCGTTCAATTTATTTTTCTTCTACCGGTCGTTATTAGAATAATGACTGGAGAAATTACTGTATCTTCACGACAATAGATAATGTAGATATTGCAAAGAGTATCCCACATGCTTCTGTGCAACAAAATTACTAAAGCTTTAATAGTTATTATTTGAAATATCGCCTGTTGTTGCCTTTCTCGTTTTTTTATGTCGACGTTTGGTAGTTAATCAGATGTTTCACCCAGCTTGGACGACTGGCATCACCGAAATTCCACCCTCCAAGAGCAGTGAAATCCGATCTTTGAGGGTTTTACCGAATCAGATTCTGATATCGTGCTGCTGTCAAACCGTCTGTTAAAACGTCAAAGCAACAGCGGTCGAAAATCAGAAGCCATCAAGCTTTAAGAATAGCATAGATTCCCATTTCAGCTAGGTACACAATTTGATAAATGCATCGATGAATAGTTATTCTGAAAATATTTCATTAAATAATAACTCTATGTGTAATTTTCTCCAAGTTGACAGCTACGAAAAATTGATATATGTAAACAAAGCGCAATTATTTCGTGTGTACTCAACAGACCGATAGAAATCTCAACTCAAATCAGCACAATACATTCCGAAACTTCATTCCTAACTTCAATTTCATTCTGAATTACAATTTCGCTGTGTATTCGTAGATGCCTAATCGAAGAACATATACAGACAGATACTTCACATTCTAAAAACAAATTACAGAGACCCCTATTGGTATTTACCCCCGCTAACGTCATGTGGAGGTAGATGTAGGTAGATTTTTGTGAAGATAGAAGTGTCGTTTGTGTATTTTAAAATGACTCTAAGAACACATCTTACTTTAATTTGTTATGATACTGAAAAAGGTAATTATTTCAATGCTTTTTCCTAATATTTCTAAAACCTATGAAAACATCGATGTATCTTTTTCATAACGACGTTTATCCTCATGAACATCGATTTTTAACAGCGATGTTGCATGCCTAAAAACAATACCATACATTTCCTTTATCGTGGCGGATATGCTTTACATTCGTCTACGCTCAACCACCTAGAGAAAATACTGTAAAACAGTACTAGAGCTGTAGCAAACCGTATGTATTCGTACTGAGTAACGAATACTTTGACTGATACGAAATACTGAATCGTAACTCATGAAGACATTTCGTTACTGGCATCTGCCGTATCGATACGAACCTTGAAACGTGTCCATAAAAAATTATTTTGTAAGAAAATGTCCAATATTGTGCCTCCTGTTTTGTATCGAGTAACTTGCTTGCAAGAAAATGTATAATATCGCTTCTACTGTATGTATCGATATGTGTCCTTTATGAAGTTTCATCTTTGGCAAAGATCATGTATTGCATAGCGTTGTAGCTCGCACTGAGAGAGAGTAGTACTAGTGGTTCAGCTCGCTTAGAGAGCGGTTGGGTTGTGTGTATGGCTCCGATGTAGAGCAGAGGCTGCTTTGCCAGCAAGTCAGAAGTTGTATTATGTAGGTAATGTAATGCTGATTATTAATAATAAGTAACTTAAACTTTCTTTCATCTTTCATTTACGTAGTTAGAAAATTAACCTACTTCCTTCATTTGATAATTAATTATTAGTGGATTTAAAGTGCAGTATTGATGTGAATAATATTGTTGAACGGATTATAGTTAATTGACTATGATACTAAATTGATACTAAATTTCAATAATTAGAAACTGATCTGCATAAAATTCTCACAGTCAAGCATTAAGAAAGTGATTTGTGTTTTTTTTTTTTTTAATATCTTTCTCGCAGTCAAAATTTTTGAGTATAGTCAGTGTCTGTTTCAAAAGGCTACATGTCACAGTTGTTTTGTTAAAAATATCCGTTGCGCACATAATCAGTTTCATGCCCTGTTTCTCACTTAATAGCATATACATCAGTATCAGGGCCATAATTAAACCAAATTGCTGTGTCAAGGAACAATTTGTTGTCTGATCTAACGATAGGTTCAACATCCACACAACACACGTACAGCTTTTATCTGGCGCCCTTTCTGCCAGGATAGTTCACAAACAGGATCGTGACGTAGTTAGATACGTAGCCTTATTTAAGTTAGTTTGTCTTTTCCACTAACCAACTTATCTTTTGGCTCTTAATTTAATTTTTGTAGCACCATCCTTTGTTATAGCAACAGTAGCATAGTAATTGTTTCTGTAGTTTGTTACTTACCATTCTTGATAGTGTGTAGCATTGTTTATAGTAGATTAATTCAAATGTTCAAATGTTTGTAAAGTCTATGGGACTTAACTACGAGGCTATCAGTCCCTAAACTTACAAACTACTTATGAACTACTTACGAACTAGGACGGCACAAATATCCATGCCCGAGGGGGGATTCGAACCCCCGACCGTAGTGGCCGTGCGGACCGTGACTGGAGCGCCTTAGTCCCCTCGGCCACCGCGGCAGGCGTAGATTAATTGAATATACAAATAATTGCATTACTACTGAACAAGTCTCTCTTTTATATTGTCTGATGTTTGTTGTGATGAAAGTTCTAGTATCGCGGAACTCGTGTGATAATTAAAGGTTCGCGTAATCTCGATTGTGATTGTATGTTGCACTAGCCCGATTCAGCCTATTGTTCTCTCATAATTACTGTGTGTGATTTTCAGAAAATATGCAGTAGGTGAAAATAAATATTATTAGTCACTTTACTGCAAAATTCTGTTAACAATGTCGAAGAATAGGAGAGTCCGCGCTGATGCTAAATCTGCTTCCGAAAATGAGACCTTGAATGATGCAAGGAGAGAAGCTGAATTTTTACAAGAGTCTTCTCACTGCACTGATACAAATACGACAGTAAATACCGTTTCCGAAAATGCGGAACAGATTAGTTCAGGAATAGACAATATGGATAATGATACAGTACAGGATTCGACAATACAGAATTCCAATTCTTGTAACGTGGTTGCGGAAAATAATGCATCGGATCCGCCTAGCTCTGCTACAAAAAATACTTGTGCGACGGCTATGGAAAACGTATTACCAAATGATTGCATGCAAATTTTATTGTCACAGCTCTCTAAATTAAATGAGAATAGTCAATTACAATCTCAGGAATCTCAGAAATTAGGTGAAAAACTTGAGAAACAATCTCAGAAATTAAATGAAAAACTGGAGGAACAATCTCAGAAATTAAATGAAAAACTTGAGAAACAAGGTAAAAAACTTGAGAAAATAGAACAGACGTGCGATTCGAGGTTTGTGAGTATTCAAAGTAGTTTTAATAAAATAAATGAGGACAACAATCGGTTCAGGGAACAACTGCTCAATACTTTCAAACGTGAATCTCAGCAAATAAGACAAGATATTCGCGACGAGATTAACCCGGTAATGGAAAGCCTTGCGTCACGAGTCGAAAATATGGAAACTACTGAACTCGCTCAATTGAAGCAACAGAGTAATCTATTTGATGAAAAGTTGCAGAACTTCCAGTCAGTTACGACGGAACAGATCAATAAAATTAATAAACAGTTTGAGGATATTACTGTTAAAATTACCCAAATCAGTGATAACAGTGACAAAAGTTCTGATGTAACGCATCCTACCCCGTTTAATGAAACTAATGAATATCTCGCCCTTGACCGTTTCAAACAAGGTCAAATGACCATTAATCAGCAATACAAGGCTGAGGTCAGAAAATTAGATGATCGCGTGGCGCGAATAGAGAGGAAATTTGACCATACTTGTGGAAATGCATACGAAGACGCAGAAGAAAATTTGAACGAAAATGACAATGATGATTCGACTCAAGTAGTTCGCTTGGTACGTGAACGAAGTGTACCTCATAGCAACAACAATGAAGACGCGGTGCGTAGTTTACGCTCACTTACACCGCACAGGCGAAGTGAAGCGTTTGACTACAAGCATTTCCTGACTGTACGTAAATTCAAGACATTCAAAAACTCTCCGAATGACTTGCACCCTAAAGAGTGGTTGCAGCAATTCGATTATTGTCTTCCCCCGAATTGGCCACTTGAGCACAGATTAGAATTTATATGTGGTTATCTGGAAGGCGAGCCAGCCACCAGAATGAGAGCTATTTCACAAGAGTGCTATAGCGAGAATCAGTTCCGACGCTCATTTCTATCCGCATACTGGTCGGAAGCGGCACAAGACCGCGTTAAAAACAGTATTGCGACGTTCAAAACTTTTGAGCGATCAAATTTCTCGAGCCCGGTGGAATATTTCCAACATTTGGTATACAAAAATCAATTTTTATCGGCACCTTACTGCCCTGCGGAATTAATTAGAATTTGTTTGAACAAATTGCCTCTACACTTGCGTCAAATTGCCATTGCCAATGAACTTCCTAATGATTCTACAGGTCTTTCACCAATTCTGGTTCTGAAAAACAAGCAACCTCCCGACCGTATCAAGGAATTGATACCTTTTCCTAAACACAGAAGACTACGTCATCATGAGATCATTGAATTGGCGCTTAAAAACATTAAGAAAGCAGCTGAAAAATGGAAACGCTCCCAACGTAATTGTTACGCCAAACAACTCTATGTAGGACAAAAGGTATTAATTAGATCCCACCACTTATCCCACAAGGGAAGATCTATGATTCACAAATTCTTCTTACTGTACAATGGTCCGTATCGAATCAAACGTATCATCCACGACAACGTCGTTGAGGTAGAAACTTTAAAGACGCACAAGTCGAAAGGCATACACCACATCTCCAATATTAAAATTTTCAAGGCATAAAATGGGGTAGAGAGTCCATTAATCTGTTTTGGACACACCAAGTGGCGATTGGTGCCCCGTTCTCGAGCTGAGTGTCACTATTCTTCCGCTTTTCCTTAGTGCGCTCTATCTACATCTTTTTCTCACTGTTACTTTTCCCTAACTCTGAATACTTATGCTCTGTGCTACGCTGGGATATTGTCATACAAAACTATGACTATCTTGCAATTTACATATAACGAACTCTGTGGCTGTGCAAGACGAATAAAATTAATGGAAATTTTTGATTGAGTAATCTAATTAAGTTATTATGTTTCAGAAAATATCAGATTTCTCTTCTGTATTACTAATTGCATAACTTACGAACTTCGGAGCGAGTGAAGAAGATTTTGAGTTGACATAAGCATTTTGTAAGCCAATTAAGCAGTAAAAAAAAAGAAAAAGGACATTCTGGAGGATGATGAGTAAGGCAATACACAACATGTCATGGTGGTCTTTAAAATGCACTATTGTTTATGGATAAATGATGGTAAGGAAGGTATTGGTAACAGTCAAAGATGTTTGATAAATGTAATTATGTGGACGAGAGTATACAATGATTATGAAGCAATTATGAGGAGAATCGCTCTGTTGCTAATGATGCTATGCTCTGTTCTTTTCTTATGTGCCTACTCGCACTGCGCTTTTGTGTTTTCTCTTTGTGCTTATGTGCACCATTTTGTATGTTGATGCATTGTGCCTTCAATGGCATGTGTGATTGGTGAGAATCATATCCTTCTGATGCTCTGTAATTATTTGTAATTATGTGTAATGAATATCTCTAATTATGCTTGCAGCTATGCTTATTGCTCTTGTAATCAAAGCTTACCGCTATGCTCACTAATTATATACCTAAGCCCTACCACTATGCTAATTAATTTTATAATGAAGCTCATGAAAATGTATGGTTATGCTTATACGTTGCACACAGCCATCTCTCTTGCGAACTTGCAGTTTTGCCATAAACTACGCCTAGTTAAGTCTAGTTAATGCACAGAGATACTTTGCTTTTGCTTACTGCTATCTTCAAAATTTTATTGATGATCTTATTGATGAAAATCTGCAGCTATGCCTAACAAGTAGTGTACGTTATCGGATGATTTACTGTGATGTACATCTATTACTGTGCCAAAATTTGCCTTAATTGTTTTGTCTGACCCTACTGCTGACTCAGACAGACACAGACATGACCTGATGACTTGAACCTCTTTTGATATTCTCACGAAACTACCCTGATGTGTTATACCTCAAGGCAATGAAATATGTAACTCAGTTCAGACAAAAGCCTGGCCATGGCAACATATGTAATTTAATTGTTATAATTTGGTGGTAATGCAATCCCCACCATAGTGATGTATGTCAATTTAATTGACTAGTGGTAATTGGAATATTAAGTTATTTGAAGTGGCTTCACGTTAATTGCTCTAATTATGACAACAAATTTACTTTACATGACCTAATGCCAAATTGATGACAAGCACCCTGAATGTATTTCATACGATTATGTGTTTGTAAAGTAATATGTACATAGTATGTAAAGTCTTATGCCTATATGAAATGACACTAATTTTGTAGATACTCTAGTATAAGAATTAAATTACTCATTACTATTCAAATGTATCCGTCTTCAAGACACTACTTGTAATGTAAAAATATGGTTTAATAATCAACGACTTTTCTTTCAGTGTAAACTGAAATATCATGACTATGTTACTAATTTGTGTGTAAAATGCTTTATTTCATGTACTTTGGACACGCATGGGAACTGGCGATTTCGCACACGAGATTCCATAATGCACACAGAACAATGGACGTGTTATTATACACCACTGATTTTGGGCCTTTTAATGAAGATGTTTTTGGATGATGTTTGGCCACATAGTACTGTCCATTGCAGCCTTGGCCAACCACCATAATTTTGCTCTAATTTTGGCTATGCTGATGCAGTCTGCTAGTAGCCCCGTTGGTTGGAGCACACTTGGTTGTCGAATTGCATGGAGGAATACATCAGAACCTTTTCCCCATGACTTCAACTTCAATGCAACCAGCCAGCTCGCCTACAGTGTGGTGTAATCTTACAGTGTTTTGTGTTCGTGTGCAGACCTAAGATGAATGTTAGGGGATAATTGGCTAATCGTGTGCAGACCTAAGATGAATGTTAGGGGATAATTGGCTAATCGTGTGCAGACCTAAAATGAATGTTAGGGAATAATTGGCTATTCGTGTGAAGACCTAAAATGAATGTTAGGAGCTAATGTGCTATTCGTGTGCTTATACTATTCAGTGCCTCCCATTGAAAACGTTGTCCACAGGTTCATTACAAGTGTTTAGGTAAATTTCATGGTTCTTTTACATTGAGTGACCAAAATAAAATTGTGCTCTTGATAGATAAATATGCTTTCAGAACTATAATGAGTCAATACACTTTAGTCTGAACTGTCATTGTAACTATTCAATTGACAAACGTAATATTGAAATCCTATTGTGCCGAAGCAGTGACATTATTTTGTACATGATCAGAAACCTATGTAGTCAAAAATTTTACATGTATGTTCTAGCATCCATGAAAGTATGGCATCTTAAATGCATCACAGAATACAAAATTGACACTTTATCTTATACTAAGTGCACTAAAAATTTACATAGAGTACATTGTGCACAAGATACAAATGTTCATTTTATGTTCCCAAAAATACTGATCTCTTGTACAAAATTTAGACGCATGGAACTTACACTACTGTGTGTATTACTTGTAATTACCTCATTTTCTTTAAAGAATGATGACATTAGTTAAACTACCTTTTGTAAAACTTTGTATATGTTCATGTTTATTATTGTATTTTTTTTCACTTGTGTATTACTTCTAGCTATCTCATTTTCTCCACTATGTCATTTGTCAAACTATATTCTGTAAAATTCTATATATACTTATGTTTACCATTATGTATATTTGTCATGTATTCCATTTATTGCTGATGTGCTGTACATTTTGACATTTGCTTATGCCTGTTACATCGTGTACCACTCCATGCATGACTTTTGATGGTACTGTCCTGTAAAATGGCATGTATTGATGACTGTCACATTTTTTTAAATTTTCTATGAACTTCATCTGTTGTTTTGATCTTGAATATCTTGTATAAAAATGTTTATCAGGTTTTCATATTTTTCATGTTATATTTTGGGTGTCATTAATGGATTTTTGGACTTGAAATTCAGTAATTTTGCTGGCTAGGCAATGCCATTGGCATCACCCACCCTACAAAATTTTAATAGGTAGGAGGCGGGTGATGAAACGTGTCCATAAAAAATTATTTTGTAAGAAAATGTCCAATATTGTGCCTCCTGTTTTGTATCGAGTAACTTGCTTGCAAGAAAATGTATAATATCGCTTCTACTGTATGTATCGATATGTGTCCTTTATGAAGTTTCATCTTTGGCAAAGATCATGTGTTGCATAGCGTTGTAGCTCGCACTGAGAGAGAGTAGTACTAGTGGTTCAGCTCGCTTAGAGAGCGGTTGGGTTGTGTGTATGGCTCCGATGTAGAGCAGAGGCTGCTTTGCCAGCAAGTCAGAAGTTGTATTATGTAGGTAATGTAATGCTGATTATTAATAATAAGTAACTTAAACTTTCTTTCATCTTTCATTTACGTAGTTAGAAAATTAACCTACTTCCTTCATTTGATAATTAATTATTAGTGGATTTAAAGTGCAGTATTGATGTGAATAATATTGTTGAACGGATTATAGTTAATTGACTATGATACTAAATTGATACTAAATTTCAATAATTAGAAACTGATCTGCATAAAATTCTCACAGTCAAGCATTAAGAAAGTGATTTGTGTTTTTTTTAATATCTTTCTCGCAGTCAAAATTTTTGAGTATAGTCAGTGTCTGTTTCAAAAGGCTACATGTCACAGTTGTTTTGTTAAAAATATCCGTTGCGCACATAATCAGTTTCATGCACTGTTTCTCACTTAATAGCATATACATCAGTATCAGGGCCATAATTAAACCAAATTGCTGTGTCAAGGAACAATTTGTTGTCTGATCTAACGATAGGTTCAACATCCACACAACACACGTACAGCTTTTATCCTGCACATGCATACATTTCGTTATTCGCATCAACCGTATCGATACGAACTCTGTAAGGAAAAACAATACGGAGAATGCGTATTTTCCTTGATACTATTTATTATTAGATGAGTAATTTTTATCGACATTCGTGACGATCTGTAGCTCTGCGATTTTATATGATTATTTTTGTTTGTAAACATTTTGGATTATCCTTCTTGGCCCGTGTTTTCAGGTTACTCCTCCATGATCTGACGTCCGAGTTTAACGCAAACATACCTTTTATTGTATTTTTTTTACCTGTAAAGTTTTCAGTTTAATGGTTAATTATTTGTTTTTGATCTTGTCTACTATAAAAAAGTTTTCTGTTAATGTCACATGATGCAGTACAACAGTGCCGCTGTTCGAAAATACAGTGCTACTACACTGGCATTCGACACGAAATATTCGGATTGATTCTGCCATTCCAAGTCGCCTCTAACAAGGAAAGTACTTGGGCTCGAACAAACATATCTGTATGAAAGTTTGGTTACAGTATCTCTACGTACACCTCAATCTGCTGGTGGGTGTCGTTTTTATGCAAAACTTTGCAATCATGCTCCTGATACCACTGTAGATGTAATCGTAAACGCCATACGTAATGCAGATATCTTAACTATAACTTATGTAATAATCGTCGTACATGTTCTCTAGCGTATTGGCATCAAAAGTCGTGATGATAGTTGCAACTTTAACCTTCTTCTCTGAAGACTGTTGGTATTCACTGCCACTGCTTCCATCGCCTCTTCCCGCACTTGCCGTACCACTACCGCTAACAATGAGTTCTTCGTCATTATCATCATTATGTGTTATTGTTACAACAGTATCTAACTTATGCTCATATTTCTGTACCATAACAGTTACGAGAAAGCATGCGAATGATTCATCTTCTACAATAATACCATCTTCACGAAGAATGGTTCTTCGTAACTTCATCTCAACCAATCGCAATACATTGGTAGGACTAATATCAATCGCCGCTCCATCTGACGCTTCACCAGACAAATGTCACAAAATGCAACTTCGGAGGCACACTGCACCGTCCGTACTGACGAACCGACAGGTCAAGGTGCAATGTGGCAAGGCACACGCAGAGGCCTCTAACGGCCGACTGCAGAGTTTTGCAGATGCGGGAGTGTCACTACTGCAATAAGGGATCCTTACATTATCTCTCGTACGATTTTGGTGTATTTGTGTTTGTTCGAACCCAAGTACTTTCCTTGTAAGAAAATTGCGGGAACACTACTTACAATGGAGGTCGTGGGTGGGTCTCACTAATTTTGATCAATTTGTATGACAGTTGTATTTTAATCACGAGGGAAATGGACTGTGCTGATCCTTTCTTCATTAGTCTAATTGCCTCCAAAGGCAGGCATACAGTGTGTACGTGGCAAACTTAATTGCGAAATTAATATTAACAGTTAAAATTTTTTCACGGTTTTAATGGTAACGGGAGTAACGAGTAACGATACGTTTGTAACCAGTACAGTTTCTTTTAGTGACGGACACATATCCTTTCGTTACTATTACAGCTCTAAATAATGTCAAAAGTGAAACTCAACATTCTTCTAGGCTCAACCGATATTGACCAAAGATTCATATAGAGAAAATAGTGTGAACTCTACCCACATTAAAATTAGTAGTGTGTCCAAGTTAAGAAACAATGTCAATCATACAACTGCGAGAAATAATTTTCATTTTACTATAGAATGGGATACGTTCAGTACTGTACTATTAAAATTCGAGGATATCACGTAACAATTTCAGTGCCTTTTCGTCTTGTATGCAGTGTACTGTTCATTTCCGGTATAAACATTCACCCAGGTGTTGCGGAAACGGTTGCCTATGACGAATCGTTTCAGGTAATGTAACATGTATCCAGACAATTTAAGATGATGGATATGACATGTCTCATACGTAAAGGCACTCAATAGATGTGTAGCATGGTTGACGTTCTTTGTTTCACAGGAAGCCGTCACTATGTTGTCGGTACATTCAGACAAGATATAATAACTATTCGCTCCTTACAAATTTCTCTTCTCCAAAAATTTGAAGGACGGATGATTATGGCTTAAATCCCCATCGACAGCGTGGTCATGAGAGACGGAGTTACCGTTCGGGCTGTTTGGGTAAGGATAGGGAAGAAAATCGGCCATGCCCTTTCAAAGGAACTATCCCGACATTTTACTGATTTATAGGTGTAATGGAAAACCTAAATTTGGATGGTCGGGTATGGATTTGAACAACCGTACTGCCGAGTGCGAGTCCAGTGTGCTACCACAAGGCCAATGAGAATATTGAACCATCATCGACTCCTCAGGTTGGCTATTGTGGGAGAGAGGGGATAGCCGCGGTGGAGTAGCAGAGCGTTCCAAGGCGCCTACTTGCGGAGCGCGCCACTGTTCGCCGTTGGAGGTTCGAGTCCTCCCTCTGACGTGGGTGTATTTGTCGTCCTTAGCAGAAGTCAGTTTAAATATAATTGCGTATGCTTCCGCGGCCAGAGTCAGATGACATAAAAGTTCTCTGGGTGTTGTACTGCGTCACGATGGAAGAAGGCTATTAATTTAATAATCGACGTTTCAAAAATGTTCAAATGTTTGTTAAGCTTATGGGACTTAACTACGGGGTCATCAGTCCCTAAACTTACAAATTACTTATGAACTACTTACGAACTAGGACGGCACAAATATCCATGCCCAAGGGGGTATTCGAACCCCCGACCGTAGTGGCCGTGCTGACCGAGACTGGAGCGCCTCAGTCACCTCGGCCACCGCGGCCGGCAATCGACGTTTCGGCCAACGTTACAGTGGCCTTCATCTGGGTATACTGATGTGAGCTGGAGTAACAAACAGCTCACATCAGTATACCCTGATGAAGGCCACTGTAACGTTGGCCGAAACGTCGGTTATTAAAGTAATAACCGTCTTACACCATGACGCGGTACAACAGGCAGAAAACTTTTATGTCATCAGTTTAAGTAGTTTTTAAGCTTAGGCACTGATGACCTGAGTAGCTAAGTCCCATAGATTTACAAATATTTGAATATCTGAGAGAGGGTATACGGAGATGAAAATGCGGAGGCGAAACAAACTACCGCTCAGAGGAGAGTTTAGGGGGCGGCAAAAATTTAAATTTCATAGGGTAGATAAAAGGATTAAACAGCAAGACAATTCAAGTCTTGATTAAATGCCGCATTTCAGACTGCCATTTATCAGAGCCTTTACAATCCAGAATGCGAAGTGGAACTTTCCATCTCCCTCCCCAACAGCGCTCTCCTCCCCAATCACAGTGTAGATGCTTGTGGCGATGGAACGGCTAGACGTGGTAGTCGTGAGTCTGTGTGCAGTTGTTCGACTGTTTGTGTGAAAGTATGAGTTTCTTTTTCTGACTAACGCCATGACTGAAAATTTAAATTGTGTGCATGTGATTATTATTCGTACCTGTCAACGAATAAGTGAGCCTCTTTACGGTGAGTTGTTATCTATCATCCGTTATTGCCATTTAAATGAATAAATGTAAGAAGATGATGAAAATAGTCTTTATTTATATAATTCTTACTGAAAATCATCTACTGTATCACCTGACCTATGACCAAAAAACAAAAGGGTGATGTGATTTTGCAAGTACATTCAGTAACAAATTGCCTGAGAAGTGTGTTCGTAGTACTGAAAAAGCAATAAATTAAACCGTCGTGGCGGATAAAGTTCAAATGTTCAAAGTATGTTTAACGAGGGGACCAAACTGCTAGGACTGTGAGTAGCTAGACATAAGCACTGCTTAAATTAATCTATACGAGGACTACGAACATGCCCACGCGTGAGCGAAGACTCCAAATTCCTGTGGAAGGGGCGGCGAAAACCCCCGCGCGGCTTCTTTAATCACATGAAGTGCGAAAATATAATAATTTATAACCTTTTTTTCCTTTTTTTATTTTATTTAATTTTCTGTAAAATGCGGTAAATAGTGTTGTAAGTGGGAAATAATGTTTTAAGCGATAAAATTTGCTTTAAGATTCTTTACTTTTTCGTAATTTCTATTTGATATACGTACATAATATGCTCCAAAATACCCGTCAGGAGCTTGATTATGCAGTAAAGGTTTTCTGAAGATTGTACTATTTTTAATGCCAAGAGTAATTGTAACTGGTAACTTCATAGGCCATCCCCATGAACCACAAACATTGCCGAGGTGGGGTGGCTTGCGTGACTCAACGATGCAGATAGCCGTACCGTAGGTGCAACCACAGCGGAGGGGTATCTGTGGAGAGGCCAGACAAACGTGTGGTTCCTGAAGAGGGGCAGTAGCCTTTTCAGTAGTTACAGGGGCAACAGTCTGGATGATTGACTGAGCTGGCCTTGTAACATCAGCTAATGTGGCTTTGCCACACAGCTACTGCGAACGGCTGAAAGCAAGGGGAAACTACAGCCGTTACTTTTCCCGAGAACATGCAGCTCTACTGTATGGAAATATGATGATGGCATCCTCTCGAGTAAAATATTCCGGAGGTAAAATAGTCCCCCATTCGGATCTCCGGGCGGGGACTACTCAGGAGGATGTTGTCATCAGGAAAGACAATACTGGCATTCTACGGATCGGAGCGTGGAATGTTAGATCCCTTAATCGGGTAGGAAAATTAGAAAATTTACAAAGGGAAATGGATAGGTTGAAGTTAGATATAGTGGGGATTAGTGAAGTTCGGTGGCAGGATGAACAGGATTTCTGGTCAGGTGAGTACAGGATTATAAATACAAAATCAGTTGGGGGTATCACAGTAGTAGGACTGATAATGAATAAGAAAATAGGAATGCGGTTAAACTACTATGAGCAGCACAGTGATCGCATTATCATTGTCAAGATAGATACGAAGCCAACACCGACAACAGTAGTACAGGTTTATATGCCAACTAGCTCTGCCGATGATGAGGAGATCGAAGAAATATATGAGGAGCTAAAGGAAATTATTCAGACAATTAAGGGAGAGGAAAACTTCATTGTGATGGGAGACTGGAATTCGGTAGTAGGAAAAGGAAGAGAAGGAAAAATAGTAGGTGAGTATGGACAGGGCAGGAGGAATGAAAGAGAAAGTCGCCTGGTAGAATTTTTCACGGAACATGATTTAATCGTAACAAACACGTGGTTTAAGAATCACAAAAGAAGGTTGTATACGTGGAAGAGACCAGGCGACACCGGAAGGTATCAGATAGATTTTATAATGGTAAGACATAGATTCCGGAACCAAGTTATAAACTGCAAGACATACCCAGGGGCAGATATAGACTCTGACCATAACTTGTTAGTCATGAACTGTAGGCTGAAGCTGAAAAAACAGCAGAAAGGTAGGAAAATTAGGAGATGGGACTTAGATAAATTGAAGGAAAGTGAAGTTCAGGAGAATTTCAGAGGGATATTTAGGCAACAATTGACAGAAACAGGGGGAAATAAAACAGTAGAAGAGGAATGGGTAGCATTGAGAGATGAAATAGTGAGGGCAGCAGAGGACAAAATAGTTAGAAACGCAAGAATCCTTTGATATCACAGGAAATACTAAATTTAATTGATGAAAGGAGAAAGTATAAAATCGCAGTAAACGAAACAGGCAAAATAGAGTACAGACGACTAAAAAATGAGATTGACAGGAAGTGCAAAATGGCTAAGCAGGAATGGCTAGAAACCAAATGCAAATCTGTAGAAGAATGTATAACAAGGGGAAAAGTAGATACCGCCTACAGGAAAATAAAAGAGACATTTGGAGATAAGAAAAGCAACTCTACGAATATCAAGAACTCAGATGGGAAACTAGTTCTCAGCAAAGAAGGGAAAGCTGAAAGGTGGAAAGAGTACATAGAGCAGCTCTACAAACGAAATGAACTTGGAGACGATGTTGTAGGAAGGGAAGAGGAAGTAGATCAAGATGAAATAGGAGATACTATACTGAGAGATGAATTTAACAGAGCCTTGAAAGACCTAGGTCGGAACAAGGCCCCAGGAGTAGATGACATACCCTCAGAGCTACTAAAGTCTCTGGGAGAGCCAGCCATGAACTATTTGAACTGGTTTGTAGGATGTATGAGACAGGCGAAATGCCCTCAGACTTTAAGAAAAATGTAATAATCCCTATTCCAAAGAAATCAGGCGCAGACAGGTGTGAAAATTACAGTACCATCAGTTTGATAAGTCATGGTTGCAAAATTTTAACACGAATTATCTACAGGAGAACGGAAAAGCTGGTAGAAGCTGACCTCGGGGATGATCAGTTTGGATTCAGGAGGAACATAGGAACCTGGGAGGCAATACTCACTTTACGTCTTATCTTGGAAGATAGATTAAGGAAAGGCAAACCCACATTTTTAGCTTTTGTAGATTTCGAGAAAGCATTTGACAATGTTGACTGGAATACACTCTTTCAAATTCTGAAGTCAGAAGGGGTAAAATACAGGGAAATGAGAGTTATTTACAACTTGTACAAAAGCCAGACTGCAGTTATTAGACTCGAAGGGCATGAAAGGGAAGCATCAGTTGGGAAGGGAGTAAGACAGGGTTGTAGCCTTTCTCCGATGTTATTCAATTTGTACATCGAGCAGGCGGTGAAGGAAAGCAAGGAAAAATTTGGAATAGGGATTAAAGTTCAGGGGGAAGAAATAAAAACATTGCGTTTTGCTGATGACATTGTAATTCTGTCAGAGACAGCAAAGGACCTAGAAGAGCAGTTGAATGGAATGGACACTGTGTTGAAGAGAGCGTATAAAATGAACATTAACAAGAGCAAAACAAAAATAATGGAATGCGGTCTTAGAAAATCAGGCGATGCTGAAGGAATTAGATTATGTAACGAAACAATGAAGGTGGTAGATGAGTTTTGTTACTTGGGTAGTAAAATAACATGCGATGGTCGCAGTACAGAGGATATAAAATGCAGAATGGCAATGGGAAGAAAAGCATTTTTGAAAAAGAGAAATTTGCTAACATCGAATATTAATTTAAGGGTAAGGAAGTCTTTTCTGAAGGCATTTGTGTGGAGCGTTGCCTTGTACGGGAGTGAAACATGGACGATAAGCAGTGCGGACAGGAAGAGAATAGAGGCTTTTGAAATGTAGTGCTACAGAAGAATGCTGAAGATTAGGTGGGTAGTTCGCGTAACTAATGAAGAGGTACTGAACAGAATTGGTGAGAAAAGGAATTTTTGGCATACCCTGACTAAAAGAAGGGATCGCTTGGTAGGACACATTCTTAGACATCGAGGAATCGTAAATTTAGCATTGGAGGGAAGTGTGTGGGGTAAAAATCGCAGAGGGAGACCAAGAGACGCGTATAGTAAGCAGATTCAAGTGGATGTGGGTTGCCGTTCTTATGAGGAGATGAAAAGGCTTGCTGAGGATAGAGTAGGGTGGAGAGCTGCATCAAACCAGACTCCGGACTGAAGACCATAACAACAACAACTTCATAGGAAGTAGAAACATTCGACGTAATTTCATTCATCATTATCGATTTTTTCACCAAACCTGTGACGGCGTCATTCATTATTTGAATAATGAAACACTGCTCACGTATTTATCTTTCTCTCGACTGACGATATTTAAAAATTCTCAAGTGCAGATATGTACACAAGTATTTTTTGTGATGTTTGCACAGAATCTGTGTCTTACAGTTGTCGTATTTGTGACGTTATAACATTCCGTACCCCATACATTTAGCCGACGAATACACAAACGCAAACCATCCTTCAAATGTTCAAATGTTTGTATACCTTATGGGACTTAAGTACGGGGTCATTAGTCCCTAAACTTACAAACTACTTGTGAACTAGCTTATACTAAAGACGACACAAATATCCATGCCCGAGAGGGGATTCGAGCCCCCGACCGCAGTGACCGTGCAGACCGTAGTGGAGCGCCTCAGTCCCCTCGGCCACCGCGGCCGGCAAACAATCCTTCATTCTCACAGTTTATGGATCATCAGAACAATACTTACATAAATATTTGCACTTCACAATAAATACTCAAAACGCGTTTTATTTTAAACATGAAAACCCCCTACTCATCGAGGGAAGTTCGCGAACTGATACTCGGTGCGGTGTTTGATCGGAGCATTCGTCAACCATCGCAACATAGCGCGCACTGTAAATAGCGATAGGCGAAATCTCCGTTTGAATAATCGCAAACTGCAAGAAACATAACTGCGTAAAGTTTATGAACACTACTTGAAGGCACTGTCTTAGATATTTTATAACGTTGCCCTTACTTCGTATGATGCCTTAATTGTTAAAAGTATATAACGCGATTATATTTTTTGGACAAGGAATTGATGGTTCCGTATGTTTGAATTTGAAATAAGTTAAAGTACAGCACAAAATGAACATTAAAGCAAATAAACCGCGGGTTGCATATTAAAGTCTGGCACCATACAAGCAACAGCACGTTATAAGCATCTAGCTGGATCCTGCGCTTCGTATTGTAGAAGCTGGAAATGATAACTTTTTTTATTTAATATATGAACGTTGATCAATGTTCAGACTGTTCATTTCGCCTTTCATTGTTGTGTGACCGTGGGTGGATTATGAAGTTACTGGTAATTATAGAATAATTTCAAAAAATAATCGGACTTCGTGAAATTACAAAAGAAATGACTGCAGGTTCTAAAATCTAGCAAATTATTGTATAAGGATGATTGATTGTTTGAAATTTTGCAGACAATGCGAAGCGATTGTAATGGCGCCTGAACATTAAACTATTACGGCTGCGAAGGAGCTGAAAACATTAAGGAATTAAATATTTGGCATGGAGGACTTTGATTTAAATGAAAACCAAGGAGAGGGAATGCTTTTAAAGTTAAATAATATATTTTCAGCAACAGCTTGCATTACTTACTTTAGAGGATACAGGTATGAAAGACGTCTACACCGATTAGATACAGACCAGAGAGTGAGTAAAACTACTGTCTCGGTTCCGTCTTCTCGCTTGTCTTTAAGTAAAAAATGACGAACGAAATTAAATTAGCTGCATTGCGAGTCAGAGGGAACCGGAAGCGATAAGCATCGCTGATCAAAGATAAAAAAAAAAAAAATAAAAAAAAATTAAGTGTATCGTTACAACTTGATGTACATTAACAAATGTTTTATAATTATATTGCAATACATGTATTAAGTGCGATTTATTATTTTCTTCCCCAAAAGTAAAAGTATTAATAGTGGGGTGTGCCTTACATTCCAGTGCGTCTTTTATGCCGACAAATACAGTAGTAATTTTTTATGGGCATCCCCATTTCGGATTAGATTCGTGTTTTGTTCACTGCCATACAGTTCATTCGATTGCGATAAAATTTTGCACATTTAACCTTTAGAAAGAGAGAAACGGCACTATCCCCATAAGATTTTGTACGGTCGATGGTGGAAGGGACTTTAAACAACAGACTTTGATATCAATCTACAGTTTTATTCCTACTTTGATCAAATTTTGTTCTACATGCGATTTCGTACTGTGCATAGATGAACCTACTTTCCATCAACCGTCGACACCGTCTGAACGATCACCATGAAATCTGGCAGAAACACCTGATTTTTCATGGAGAAAGGAAGTGAACAGAGAGGACAGGAAAGGATTGCCACAGAGTGGGGGAGACAAGGGCAGAAGAAGAGTGATGGATGGGCGAATGGAGTGTGGTGTCGAGGTGGAGGAGGAAGAGTAGGAGTAGGACAAGAAGAAGGAGGAGGAGAAGGAAGAGTAGGCGATGAAGAAGGAGGGAAGGAGGAGGAAGAGGAGGAGGTGTCGGAGAAAAAGGAACAGGCAGAGCTAGAGACAGTAGGGGAAGGAGGAGAAAGACGGAGAGAGGATGAAGGGGCACACGGATTAAATTAACATCGGAATAAATCCAAAATGAAACTGTCACTCTGCAGCGAAGTGTGCGCTGATATGAAACTTCCTGGAAGATAAAAATTGTGTGCCGGAACCGGGACTCGAACCTGGGACCTTTGCCTTTCGCGATTTCAATGTAGATTCACTGAAAGAGTTAATAGGAAGAATGACCTGGAAGTCTTACTTAGTTCATTCAGTCTAAGTTATTGATTTTCCTACTCGGGTAGTAAAGGACAGCAGTATATTGATAGATAACTTTTTTATAGACCAAGATAAGTTTAACAACGTAAATGCATGTCCCATTGAGAATGGTATTTCTGATCATGGTGCACAGATAGTAACAGTATATGACATAGCTCTGTTCAGTATTTTGAAACAGTTCTCCAGAGTTCTGCGCTCGATTAATGACTTAACAACTAGAAATTTCAAAGAAAGTCTACAGCAGTTAAAATGGGATGAGGTTTATAAGGAACATGATGTCAATTTAAAATATAACTTGTAAGGGTATTTGAAAACTGTTTCCCCAAGGAATTAATTAAATATAATTGTAAGAAACGATTAAAAAACATGGCTTGCTAAAGGAATAAAAAATAAGCAATACGATTACAATTTAAAATATAACTTATTTCATGTAAGGGTATTTGAAAACTGTTTCCCCAAGAAATTAGTTAAATATAATTGTAAGAAACCAGGCAAAAAACCATGGCTTACTAAAGGAATAAACATATCTTGTAACCGAAAAAGGGAACTATATCTATCTGCGAGAAAGAGTAATAACCCAGAAACAATAACATATTATGTAAACGACATTAAGAAATATTACTAAAAATCAAGAAGCTTGTGGATCATGTCTGAGATTAGTTCCTATGATAATAAAATTAAAACGATTTGGAATATTGGAAGTAAGACAGGGCAACCAAGAGCTTAGGAAGAGAGTATTACCATCAAAACAAATGAAGTTGCAAACATTTTTAATGATTACTTTTTAAATGTTGTAGAGAAAATATGATCTAAATGTTCATTAGAAGGAGCAATGCAGTTAATGGAAGAGGCCATACCTACACAATTTGATACAATTAATATTTCACCCACCTCTCCTTAAGAAACTAAGAAAATAATAAACTCTCTCAAGAGTAAAAGTTCATATAGATTTGATGACATTTCCATCAGGATATTAAAAGCTTGTTCCCAAGAGAGAAGTAGGGTTCTCAGTCATACATGTAATAGCTCTTTAAAGCAGGGTAATTTCCCAGATAGACTAAAATATGCTATCGTTAAACCTTTGCATAAAAAAGGGGATACGTCTGATGTCAACAACTACCGCCCCATCTCACTGCTGATAGCTTTATGCAAAATTTTTGAAAAAGTTAGGCGTTCTCGAGTTGTTTCACATATTTGTAAAAATAATATTCTAACAAAATGTCATTTTGGTTTTCAAAAAAGCTTTTCAACAGAAAATGCTGTATATACCTTCACCGATGAAATATGAAATGCTTTGAATAACCGAATATCACTAGTTGGGATTTTTTCTGATCTCTGAAAGGCATTTGATTATGTAAATCATGGGATTCTCCTAGATAAGATTAAGTATTGTGGTATGAGTGGCACAGTGAACAAAATGGTTTAAATCATACTTAACTGGAAGAGTGCAGAAAGTTGAAATAGGCAGGTCATTTGATATAGAAGAAACAATTAAGTCCTCTAACTGGGGAGTTATCAAAAATGGGGTCCACAAGGTTTGGTCTTGGGTCCTTTGTTGTTCTTAATATATATTAATGACTTGCCATTCTACATTCACGAATATGATAAACTAGTTCTTTTTGTTGATGATACAAGTATAGCTATCACGCCTGACAAACAGGAATTAACTGATTAACTTGTAAATGATATCTTTGAGAAAATTATTGAGTGGTTCTCTACGAATGGATTCTCATTAAACTTTGATAAAACCCAGTATACACACTTCCATACAGTAAATTGCATGATACCATTAATAAATTTAGACACTGAACAGAAATCTGTAGCTAAGCTAGAATATTCAAAAGTTTTAGGTGTTTACATTGACGAGGGATTGAATTGGAAGAAACACATTGAAGATCAGCCACTTATTAAGGTCATTGGAAAATTTGGTGATACACATCTCAGTAAATCAGCTTACTATGCCTATTGTCATTCACTGCTTTCATATGGGATCATATTCTGGAGCAATTCAACATTGATTAAAAAAGTATTCATTCCACAAAAGCGTGTAATCTGAATAATTGCTGGGCCCACCCGAGATCATCCTGCAGACATTTATTTATGGATCTAGGGATCTTCACTGTATCTTCACTATATATATATACTCATGAAATTTGTTTTTAACAATCTGTCCCAATTCAAAAATAATAGCAGTAAGCAGAACTACAACACTAGGAGAAAGTGTGATATTCACTACCCAGGGTTAAATCTAACTTTGGCACAGGAAGTGGTGAATTATGCTGCCACAAGTCTTCAGTCACTTACCAAGTCGCATCAAAAATTTGACAGATGGCCAACTGGTATTTAAAAAAAATTAAAGGAATTTCTGAATGGCAACTCCTTCTACACTTTAGAAGAATTTTTAGATGAAACTTAAAAAATTAAAAAATAATATTTAAGGTTGAAATTTGAATATTTGAAATGTGATGTGTTTCACCTTGTTCACTCGCAAATTACAATGTAAAAATGTTAAGGAGGCCTCTGATTACGTGAACATAATTCTGCATGGCAACAGATATTGTTTGTAATTCCAACAAATGTCGTATCCAAAGATTAAGTAATCTGTGTATTGTATCTTTGTGATTACGCGAACATAATTCTGCATGGCAACAGATATTGTTTGTAATTCCAACAAATGTCATATCCAAAGACTAAGTAATCTGTGTATTGTATCTTTGTCTTACCATCTTTGAGAACCAAGCAATAGCGTCTTTGTCGACGCATGTCAACAGTTTACCTGACGATGGCCTAATAAGCTGGAAACTAGTTAGTAAATAAACAAAATTTAGTAGAACAAAAACAGTGTGTTTGTTTTCAACCTTAAATATGGAAGCGTTCTACCAAGGAGCGACGGAAGAATCCATTTATATAAAAAATAATAATAAAATTATTAAAAATTAAACAATCCTTAAAATATTGTCAAGTATAGACACCATTTACTAAACTGACACATTCCACATCAATATGAAATGTCGTATATATGATCTATGGAACAGGTATTAATCTAACCTAATCTAATATAACAGCATTTCCTCTGAAGTTTATTACTAAGGATCATCTGACTGAAGAAAACTGTTGGTTAAATGTATGTTAAAGAGGCAATAATAACTTCGTGTGGCTGAATGGCTTCGTGTGGCTGAATGGCCTGGTGTAAGTCTCCCAAATGGACGCCACGTCGTCGACTTGCGTGTCGCTAGTCTGTGGCAGGTATCCAACCGGGAAGGGGCTCCTACGTGGAGCCAAACCAAGAGTCATTTCTGGTGACACCTCACATCGTTGAGACGTGAATGCTGGACAAGAACGCAGATTGAAAAATTCCCTGACCCGAGCGGATTTCGATCCCGCCACTCTTCGTTTTTCAATCAGCGTTTTACCCCGAGATCTCCCGGCCCGACGGTTAAAGCGATGTAGCAATATTTCCACCAATACTGAGTGGATAGCAGCACTATCCATCACAGTTAATTCAGAACGTAATATATGTCGGAAGAAGAAATTTGTCTGCATGGATTCATTAAAGACGATGCAATGTGAGAATGTATGGCATTAACTAATCGTGGTTTTGGTAACGAATTTCCTCCTGGAAGTATGTGTTGAGACAATTATTTTCTCTTTTAAAAAAGAAATTTATATTGTGCAGATTTTGGGTTTAGCCATTCCTAACGGAGGTTGCACTGAGGAGATTGTAAGACACGTCATGCCTACATAAAACTGATGAGGGGTGTAGTGAAACTAAGGAATAAACAATTGCTACTGCCCTACATCAGCACTGTTTTGCAGGATATCTATGACGAACAAATTAATTTTTTGTGCATAGATATTTTTATCATGAGATACATAAAATGTTGTGTCGTTTGATTTTGTTTGTTTCATATACTATCGAGGTGCTGCAGTTCGGCGGAGCCTAAAGTAAAATTTGATGGCCAAGAATTATTCCGTGCCGAAGAATGCTGCGCCTTGCTCGTTGCAATGCTTTATCGTTCCACGAAGCAACTAAATAAATGAAAAAAACTTTAGTGTTAAATGTTAAATGAGTTAGTTCGTCATTGCCTTAATTTGAGATAAGATGTTTGATTAGATAGTTTACGTTAACAAAACTATGTCTTCAGAGTTATTTGATTGCAACTATATATATATATATATATATTAATTTGTGCAAATTGCAGTATATAACTGTAAAGCAGAGAAGATCAGTTTTTCTTCAGAGAGCCCTGATTGAAATTATCTAACAGTATTAACTGGAGTGCATCTGATTCATAAAGAATGATCATTTACTTGTTTCGACAATCGATAAAACAGGCAACTAAAATTTAACGATGTTGATCTTCAGTTTGTTACAGGATGTAGGTGACCTTAGGAAAATTCATTAATTTTTATGTAGGGAATTAATGCTTCGTACCTTTAAGTATTATTATTATGAATGTAATTTGACGCACTAAATATAGGATGATTTTTGGAATTAATCACTTGGCAACTGTCAAACCGATATCGACTGAGTTTCTGGTAACGAATGTGAAACTGTTAATTGAATTGCTCGTATCCCACGACAGACGACAGTTCATTGAAAAATTATTCTCTGTGTGCTAGATAAGTACAACAGTTTGGCTTGAGGTGTAATTACAAAGTACCTCAATTGAGAACCCTTAATTTACGTTTAGGGTAATCCATCACGCCTCGTTAATACCACAGAAAACCAGAGAGTATCACATAGACATGCTGGATCTCAGACCACCAAGGTGTTCGTCTTCAACCAATGAGGAACTTCTATATCTGAGTAACAGCGTCGACAAGTGTCCTGCCGCAAATTATCCATTTATTCCAAGAAACGACACAAGAGTCGTTGGATCCAATGCAATGCACCTTTATGCTGCAGCAAGGCGACTCAATTTCTAGTCTCTGTTTGACTACCATACCAGTGTAGTATATATCCATTTCTGAGGGTTTTCTTGCCAGAAAGTTTCTACTTGGTCTCACATGTAAAAATCTCTTCCGAAAACAATTAGCAGTAAGGAAGTAATAGATTAAAACTTGGTGCGTGATGGGGCAGTTTTCTTTGAACGTTACTGTTTATGTGCTCATATCTCATGATCTACGTGTCGTACTGTGGTACAATTTCGAAGGTACATTCAGCTGTATGTGTGTATATTGTGTGTAAAATTTTTTTCGGCTGCAATTTGTAGTATAGAAATTATATATTGTAACTTCATACCGAATGCCGCAGTTTTAGTCCATGAACAGTGGAAAAGGGAGAAACTTTTTTCTTTCATCATTTTACTGTGGTTGTCAGCGGGAAATAATTGAATAAAGGTTTGACATTATGTTTAAAATTTGTTGCAAGTACTCTCATTCTCATACAGTTAATGAAACGCGTCTCCTCGCATTATGTGGCAGTTTTTTGCGACTGCTATTGTTTATGATGTATTATCTCCTGAACCATGTGTGGGCCGCGCGGAAGTAGCCGAGCGGTCTGGAGCGCCACGTTACGAATCGCGCAGCCTCCTGCGTCGGACGTTCGAATCCTCCCTCGGAGATGGATGTGTGTGTGTGTTGTCCTTCGGTTGGTTTAACTAAGTTTAAGTAGTTTGTAAGACCAGGGACTGATGACCAACGTAGTTTCGTCCTATAGAATTACAAACATTTGAACAACTGATTTTGAACCATGTGTCGTATGTAATTCTTTACCCTGCAGCAACTGTTACCTCGCGGTATGGAATATGTGTATCAAATTTGGTTGAAATCGGTCCAGTGGTTTAGGAGGAAATGTGCAATATTGTCGTGTGATGTAGCAGTTTTTCTCACATCTTACTGTTTAAGACGCCATATCTCGTGAACTGTATGTTGTACTATGACAATATTACGAACGTACGTTCAGTAGTATGTGTGTATATTGTCTGAATCATTTCTCGTGAATGCAATTAATAGTGTCGGAATAATAAATTGTAACGTCATGCCAAATTCCGTAGTATTACTGCATGAACGGCGCAAAAGTAGTAAGCAACAAACTTTTTTTCCTTTCATCATTTTGCTGGGGTTGTCAATGAGAAAAGTTTTCTAAAGTCTTATTGAATCCATCATTGCTGGTGGAACCGGGACTGCGGTTGGTCAAGAATACGTAGGAAGGAGGATACCTACAGCCGTATGTTTCGGCATTCCATTACATCGGAGTATAATATCCCTACTTAATGGTTATTTTATTCCGATGTAGGGATCTGAAGATGGCATAATGGAATCCCAAACTAGCAGTGAAAGAATAAATGTAGCTATTAAACTTACGGCCTTTGGTATCCAACTTCCTACGTAAATTACCTAAAGGTTTGAAATTACATTCCAAGTTTGTTGCAAGTCGCTAAGTGCTCTCCTTCTCAAACAGTGAACTGATAAAGTCACACTATCACGGGTCGCAAGACGGGAAAGTTTTCACTGTTTATGACGTCATATCTCCTGAACTATCAGCCCTATTGCAAAATTCTATCTTAGATGACGTCTTCTACTTATAAACAACATACCTGCCAAATTTCATCCTCATATGTGAAGTACATTTCGAGATTTCGTGTTTAGTCAGTGAGTGAGTGAATGAGTGTTCTTTCGGTTTTATATAGATAGAGATAATAATTTTGTGTCTGTAGCCTTGTACACGTATTTCAATTGGGCGCCACTTCGGCAACTTGCGTGTCCCTATCCAACCCAGTTATCCAACCGGGCAATCCGAACCACGTGTCATTTCTGGCGACCCTCGACTTCGTTGAGGAATGAATCCAGGGTTAAAACGCATATACAATCATACAATGACGACGTTTCGGACAAAAAGTCCTGTCAGGACGTTTACTTTCCTTCCAGACGCTATTATCAAACAAACAGTTCCCGCGGCGTTGGTCCTGGAAATGTATGAATAGCACTTTTACCAGTATCGGATTCGCCCAGAGAAATCGAACATCTGCGCCTACGGACCAGCACAGAACAAAGAGGAGCGGTCGTGTTTTATTTGCACTCGTGTAACAAGGTGCGCGCCCATTGTCTGCAAGGGAGAGATGGTGGCGCCAGTAAAACGGGCTTCTGGGCAAGGGACGCGGCACAGCGAGATGCGAGACGTGTTTGCGCCGCCCAGATCCTCTTTAGGTATTCGCCACTGTGCCTCGCCAGGCGGCTCCTGTGTCGGTCCTCGGGACAGAATCCTCAGCGGCGCGTCGCAGGTAAGACAATAGCGTGCGCCCTGCGACGTGCCGCTGAAAACAAGCAGGTGCTGAAGATGGCGAGAGCAGGGCGAAACGCTTCAGACGCCACGTCATGTGGGTGGCGTTCGTTTATGCTGTTTACAGGAGCCGTCTCAGTTTTCGTGGTTCGGGTTTACTTCGAATACGAAAACATGTGAGGTACGGGTAAATTATCCATATAGTAAACATTGCATGGGCTCCTATTTTCTGTACTTCGCTACCAAGATTCGCGTGGAACAAGATATTCTCCTCTGTTCCAGAGGTTAAATCAGTTTCATTATCCTTGTGGGGGCTCTTCCTAGGAATGGCAGGTAATGTTTCTCCATATCTAATGGTAATAGCTACTTATACACTAGTTATTTACATGGATACAAATGTTTATCAATTAATTAGACAATGGATGTCTTAGAAGGATAAAGTCAGTGATAACCGCAGCTATAGTAATGCATCATGCTTGATTCCATGGTGGAATTTGTGCTCCACGACTGTATTTAACTTGTGGTAATTTTTTCAGCAATCACTCGTAAAAATATTTATTTATTTGCATATCTAGATTTCGATCACTGTGTGGTCATTATCAGTGCTAAAATAAATACAAAAGAACCAGTTAGAATAACATACATCTCACGTTATAAGGCAATTGTACAAGTTTCAGTTAAAGTCAATGATAAAAAAACAAACCTTAAAAACAATTAAAATATTTAAAACATCTCGACCGTCATGTCGAGAATTGTAACAGCTGCGTCAGTACGAACGCAACCTCCAACACGGAGGTCGAGATGTTTTAAGTATTTCAATTGTTTTTAAGGTATGTTTCTTATCATTGACTTTACCTGAAACTTGTACAATTGGCTTATAACGTGACATATATGTTATTCCAACTGGTTCTTTTGTATTTAATTTAGCACTGATAATGACCACAGAGTGGTCGAAATCTAGATCTGCAAATAAATAAATATCTTTACGACTGATTGCTGAAAAATTTCCACATAGTAATGCATGTCATGCAAGTGTAATCCTCAATTACCAGCATAATAACTGAAAAAAAAATTGCCGTGCGTGAATGACCGAGCGGTGTAAGGCATTTTGCCACGGATTGTGTGGCCACTCCTGTCGGGGGTTCGAGTCCTCCCTCAGAAATGGACGTGTGTGCTCTCCTTAAAATGTTCGAATGTTTGTTATCCTAAAGGACCTAACTGCTAAGGTCATCGACCCCTAGACTTACAAGTCAGTTCAACTAACTTTCGCTAAGGACAACACGCACATAAATGCCCGAGGGAAGACTCGAACCTCCGGCGGGAGCAGCCCAGAAATCCGTAATGCCTATGAAGAATCTGAGCTGTGCTGTGTGTTGTGCTTAGCGTAAGTTAGTTTAAGAAGCTTTTAAGTCTAGGGACTGATGGCCTAAGAGTATAGTACCTTACGTTTACAAACATTTTAACATTTTCAAAATCATTTCTGAAGAAGAAAAATTTGTTGGCATCCAGCATTAATTTCAGTTTCAGGTAGTCCTTTCGAAAAGCATTTATCTGGGTGTAGCATTGTACCGCAGTGAAACGTGGACATTAAGTATTTCAGACCACATAACTAATGAGGGATACCGAACAAATTTGAGGAGGAAAGAAATTTCTGTCATATCTCGACTAAATTAAGGGATCTCTCATTCTGAGACATTAAGGAATCGTTAGTTTCGAAGTGAAGTGTGCCGGAAAAATGGCATTGGCCGATACCGTTCTTATTAAGAGATGAAGATGCTTACAAATGTTAGCGTAGCGTGGACAGCTGCATCCAACCACACTTAAGACCACGGCACCACCATCAACAACAACAATAGCGGATATATTAGAAAACTTAACATCAGCCCACACTGGAATAATTTCAATTACAACAAAGTATGTATGGGACTTTCGTTACCTGTGTGTGCAGTTCATAAACGGAGGAAATGTATATTGCGTTGGATAGGAGGATGCATTTTTGCGGTCTACTATGGTATTAATGATGAAGCGTCTGTAGCCGTATAAGAACAGCTTCATCACCTGTTTATCATGCATTCATCCGTAGGAAACACTACACGTACAGGGAGTATACATACACATTCCATTTTTATATATGCTCTAAAAAGATGATAATATTTGGATTTCATGGAACATTGTTTCAGTCGTATAAGTGAGGAAGTAACAACACGAGACGAGGTAAAACAACGAGGTGATAGCATTTTGTGTATTCGCATAATGAAGGCAGCAGTGGGCCATACGATTCAGATGGAAACATGATAGGTACCTCTCTACGTTTTCATATGAAGATACGCAGGAGAGCCCACTAGTAGCCTGGAGACACGATACACGCTTCAGACCTGAACGGTATGACTATTTACATAAGAGGAACGGAGCAAAATAAAACAGTATAATAAGAATGGGTAAGACATGAAATAGTGAAGGCAGCAGAGGACAAATAGAAAGAAAGGTAATACCTGCAAAAAGTCCTTGGATATCAGAGGAAATACTAAATTTGATAAGGAGAAGATATAGAAAAATACAGTAAATGAAGTAGGTAAAAGGGAGTTCAGACGACTACGAAATGACATGGACAGGAAGCGCATAATGGCTAAGTAGTTGTTGCTGGCAGCCAAATGCAAATCTGTAGAAGAGTGAATAAGTATGTGACAAATAGATACCGCTAACAGGAAAATAAGAGAGACAATTAGAGACAAGAAAAATAGCCGTATGAATGTTAAGAACTCAGAGGGTAAACCAGTTCTGAGTAAAGAAGGAAAAGCTGAAAGGTGAAAGAGAACACCTGAATCTGTCTATTCGAGCCCTGATTTCTCGTATTTTATTCTGATGAAGTAGGAGTCAACAATATATTTTCGCATTCGGAGGAGAATGTTGGCGATTGGAGTTTCGTAAGTAGCGATAAGCGCCGTTGTTGTAATGATTCCCATCCCAGATCCTGTATCATTTCCGTAACGCCGTATCCCCTGTATCGCGACAATAAGAAACGAGCTGCCCTTCTTTGAACTCTTTCGATGTCCTACGTCAAACCCACCTGATAAGGATCCCTCCAAAAAGGGACGGACAAGCGTAGTGTATGCAGTTACTTTTGTAGTTCTGTTGCATGTTTTAAGGTTTCTGGCAATAAAACGCAGTCTCTGGTTCGCCTTTCCCACGGAATTATCTACGTGTTCTTTCCAATTTAAGTCTCTTAAGTAGAGAGCCTCTACAAAGGGAATGCGCTTGAAGACACTATTGAAGGAAAGTAAGAGGAAGTAGATGAAATGGGGGATACTCTACTGAGAGATGAATTTGACAGAGCCAAAACAAGTCCCCTCGAGTAGATGATATTCCCTCAGAGCTACTGAAGTCTTTGGCAGAACCAGTGATGACAAAATATTTCACCTGGTGAATAAGTTGTAAGGCGAAATACCCTCATACTTTAAGAAAAATATAATAATGCCGTTTCCAAAGAAAGAACAGGCAGACAGGTGCGAAACTTACAGATCCATTAGTGTAATAAGTCATGGCTGCAAAATTTTAAAAATAATTATTTAAAGAAGGATGGAAAGGCTGATAGATCCTGACCGCGATGAAGATCAATTCGGTTTCAAGAGAAATTTAGGAACACGGGAGACAGTACTCACCTTACGACTTAGATTAAGGAAAGGCAAACTTGCATTTCAGGTTTTTGTAGATTTGGAGAAAGATTTTGACAATGTAGATTGGAATAGACTTTTTAAAATTCTGAATTCAGCTGGGGTAATTTATATGAAACGGAAGTTTATTTACAACTTATAAATTTATCAAATAGCTGTTATTAAAGGACATAAAAGGGGCGCAGTGGTTGGGAAGGGTGTAAGACAGAGTTGTAGCCTTCACCGATGTTATTCAATTTGTACATCGAACAAGCTGTGAAGGAAAGCAGAGAGAATTTTGGAGAAGGCATTAGAGTGCAGGGGGAAGAAATAAACATTGTGTTTTATTTATGACATTGAAATTCTCTCCGAGACAGCAAAGACCTGGAACAGCAATTGAACGCAATGGAGAGTGTGTTGAAAGGAGCGTATAAGATGAACATTAAAAGAGCAAAACAAGGGTAATGCTATGCAATCTAAGATGATGATGAAGGAATCAGATTAGGTAACGAAACAATAAAGGTGATTGATAAGAGTTGTTACTTGGTCAGTAAAATAACATACGATGGTAACAGAACAGAGGATATAAAATTCAGAATGGCAATGGGAAGGAAAGCGTTTTTGAAAAAGAGAAATTTGATAACATCGAACGTTAAGTGTACGGAAGTCTTTTCTGAAGGCATTTCTGGAGAGTGTTGCCTTGTACGGGAATGAAAGTTGGACGGTAAATAGTTTGGACAGGAACAGGATACATGCGTTTGAAATGTGCTACAGAAGAAAACTGAAGATTATGTGGGTAGATCGCGTAAATAATGAAGAGGTACTGAACAGAATGAGGGAGAAAATTATTTTTTGACATACCTTCACTAAAAGTAGGAATCGATTGGTAGGACAGACTCTTAGACATGAAGGAATCGTAAATTTAGCGTTGGAGGGAAATGTGTGGGAGGTAAAAACCGCAGAGGGAGACCAAGAGACGAATATAATAACATTCAGATGAATGTGTGTTGCCGATATTATGAGGAGATGAAGAGGCTTGCATCAAACCAGTCTACCGATTTAAGACCACAACTACGACACACAACAGCGGAACAGTCCACGGATAACAGCAACGACGCATTTTGGTATGGTAGCAGCGAGGGTTGGTACCTCGCTGGAAGGAACTGTCACCACATCTGAACACACTACGTAAGACACCACGATGCTTTTGAGGAGTGTGGAAATAGTTTTTTAATGATTGCCTTTCGTTTATAATCTTTTATGAACACTGACTGACGAAAAGGCACGTTTCTACTGCGTCGTAAAATGACCTGTGTTCTTGAATTCTCTTTGTAGCGCGAAAGTACTGTTTCTGTTAATTAATAATGACATGTACACACTTCACGTCATATATACAGTACTTTCCGTCCGTAGCCCTGGGACGCAAGGGCTTTTCTCACGTCAAGGCAGCTACTCTGTCCCTTCTGACTCACTGATGCAGTATGGTTCACCTCGGGCCTTCAAATTTTAGTAGATCTATGGGATTTAACTATTCTGGTCATCAGTCCCTAGGATTACAAACGATTACTTTACCAAGGTTTCGGCTTCCACTCTGGAAGCCTTCATCAGAAGTAAAATAAATAAAAATTAGATACATGAAACGAACAGACAGTAGTTTTTGAGCAACAGAGTTCACATTCAAGTTACAAATGTGAGTCGCCTGTGTGGCCAGCATTATAGGTGGCAGCTGCTAAATTTTGTCACATGTCATCCACCAAAAAATTGGTCTATTTGGATACTTTTGGCGGTGTATATGGACGATTTTATGATTTTTTATTATATCTAAATGTAATAAACTTAACACAGTTATATGGGAGAATTAATTTTAACGTTTATGGGATTTTTCATACGAATTTAATAAGCCTGTACTTGAATTTCCTATACAAACATTGAAATACTTCTAAGTACTTATCAAAAATACATGGAAATTTTCAATTTTCAAATCAATGATATAGTAAGTGTAAAGAAACATTAATTTAGGCAATAAAGTGCAGACAAACTGAAATAAGATACACATTATTTGCCAACACAGTTTGTGCAAATGTCTTTCAGCTGATCCACACACGTCCAGTTCTTGCATGTAGTACACCACCTACGGGTTGTTTTATTTCTTGCTTTTCCACATATATAGCAACGTCCACGTGCTCAAGTTTCTTTCGCTGGCTGTTTCACAACTTCTTGAGTGCCTAACAGTAATTTAGCGCTTCTTCGAATTTCACATGGAAGGCTTTCAATCGAGAACGTCTCTCTATCTAAGGCCTAGTTCCCAACTTATTGTTTCTATAAAATCAACCCTCATTATAACCTGACTTGAAGCCATACAATGGTATTTATATATGCATAAGGCATTTATGGCTGAAATGTTCCAAATATTGTAAAACAGTACCATAGGACATCTTCTCGTATTGCGCGGCACATTGTTCTTCTGACACAGCTGGTCCAAAACATCTACCCCCACTTTTGTCATGTTATAGAAAGTAATCATTTCTGGTTTCTTTTGTTCTCCTGTTGAAGCGTCTCTTGCATCATCGAAATGCATGCTTGACAACACCAACACTGTCTTATTTTTCTTTGGACAGTACGACACCAAAATACTATCTCGTTGAAATCCGAAGGTAGATGATTTCGGCTGCCTTTCTTGGTAGAAATTCTTTCGGTACTTCTCTCTTGTTTTTACGTACTGTTCCAGTATATGTCAGTGTTTTGTCCTAGAGTTTCGTGACTCAAGATAAACTGGTAAACCAGTTATCACCAGTAATATTTCTGTTTGTTCCTTCTGCTGGTTCAACCATTCAAAGTACAATATCTTCAGCTGAATTACTAGTACTATATGGCCCGCCTGGTTGCTTACCGACATACGGCTCTAAATTCGAAGTATAGGCTGTTTTCACATCAACCAAAGCAAACACTTTTAACCCATACTTTGCAGGCTTGCTGGGAATATACTTCCTGAATGAGCAATTTCCTCTGAAAGCCAAAAGCTGTTCAGTAAGAAATTCACTAGGTGAGAAATAGTTTTGGTAATTGTTTGTAAACAGACTGGATTCCTCTCTGATAGCAGCCAACTTGTCAATGTCGTTTCGAACACTTCTATCATGGATATCGTCCAATCTCAGACATCTCAAGAGAAATCTGATCTGTTTTCACCCATACATAAATAACAAGATTCAAGCCCTTTGAGTTATCCCACAATTTTGATATATTCTGTCTAGAGCATCTCAAAGAACCACACACATATAACAACCCAATGAATGCTGTGATCTCTATAGCATATGTTTCTTTAGCATCCCTATGCCTAGAAAAGTTGTGACGAACGTCATCGATGTAAATATTAGTACATGTTGTGATGATGCGTACTAGATCTAGATCAGGATCTTCATCGCTCAGCTCATTGAGCCATTGCAGCCACATATTAGGATCTCTACTAAACTATGTCCGAGATTTTTTAGCGTTCGCCACTTTTTCCACAATCTAAATGTGAATGCTAGGTAAGAACGAAATCAGTTGCAATCAGTTTCAATTCCCCTTAAATTACGCGCACGAAAGCAGTATTGAATCTAGAAAAGCACCGAAGTGATATACACTCACCTCGCTTCAAACAGTAACACCAGTGATAGCGCGGATGACCAGCGTCCTCCAGTCGACTTTAATGTTTCATAAACAATGTAAATTGCGTTACTGAAACACAACAATGGCTGAGACTAACAGAGGAAGAGTTAACAGAAAGGTACTGTAATTGTCGCGAACTCAATTCCGCTCTGTCAGACAAAAATTGAGCGGGAAAATCAAGTGGATGACGAGTGTCATCCGCGTGAGCAACGGGGGTTTAATTTACAATTGACAGTTATGGGAAAATGCTCATATCCAAAAACACACAGGTATGGATTCCAAGTTAATTCAAATATTTTGCATGCGTACGATAAACGCGAAAGGCGCAGCAAAAACAAACGAAAATTTTCATAAATGATAATTACATAAGTTGCTGCAAATGTTTATTTTTCACGACGGCCGTTACGGCTTATGCCATTCTCAACTGATGCCTGCAAAGAAGTTATGTTCATTATTCTGTTCTGTGTAGACCATTTTATAAGTTTGAAATTTATGTCTTTCAGGCAACAATACTTACATTACATCGATGGATATTGCACATAGCATCTCTTAGTTACAAAAACGTTAATTTTATCTCGTATTTCTGTTTTAGTTTCGTTGTAAGATTTAATATTTATCTTAGATGGTGTAGAAGTTTTATGTTTACAACATGTACAAAAAAGTTATATTGGAAAATGATATAATCATTTTTTATGTGATAATGTGTCTCTGGTCACTCAGATGCTATGTGTGAATCAATGAGGTTAGAATCTCCTTGGTGTGAACACTTTAGGTGTTTGTTATATATGGATCTAAAACAGTGCATCTTTGCATCAACCGTTATCTAATCGTAAAATTTCCATACAATTTTCTAAATAAAGTTTGTGTTTAAATTCAGTATGGTTATTGAGAATTTCGTCTGGGTTTGTGTTTATATAGATCAATATTTCAAGCTCTTCATAAAATTCATTTATATACCTTTAGGAATAATGTGTAAGATTTGTAGTGCCTCGTCAGTATTTGTGGTAACGTGCTTTTCGTATTTGAGATGTTTGGAGAAAGTAGAGGGATTGTTTTCAGATATTCTGATGTGTTCTCTAAATCGTATTGCGAAATTTCGTCATGTTTGACCAATGTAGAATTTATTACAATTTTCTCATGTGATTTTATAAATTCCGGAGCTGTTCAGTTTTATTTTATCGGTAATGGTTTTGTGCAATTTAGTGTTAAGGGTGTTTGCCTTCAGAATGCAAGTTTAATTTGTGTGTGTTTTTTTTTAAACTGCGTTGATTTTGTTTGAGATATTGCCTATGTAGGTTGCAGGAATATATTTTATTTTCGTTTTCCGTGATGGTTGTCTATCTAGTATTGTGTGTGGGTGCGGTAGAGCTTTAGTTTTATTTTCTTTGTGTTTTGTATGGATTTGGTCGACTACGTCTGGGTTAAAATTGTTTTTGTGTGCTATATATTTCAATATTTGGGTTTGTGTGAAGTGAGGTGACATGAGTAGGTGTTTATTATATTATATACATGTGGCGTCTGTTCCGAGAGAACAGACGTCACTTCTGATCCTGCAGTTGTTATTATTTAATATCCATAGAATATATGACATCAACTGCGATTGGGCAAAGCTGAAAAGGTGTACCCAGCCGGGATTCGAACCCGGGTCTCCTACTTTCTAGGCAGTGGCGCTGACCCCTACACCACTGGGGACACAGTGATCACCTCACCTGCAAGGACTACCTAAGCACGCCTCCCGTCAGATACAAATTCCCAGCTTCGCCCTGCCCACAATACTCAAACTCGAAGCTGGGAATTTGTATCTGACGGGAGGCGTGCTTAAGTAGTCCTTGCAGGTGCGGTGATCACTGTGTCCCCAGTGGTGTAGGGGTCAGCGCAACTGCCTAGAAAGCAGGATACCCGGGTTCGAATCCCGGCTGGATACACATTTTCAGCTTTGCCCAATCGCAGTTGATGTCATATATTCTATGGATATTAAATAATAACAACTGCAGGATGATGTGACGTCTGTTCTCTCGGAACAGACGCCACATGTATATATATATAATATGCCGGTGACGGGCAATGATCCTATCGTTAGTGGGGAGGGGTTGGAAAAGTTTGAGGCCCTTACTCTTACGGGAATTAGTTCATAACTACGAGTTTGAGTACTGTGCGCAGGGCGAAGCTGGGAATTTGTATCCCGACGGGAGGCGTGCTTAGGTAGTCCTTGCAGGTGCGGTGATCACTGTGTCCCCAGTGGTGTAGGGGTCAGCGCAATTGCCTAGAAAACAGGAGACCCGGGTTCGAATCCCCGCTGGCTACACATTTTCAGCTTTGCCCAATCACAGTTGATGTTTATTATGTTGTCTCTTATTGTTGGTTATCGGTACATGTCAAATATGTGTTGTTTATTTTTATTCCTTATTTTCAAATCGAGAAAATTGAAGTTCATTTTCGGGTGTACGTTTTGACTCAGCGTAAGTACAATTGCTTATCACGTAAGGAAAGTTCTGTAGCACAGATACCAAGTGGCCTAATAGAGAAGAAGTGGAGGACGTTGTAGCATTGTACAGCGGGGTAATAAATGTCGAAGTTTGCCGTTACTCTGGAAGCAGTCATACGTTTCGCCGGCAATGGAAAAACGGGCAAGGAATTAGAAAGGCCGGAACAAGGCCGGAATGGTTCCGGGGGAAGTGAGTTACGGCCGGATGGAACAGACTCGCCGTTTAAATAAGCCAGCGGACACAAAACCGGCGGATAATACTAACAGGCCACCGAGGCGGAGACGAGAATTTACGAGGCTGGGCATCCCACAAGGCGCCAGAAATTTACAGTATGGAAACCGCGCGGGAAGAAAATTCTCATTTACGGGGATATGTTCTAACGTGTGAGTCGTTGCTGTGATATTAAATTATGCTTCCAACTAGTATTAAATGCGCAAGACATCTGACTCGTGATGTACCCTTGGCTCCTGCAAGGAAGACATCTACAGCAAGAACACGTTGAAATCAGAGAGCTGCCCTAACACTTATCTAATGATGCCAACACTGGTGTGCCGCTGTCACTCGCTGTCACTGTCGCTGGCAACTCCTGAAAAAAAAAAAAACCTTACAAGCTAGTAACTAGTGGGGCTCAATAAGGATACGTTCAAATCAAATGTTCAAATGTTTGTACAGCTTATGGGACTTAACTACTGGGTCATCAGTCCCTAAACTTACAAACTACTTATGAACTAGCTAATCCTAAAGACGGCACAAATATCCATGCCCGACCGTTGTGGCCGTGCAGACCGTGACTGAAGCGCCTCAATCCCCTCGGCCACCGCGGCCGGCAATAAGGGTACGGTATGATGCTTCTAGCTACAAGAAAAATAAGTTGTTTTACTAAAAGATGACTGGTTTATTTTACTTTAACAAGTGAGATAAAAAGCAAATTTATATACATAGTTTCTCTACTGCTCCCGGTTCATTTAAAAATCATAGGGTTGGTAGAGACTGGATAGTAAATTATAAATGTAGTACGCTGATAGAATGGCTGAAAATTGCGCCGACTGGATTTTACACAATTTACCGCACTCTCAGTCTGGCAAACGAGGTTGTCGCGCGGTAGAGTAGCCGAGAGGTCTAAAGCGTCTCGCTGCGGAGCGCGCGGTTACTCGCCGTGGAGGTTCGAGTCCAACGTGGGGCATGGGTGTGTGTGTTGTCCTTAGGTTAGTTTATCTAGGTTTAAGTAGTTTGTAAGCTACGAACTGATGACCACGCAGTTTGGTCCGATGGATTTACAAACATTTGAACATGCCGTGAACTACGGTGAGAAATCTGTAAATGCTGTCAGGGGTCTGGGAGGACTCGCCTATAGCAAATTGCTTACTGTACCTTGTTACTGCGCCGACGACAAGATGGCTGCCCCTGGGCTCTGTCACTGCGTCACAAACTACTCTCTTTACTACCTTGATCGACCACCACCGAACGCACTGTCCCTGAATCTTGATGAAGTTAGCTACAAGCCCTAGGTTAATTCTACTGGTGTGGTACGTCAGCCTTTGCCAACCCACTGCGATGCCACTCAATATGCGCTCGCAAGCGTTACACTGTCGCCACTCTGTCGCTTGTTCACAGCCGGATATGAAGTATCGCGACTCAACACTCGAACAAACGCGTAATCACACGTACTTCACTAGAAGATGCTGTGATTCGCTCGCCGACAGAGCTGCTCTTCACATGAAAGTCCGTGAAAAGACTTCGCCCACACAGAGGATGGCGTCAGCACACACCACTACCATCTTCAATGGCCGCCCACCAAAAAGAAGTGAAGCTTCTCGCTACTTTCCTTGTCTCTAGTCAGGGCCGGATCTAGAGCGGGGCAAAGGGGGCAGTTGCCCCTGGCGGCAGAATTTAGAGGGCGGCAAATTTTGACCGCCTTTTTTTCAGAATGTATCTTTCTGGCATAATTTCATAAAATTAACTGACACAGAATTATTAAAAGTAAAATGACTGCAAGAAATACCGAATTCATTTAATAAAACTAAAATTCTTGGTTGCTGACTTCAGTGTTGCCCTGTCACAGGTACTTCAACTAATCGAACTTTAAAAATCTACTAGATATTAGCCAGAATGAGGGAGATGTTTGCGTTATTGCATGAGTAAATGCACAATGTTTATTAATTTGCATAGATTTCCTTTTTCAGATAAATGAAGATTCATATTTCATATCAAGGTAATATTTGTAGAACAGGTGAATTTGAATAACGTTCCAGTCCTAATAAAAAAAAGTATTTCAGGTGTGCACATTTCTTATTGAAAGTCAAAACCATTAAGAATCTAGAGTCCTCTCTCGGTAGCGGTGGAATTGATAGACATCTACACAGGATACTTTGTAAATCACATTTAACTGCCTGACAGAGTGTTCATCGGACCACTTTTATACTATTTATCTCCCATTCCATTCTTGAATAGCGCGCGGGAAGAAAGAACATCTGAATCTCTCTGTTCGAGCTCTGATTTCACGTATTTATTCAGATGATCTTTTCTACTTATGTAAGTGGGAGGCAAAAATATATTTTCGCATTCGGCGGAGAATGTTGACTATTGTAGTTTCATAAGTAGCCCACGTCGCAGCGATAAACGCCTTTGTTGTAATGATTCCCATCCCAGATCCTATATCATTTCCGTGACGCTGTCTCCCCTGTATCATGACAATACAAAACAACCTGCCCTTCTTTCGACTCTTTCGATGTCCTCCGACAAACCCACCTGATAAGTATCGCACACTGATCAGCAAGACCAGATAAAACAGGAGGAATCTCACTATATTGTTGATGCTGTCCTTTTTCTAGCTAAGCAAGGAAGTCCTTTTAGAGGATCAAAAGAAGATGGTGATTTTGGTGATCCACATAGTGGCAAATTTCTAAATACAATTGATCTCATATCATACTATAGTGTCCCCCTTTGTTTGCGTATTGAACGCCACAAGAAAGGCCAGATTAGCAATTTTTACAAAAAATATACGAGTTCCGTGACTTGATTGCTAACAAAAATAAAACAAGATATAATTAAAGGTATTTTAGCTGCTAAATACTTTTCACTGATGTTTGACTGCACTCCAGATATCAGCTACAATGCGCAGATGACACAAGTAATTCGATATGTCAATGACTCAGAGGTTGTGGAAAGTTTTACTGACTTTTTTACAGTTACAGACAAAACAGAAGAAGGCCTTAGATACTGCAAAAATTGGAACAAGATGGGTTGAACATTAAGTACTGCAGGGAGCAGTCTCATGACAATGGGGTAAACAGGGCTGGAAAGTACAAAGGGGTCTAGTCAAGAATACTTCAGAAGAATGAACTGGCCTATTTCGTACCATGTGCTGCTCACTCTTTAAATTTAGTAGGAGCAAATTCAGCAGACATTCAGCAAGACTAAGTGATCTGCAAGAGTAGATGGGGTTGAAGCTATTTACAAGCATTTTCATAAAGTTTTGAAGGCCCTGGAAGACACTGAAACTTATAAATTGTTACACCAGAAACAAAATCAGAGACAAGATCTATTTTAAAAAATATGTGAAAACTTAAATTCATTACTTTGACTTGTTTCCGGTATGCAATATAAAAATAAATTACTCTTGTTAATCAGTTTCTGCGAAGTTAATACTTTACAATTGATAAAGCTGTTCAAAACATTCAAAGACTTTTGGGCTTTCTCAAAACTTCCCGGGATTCTTGTACCTCTGAAGCTATTTCTGAGGCCAAAGTGCTAGCATAAGGTAATGAGGTATCAACGGTATTTTCCGACAAAAGGATTCGAAAAAAGAAGAAAATGGCCGATGAGCTTTGTGAGGATGAAGTATCCAACTTTCACAGAAAAAAAGGAATAATTGACAACATGGCAAATGTCCTAGATCCGGCCCTGCCCTAGTTCTTGTCTTTTCCTATGTGTCGCGCGTGTGTCGCTTCATCTGCGAATCAAAACGTTTCTCTGAGAGGGTTATGCTGGGGGAACAGCCAATTGCGTCTCTCCCTTTAAATATCCCGCCACCGGCATGCGCCGCTTCGTCACTAGGCTTGGTGTTACATCAGCCCGAAATCTTGCCGATTATTGCACCATGAAGTTTAGGGTTGCGTCAGCCGCGACTACAAGACTGCTGTCGCACAATTAACTGGGACTGCTAATGCACAACGCACAATTAACAGTGAACTGTCTCACAACTATCTCTGTTACCTGTGCTGTCGAGGGCTGGCTTATCGCCGAGTGCCATCTGTCGCTCGTAGCTCTCTGGGGTGTGGGGGACCTCCCACCACCTGGTGTTTACGCCGGGCGCTCCGCATTCTTTAAAAATACCTCCAGTGTATAAAAGCGTGAGTGTGGGTGACAACCTCGCGGTTAATTATTCCTTTCCTTGTCACACTGCGACATGACCATAATTACTATAAGCAATATGATGATAACTTCTTTATTAATTAATTGAATACTGTCGAGTTTATACTCAATTTGTTCGTCTCGAAGAGTAGAAAACGTTTCTGAGGGTGAAATATGTCGGAAAATAATGGAAGGGAATCTTGACTTCTTACAAATTGAATATCGTAGACGACTGATTAGAATGCGAATAAAATACATACATTTAGTACAGCTTCCAAACTATTTATGTATATAAGAAATAAGCAGAAAGTAAGATTCCCTATCTACATAAATAAAAATGAATCGTCAAATGTGTGCTAAGCGTAAAAGTCGAGAGAATGGCTTCACCGATTTGTCTGATCTTTTCTTTGTTCTGTTCGAAATTTTCAGGAAAAGAATTGTATGAAAGAAAATTTTTGGAAAATCAAATAGAAAATATCGGAATTTGAGAAAAACTTTAAATACGGTTTCAGCTTGCATCATTTTCTAAATTCTCCAATAATCAGCTTATTCATTCGCTTTTCGCCCAGCGACCAAATGCGCTGTAATGGAGCGAACAAATGTACCAAGGAGGTTCAAATAAAGAGAGATAGCGTTATGCACTCCAGTTTAAAACAGCCAGATGGACTTCACATGAAATGTTGTTCCTTTAGCAGCCCCTCAGTATTATTCTTACCTCCATGGTGTGGTCAGTGGTGATCATATCAAATGTTCAAATGTTTGTAAATCTATCGGACCAGACTGCTTGATCATCAATCCGTAGCTTACAAACTAATTAAACTAAGGTAAACTAACCTAAGTATAACACACACACCCATGCCCCAGGGAGGACTCGAACTTCCGACAGCGAGCAACTGCGTGCTCCGCAGCGAGACGCCTTAGACCGCTCAGCTGCTCCACCGCGGTGATGATCATATCTTTGGAGCGTTGCAAAGATAGAATTGATGTCAGTTTGTGGTATTTTTGAGTACAGATCGTGCTTTATTTTTTTTACAACAATGCCTCCATTGCGGCGTAATATCGGTCGGCGTACGCGCAACGTGATCGTAGAGTCAATGAGACCGATGAAGGTCGTACACAGCGCTTGGAGGTAAATCAAGAAACAAATTCTCAAGTGCGATACGTAATGACTCTGGAACAACGGGTACAGTCGAGTTCGACTCGCTCAGATGCAGTTTACGCCCCAAATAATTTCTATCGTTGACAAAACAAACGGCAACATGTGACGATTAGAACTGAACGTTTGTCGTTCACATACGATCCAGTAGTCGATTATGCACCGTATGCATCAGTTTCCTTCGGAACAATGAACAATGTTTATCAATAACGCATTTCCAATTGATTTACCCATCAATTTTGACTTCTACTCCTAATCAAGGTCCCGATTGCAATAACAATAAATAAGATCAGAGAGGGAGGGAGGAGAAGATAAGAATGGGAGAATGAAATGGATTTTAAAAGGGGGGATGATATAGAGAAGAGGGGGGAGGAGGTGGATATGATGTGGGGTAAGAGGAAGTGGTGTGAAGGTGATGGAAAAAGATAGGTGAAAGAGCAGATGGCGAAATAGAGGAGGGTGGGAGGGAAGAAAGGAAGAGATCACGTTATATATCCCTTACCCATTATGTTACGAAATATCAACCAACCGCGACTTTATAATGGCACATGGCTTGCAGTGAAAAAATTACTGAACAATGTGATCGAAGCAACCATTCTAAAGGAAAAATATAAGGGAGAAGATGCGTTGATACACCGCATCTCAATGGTACCACCTGACGTACCCTTTGAATTTAAACGGCTACAATTATCAGTGTGGCTTGCTTTCGCTATGACCAAAAATAAATCACAGGGTCAGTCTTTGAGTGTCTGCGGCGTCAATCTGGAAAACCCATGCTTCTCTCACGGACAGTTGTATGTTGCCTCCTCTTGCGTCAGAAAACCAACAGTTTTATTCTCGCGCCAGGCAATCAAAAAATATCGTGTACCATAAAGCTTTAGAATGAAAATACCACATTACTACTACTACTACTAAAGTCTTGCAATGTATAAAATAAAATAAAAATCTAATTTTGTAAGTAATTGTTGTTCATTATGGAGACACATATCTATAAATGAAGAGATCACTCTGAAATATGTTTATTACTGCGAAGGGGCAATAACTTTTGACATAACAAAGTCTGTCGGGGAAGACCTAGTAACTAGTAACATAAAAAATCAATGTAGTGTTGTTTTAGAGAAGAATTAGGGCTGAACTACGTCTCCGGGGCAGCTAGTTTTTTTTAATAAAGACAACTATTAACAGGAAGTACTTTATTGGCAACAGGAAGAGCAATGTTTGAGCTTTTTTTCGATATAGCAACCAAAGCAACTGAGACAATTACCATACCGTCCGATCAACATTCGTATTCCTGTGTCGTAGAAATCTACACCCTGTTGATAGAGCCAGCACGTGACAGTCGTCTTCAGGTCTTTGTAGTTGGCTGGAGGACAGGAATTTCTTGCGGTGCAAGAAAAGATCGAATAGCTAAGAGCAAGTTTGAGGACTGTATGCTGGATGACCAAAAAGCTCCCAGCCTAAATTTTGTGAAACCGCTGCTGTGCGCCTAGGCGTGGATTATTGATATTATGTCTCGAAAACGAAATATTTAAACATTTCGAACCCTTCGGGGGGGGGGGGGTTGAAATAAATTCAATGCCAAAGTTAAAATTTGTACTGGACCTTGTTTCCAACCCGGATACACAAATGACCTTGCAGATAATATCGGAAGTTCTCTTAGGCTTTTGTGAACGATGCTGTAGTTTATAGAGAGGATGTAACACTGGAAAATTGTATTGAAATTCAGGAGGATCTGCATCGAATTGACGCATGGCGCAGAGAGTGACAGTTGAATCTCGATGTAGACAAGTGTAATGTGCTGCGAATACATAGAAAGATAGATCCTTTATCATTTAGCTACAATGTAGCAAGTCAGCAACTGGAAGCAGTTAATTCCATAAATTACATGGAAGAAGCATTAGGAGTGATTTAAAATGGAACAACCATATAAAATCAATCGTAGGTAAAGCAGATGCCAGACTTAGATTCAATGGAAGAATCCTAAGGAAATTCACTCCGAAAACAAAGGAAGCAGGTTACAGTACACCTGTTCGCCCACAGCTTGAATACTGCTCACCGGTGTAAGATCCGTACCAGGTGACGTTGATAGAGTAAGTAGAAGAGATCTAACGGAGAGCAGCGCGCTTCGTTACAGAATCATTTGGTAATCGTGAAAGCGTTACGGAGATGATCGATAAACTCCAATGGAAGACTCTGCAGGAGAGACGCTCTGTCGCGGCGGTATGGGCTTTTATCGAAGTTTCGAGAACATACCTCTACCGAGGAGCCTAGCAGTATATTGCTCCCTCCTACGTATATCTCGCGAAGAGATCATGAAGATAAAATAAGAGAGATTAGAGTCCACACAGATGCATACCGACAATCTTTCTTTTCGCGAATAATACGTGACTGGAATAGGAGGGAGAACCGATAGTGGTACTCAAGGTACCTCCGCCACACACCTTCGGGTGGCTTGCGGAGTATGGATGTAGATGTAGATTCACAATTATTGATATAGTGTCTGTTCTTTTTCGGACATGTGTGAGCAAGAGAAGTCAATTGGCAGGGGTCTAGATGTTGAGAATTTGGGTTGGCAGGAAGGCGTGCCAGGATAGCGTAATTTGGTAAGTCGACCACTGGCCCACGCGGGAAATCTGGGTTCGAATCCCGGTCCAGCACAAATTTTAAGTTTGTCGTTGAATGTATTTCAACCCCCCGAAACGGTCGAAATGTTTACACATTTCCATTTCGTATTATCGTAGAGCAGCACAACCCCTGTAGTGAGCATGCCACGCCTCTTCTTGTGAATGGCACGTCTTCGGTCACTGTTTTGACTACGAAAAAGAGCTGGAGATAACGGAAACGCCCTCGTTCCATTCAGAGGCGACGGACTTCTCTGACACAGGAATACCGTAGTTGATCCCACGGTGTCGCGAAGTAGCACAAACACTGCTACAGATTTTTTTTTAAATTTTAAACATAGCTGCTATTGTCAGCGACCGTTACTACATCAAATGATAAAAAAGCAGTCCTCGGTCGCAAATTAAAAATTATTTGACCTGGTTTCGGCGATGACTATGATTGCATTCATCAGAAATTATAAAATAAAACAAGTCACATAATAAAATATACAACTCAGCTGTAAATCTTATGTCAAGAAATTTAAAAAGAAATTTGTAGAAAAAGCTAGCCACTATGGGCTGCACGCCTGCACGGAGGCAGGCATTCCTGATGAAGGCAATCATAGCCATTGCCGAAACCAGGTAAAATAATTTTTAATTTGCGATCGAGAGCTGCTTTTTTATCCTCTGATTGCTACAGATGTTGCCAATCAAGTTTTTCATGTAATGATGTTGTAGCCTCAGGATTAGACTCGCATACACCTAGCGGACCTAAATTCCAATACACTATAAAAATAGAAGGCGATTCAAAATTTCTCTAACGATTACGAACGACTTAAGCGCATTGTGTTACATACAGAAATTTACTGAGTACGCAAAAGTACGATACATTTCTTTACAATTTTTTAAATTATAAACCTCCACTTTGTCAAACGGACAAGACCTACACGGATCGAATTATACGACGTATTATGAAGCACTTGTCGACTAAACGACGCAAGCCCATTAGAAAAGTGAATTTACAATTGTGTAATATTATGGTTTTCTGGCATGTTACGCCAATAGAGAACGATTTGTTTGAATGTCAACAAAAATACACCTGTTAAGCGAAGATCGGTGATAAAATACATTTATTCCTCTTTACCGGTTTCGATTACTTAAATCATAATCTTGAGAAGGGTTTACGATGTCTTTACTTAGGATAAAATGTCAAATAAAGAGTTTCTCGTGCAAATGTAAAATTAATAAAAATGCAAATCAACATGTTTCTCACTTAAGCATATGACAGACGACAAACTCGTTATTTGACATGTTTTCCTAAGTTAAAAACTTGTAAACCCTTGTGAATATTATGATTTAAATCATCGAAACCTGTAAATAGTAATAAATATATTTTATCAGCGATCTTCGCTGATCAACGGTAAGAAGGTGTATTTTTTATTAACAATAGTGCAATAGCTTTCGGGCAAAAAGTCACATTCACAAATTCCTTGACATAATCAATCGGTGTGATCTTGGCGACCAAGAAAGAACACTCCATTGCGCTGTGCAGTACGACCGAATCAGTGGTATTGCAAGGTTTTAAAAATGTGTATTTGTCCACGTTGCAATGCTACGGTACCTTTATTGAGAAACGGAATCTTTGGAATCAATATTATGCGTGTCACAATGACTGCTCAAGTATTTCCTCGTAAATACTTATATGCAGCAGATGTCGATTCATTACTGTGTTCAAAGTTCAAAATTTTTACATTTTTTTATGATATTACCGCAGATCCCTCTATATAATATATCAGTATTTGGGTACAAGTCTGTTCTTACGTGTTAATCTTTTGTTTTTAGTGGCCTATGTAATGGCTTCCAACAGGCAACGAAAATTTCATGTCAGTCTTTCGCAGAATGATTTACCTAATTTAATAATTTAAAATGCTGCCAATATCTGCTCATTCAGTGGTGAAGTATTCTCTTATGTTTAAAACAACAAAATAAGAGTTACATTAAACTATGTGTTTGTCTTGAAACGATGTCTGTGAGCTATCCCAGCGGTACATATATTGTCTTATTGGTGAGATTTACAACCCCCCCCCCCCAATCACCACATATATAAACTGTAAATAGAGGAGATTTACTGCTAATTGTTTAATTGATAAGATATTACAAAAATTTAATTTTGACGATGTTTTGGCGTAATTTCACACGACGAAAACATTGTCGCTGTTTTGTGGTAATTCTTTAAAATTCTGATGAAGAAACGCGAAACATTGAAATATTACGCGACTTATCAGCTGTCTACTGTCACGTGCTCTTTTCTGTTCATCTATGCCGACCATTGTTACTCTCTGCCTTTGATAGAAGGAAAGAGAAAGTTCGACGTGTTTTTTTTTCTTTCGGCCTTAGCCTGGAACGGACGCGATAGAAGATTCTTCTTTAGTGTAAGTGTGAGCCATTAATGAATATTAATATGAAGGTCAAATTTCACCTTCTATTTGATATTAAAATCAGTTCCTAACTAAAACATTTTATTTTCACTGGTTCCCGAAATTACGTTCTTTATTGAGATTTGGACACCATTTGAATTCGATATGTAGCTTCTACAGTGTAATTTTATCATCTTATTCTAAATGGGCTAATCACAGTTCTTTAAAATGTTTGTTCAGAACCTACAGTCATCTTTAAACATTTTTATGATGTCTGATTAATATTCCTAAATTTTAACTATTACTGTTTCACGAAATTAGGTAAGGCTACCATCCGGCGCGGTTGAGCAAGCGGTTACGATATGGTAGAGCATCTCTTCCAGAAAGCATTCTTGTTGACACCCATCGCAAAATGACGGAAGAAAAAACTTTAATCGCCAAGTACATTTTCGTTCTTCATACTTTCAAACTCCAAGCCGTTTCAATTTATTATTTTCTGGTGATTTATTTTAGTTACTTCAACATTTGTTTTTTTATTAATTTTGAATAACTACGACGAGGGGAAGACGAGGAGACGGAAAAAGGAGGAGGGGGCGAGAAGGCAGAAGGAAGAGAGAGAGTGGGTGGCCTGGAAGGCAGGCTGCATGGAGGAAAGATGAAGAGCAGGGGGTAGATAGGGGAGGAACAGAAAGGTTGACAGAATCTACAAAACGATTAATTTTTGAAGCTACAGTACGTGTCACTCGATCCAAGAGTCCATATAATATATAGGCCTAAGCCGTAAGTATGTAAATTAAATCACAATTTCGGATTGTAGAATACAATACCAAAGTGCGGCGAATGAAAATTTGCGCCCGGCCGCGATTCTAACCCGGGATCTCCTGCTTACTAGGCAGACGCGTTGACCCCTCCGCCACCGAGGACACAGTAACCAGCCCAACTGGCTTTGCAATAAATATCTTTCTCAAAAAACATCTCTTTCCCTTCGTTACATATAGTCACAGAAACGCAAACAACGGAATTGGTTGGTTTAATGTATTTTCTCAATCCATCTACGATCTACGTTGTATATCCAGATAGTTAGATTCCATATTTAAAAAAAAAAAAAAAAAAAAAAAAAAAAAAAAAAAAAAAAAAAAAGAGAGAGACTGGATCAGCAGGAGGTACCTGATTGTGCAAGCTATCTATCGACCTAGTAACCAAAAGAACTGAGAGACTTGTCGCAAAGTGGGATCAATTTTAACAAATTTCGCATTCCTGGAAATGCTGGATGATCAAATGGTTCGCAGACGAACGTCTACAACACAGTCATTACCTGGCGACCTACATTTTTTACACATCATTTATTGTAATCCATAGTTTTTTTACAAATCTTGTTTTATAATCCATTTTAACATTCTCTGTAAATCATCAATCACTGTCACTAAAGGTGTTACTGATAGATACATCCATTTTCATCGTCTTGTCTACACTATCCGGACACCTGTCTGAAAATGACTTATAAGTTCGTAGCGTCCTCCATCGGCAGTGCTGGAATTCAATATGCTGTTGGTCCACTCTTCCAGTCTCTCAGGCATACGTTCAAAAAGGTGCTGGAGGGTTTCTTCGGGAATGGCAGGACATTCTTCACGGATTGGTGCACTGACGATAGGATCGATGTAGGCCGGTGAGGCCTGGCACAAAGTTGGCGTTACAGAACATCTCATAGGTGTTCTATGGGTTTCAAGACAGGACTTTGTGCAGGCCAGTTCATTACAGGGATGTTATTGTCGTGGAATCACTCCGGCATAGGCCGTGCATTACGAACAGGTGCTCGATCGTATTCAAAGATGCAATCGCAATGCCGGCCGCGGTGGCCGAGGGGACTAAGGCGCTCCAGTCACGGTCTGCACGGCCACTACGGTCGGGGGGTTCGAATCCCCCCTCGGGCATGGATATTTGTGCCGTCCTTAGTATAAGGTAGTTGATAAGCAGTTTGTAAGTTTACGGACTGATAACCCCGTAGTTAAGTCCCATAAGCTTGACAAACATTTGAACATTTTTGCAATCGCAATCCCCGAATTGTTCTTCAACCGTGAGAAGCAAGACGGTGTTTAAAGCATCAACGTAGATCTGTGCTGTGAGATTGGCACATACGCACATACAACACGACCACACCGTAACACCACCGCCTCTGAGTCTTACTGTTGGCACCAAAGACGCTGGCAAATGACGTTCACCTGACATTCGCCATACCCACATCCTGCCTTGAAGAAAAAGCCATAGTTAACGAAAAATGACGTAATTAACAATTAGAGACGATTTCCAGAAAAATGTCGAATATTCTATTGCACTTAAAGTTAATGTTTCGCACAGTACTACACCTTACCATCCTCAGAAAGCGTATACCTTTCCTGCTGCTGACATCACAGCTCAAATATTTTTATAATACTTTATCTACAGTTCTACGTTTACATTTTTTTTTTAATTTAACGCAAGCTTTTCCTTGGCAGTGGCACTCTGCATTTTACGTCCTCTATACTTCGGATATTGTCAGTTAATTGCTGCTCTAACTTCTAACCTCATTCACTAATACTAGTCACTCTTTCGTGCGAATCTAATTATTTATTGTCGGCCGACTTGATTAAACCACATGTGGTGCAAAGGGAAAACTGCAGAATAGAAACAGACTTGTGATTGAGGAGTCTAAAAATCAAAGATGGCCGAGTCCACTTAAGGTGTTCTTTATATGAGAGATACAAAACTGAAAAGCATATAAGAAAAATACCCACACTAGATTTGTCTACCCTCTTTTTTGTCAAAAATTACTAACAATAACGAAAATAAGATAAAAACAAACAGTAAACTCGACATGCCCGGCTGTGGTATTATTAGTGTTGTCGACTTTTGAAAGTAAAGTGTATCCATGCACTTCTTAGATTAGCAGTTTATTTTTCAAAAGAATAGTCAAAAATGGAAAAAATATAAAATCCAATTTAAGAAGTGAGTGAACCACGAACTCTGCTGACGTAGGGTTGCTTGTGTGTCTCAGCGATACAGATCATTGACTGAGCTGGCCCTGTAACATCAGATAATGTGGCGTTGCCACACAGTTACTGCGGAAGGGCGAAAGCAAGAAGAAACTACAGTCGTCAATTTTCCCGAACACATGCTGCTCAACAGCATAAATATATGATTATGGTGTTTAGGTAAAATATTCCCGGGTGAAATAGTCGCCCCCTCGGATATTCCGGCGGGGATTACTCATGAGGATGCCTTTATAAAAAAAAAATACAGGCCTTCTATGGATTGGAACCTAGAATACTTTAACCCTTAATCGTTAGGTAAGTTAGGAAATTTTGAAAGAGAAATGGATAGGTCGAAGCGAGATATGGTGGGGATTAGTGTGATTAGGTGGCAGGATGAACAGGATTTCTCGTCAGGTGAATAAATAGTTATATATGCAAAGTAAGTTGGAGAGAATGCCGTAGTAGGTCTGATAATGAATGACAAAATAGAAATGCGGGTATTACTATCAACAGAATGTGAACGCATTATCGTAACAAAGATAGGCACAGTGATACACGTTTATATGTCAACTAGCTCTGCCGATGATAGGGAGAATGAAAAAATGTATGTGGAGATACAAGAAGTTATTCAGACAGTTAATGGAGAGTAAACTTCATCGTGAAGGGGGACTAGAACTCAGTTATAGCAAAACCAACATAAGGACAAATAATAGGTGAATAAGGAATGGGGAAGAGGAATGAAGAATGAAGGAAAGAAGCCACATGAACATTAAAAGTTAATATTGAAAACCAGAACTAAGTAAAGAAGGTAAAGCTGAAAGATAGAAGGAATATATGTAGAGCTTATACAAGAGAAATAAAGGCAGTATTGTGGAAATTGAAGAGGAAGTAGATAAAGATGAGATAGGATACTGCGCGACGAATTTGACAGAGCACTGAAACATGAAACAAGGCTCCTGGAGTGGTTGATATTCCGAATTGGTGACATCGATGAAAGAGCCAGTCGTGAAGAAACTGTTGCACCTTGTATGAGACTTCAAGTACAATATAAAAATTCCAAGGAAATCAAGTGCAGACAAGTGTGGAAGTTACAGAATTGTCAGTTTAATAAGTCATAGTTGCAAAATACAAACTCGAATTATTTACAGAAGACTGGAAAAAACTGATAGAATCCAACCTCGGGAAAGATAGGTTTCCTGTTTGAAGAAATGTAGGAACACTCTAGGCAATAAATTACTACTTAATCCTAGATGATAGTCAAGGAAAGTAAACCTACATTTTTAGCTTCTATATATGCAGAGAGAGCTTTTGATAACATTGCGTGAAACACATTCTTTAAAATTCTGAAGGTATCTGGTGGAAAAAAATAGGAAACGAAAGGTGTAGCAATTATGAGTCGAAGGGCATGAAAGAGACGCAGTGATTGAAAAGGAAGTAAGACAGGGTCGTAATCTTCTCCTGATGTTATGAAACCTGCATAATGAGCAAGCGATGAAGGAATGAAAGAAGTAATGATCAGAAGGAATTAGAGTTCACAGAAAAAAATGAACTTCGCGGTTTGCTGATGACACTAGGGTTCTGTTAGTGACAGCAAAGGATGTGGAACAGCAAATTGAACGAAATGCACAGTGTCTTGGAAGGAGCGTAAAAGATGAACATTAACGAGAGCAAAGCAAGTGTAATAGAATGTAGTGTCATAAAATCAGGTGATGCTGACGGATTTACATTACATAACGAGACAATAATTTTTGTTATTTTCGTCGTAAAATAACTTCTGATGGTTTAAGTAAAGAAGATATAAAATGCAGGACGGCTACGTGAAGAAAACCTTTTCTGAAGAAGCGAAAGTTGTTGACATTTTATCATAAACAGACAAAACAGAAAGGATGTTAGGGTATGTACGAAAGCGGTAACTGAATGATCACATGGAAAAATTTATTAAGGGAGTTATAATAAAAACAGAGAATAGTTAATCTATTTGAAACATCTGCAAAAGTAAAAGAAAATCACAAAAAATGAGCACAATATTTCCTTATTTTTACTATCTAAAACCTGTTCCTGTCTCATTTGGAGGAACAATTCCATTTTCAGAAGGAAAAACTGATTCAAAATTCAGCAAAAACACAATAAGATACAACGCTAATAAACACATACCACTCATGTCAACAGAGCTACATGTGAGCAGCGTAAGGACTCTTACGATTGGCATCTAATGGTCACTTTTGAAAAATGTACTTTCATCAACATTACCGGTTTTGAAACAGTTTCACTTTCAAATGGCTTTAACCCATTTTCGTCCATTTTTGACACTTAATGAGACTACCATCCATTTCAGCGTAGAAGAGCTGACAAAATAAAAAACACCATGGACTTGGCCATTTTTGATACTAAACTTTTTCTAATACTGGGATGTGTTAAGCAAGCAGACAGTCATTGCTGAAACGAGAAAATAGAACAATGAAAGACGCTCAATTAAAACACTTTTACATGAATGAGAAAATAAAACTGTTGGTTACGGCAAAAGTATCGGTGACGCAGTATGTAGAAGTAGTATGAAAGTTGGAAGAACGTGGTCATATTTCCGGAGAAATGTTTAAATCTGGGGGCAAAGTAACGCAAAACTAATTTGTAATACAGTTCGAGTTTCTGCAATGAAAAACAAGTGTCAAAACCTGTCCAAGTCGTAGCTTATAGCGTCATATCTTAAAACAGAAACTAAGGGCGCAGAATGATATGAAAAACGAATCTCATCTCAGTTAAAGAACAGCCACACGAGAATGTAATACACGTATAGCTCCCCATAATCATAAACAATAATGACACTAGTAACAGGAGATCAACATTAATTACGGTAAGATTATCTGTTTGGAAACCCAGAATTAACGAAGTTAGTAATGAAAGTTTAAGGTGGAACTCCCTGGTAAGTATAGCGGGAAACCTCTGTTTGCTTCATAAATTCATGCCGGTCGCTACTGGAATCGGGACAAGGAGTCGAACTGGAAAAAGCAGAGGCAGCCCTGCGGCCGAGGAGTGCTCAATAATAAACGCCTCTCAATACTTGAGCGCCGCATCATCGGACTGTACGCTTGACGTCCGTCACAGCACTTAGGAAGTTCCTCACCTGGACGTCTGCAGTTGTCATAAATCTGCAGAGCGACAACGTGGAATTATTCAGACTGGTACTTAAGGGCGGAACAATGATGGCAAGCCGACGGAGATTCATAAATCTGTGGAGCAACAACGCGGAATTATTTAGCCTGATGCTTAAGGGACTCAGAACATCGAAGGCGCACCGACGTTAGCCTATGTGGGCAGTGTTGCCAGATGTCTGTCACCCATCCGAGCGTCGACCGTCATCAGCGTTTTTTTTATCACATCTGACCGTTTTATATCTGCAGAAGCTGAAAGGTACGATAACTTACGTCTGTATTCTGCTACTCTTATTTGTTGATGTATGTGTAATTCTTTGTATTCATAACTTCACGAGTACACATTTTCAACAAATTAATATATATATTTGTTAATTACCGCGCACATTGAAGGGTTTCAGCCTCCATTATGAGGTGGATTTATGTTAGTCAAAAAAATATTTACGTATTTATTTATTCATGCATTTATTTTACCAGGCAAGATTAGGGCCTTCAGGCCCTTCCTTACACCTAACGAAACTTACTCAGTTTGAACAACTTGTGAAATTCATTACAGAAATACCATATATAATACAAGCATTAAAGATAAAAAATAAAAATTATTACTAGAATAAACGCAAGAAGAATATAACGATAATTTTAAGAATAAAAATGGTAACAACAACAATAATAATGATACCTGAATGAAACTTTCATTCTGCAGCGGAGTGTGCGCTGATATAAAACTTCCTGGTAGATTAACATTGTGGGTCGGAACCGAGACTCGAACCTAAGACCTTTGCCTTTCGCGGGCAAGCGCTCTACCGACTGAGCTATGTCGACAAGACTCATGATGCCGCCTCACAACTTTACATCCGCCAGTACCTCGCCTCCTACCTTTCAAACTTCACTCAAGCTCTCCTGCGAACCTTGCAAGACTAGCACTCCTGGAAGAAAGGATACGGTAGAGACATAGCTTAGCCACAGCCTAAGGGACGTTTCCAGAATGAAACTTTCACTCTGCAGCGGAGTGTGCGCTGATACGAAACTTCCCGGCAGATTAAAATTGTGTGCCGGTACCGGGACTCGAACCTGCGACCTTAAAAAGGTCCCAAGATGACGTCCCGGTGCCAGCACACAGTTTTAATCTGCCAGGAAGTTTCAATAATAATGATAATAATAATGACTTTGTAAAAGACAGTAAACATTTTTCATATTGTGAACATCAGCCTTATTACCATTTATTATTGGTCTCATTATGTAGTTGCAGATTATGAGTTATTGACATCAAGGAGAAACGTTTAGAAAGAAATGAGAGGAGCTTAAGATCGAGGCTGTATCGTCGTTAATATGTAAATTTTTTATTTCTTTTTGAATGTCGATTGGTTCATGGTACGACGTAGATCACATGACAGTGCGCGTTCCATAGTCGTATGGCTGAGACGAAGAACGACTCGGAGAAAGATTTTGTGTGTGTGTGTGTGTGTGTGTGTGTGTGTGTGTGTGTGTAAAGGTACAACCAAGTTGCTAGACGTATCCTATCTGGTACTGCGGTTGTAGAAAGATGACAGATGTTGAATGTGAAAAGATAAGTATTGGGGGCACTGGTGGATAACAGTTCGATGAAGTAAGTACAGTGTTTGAAACTCGCACCACTTATGCAAGCGCATCCAACCTAGCTGGGTATATAATGGACTAATATGATCGTAGAATCGCATATTGCACATGCTCCTAACGCAAGCATTCATTACTAGCTTGAGGCGTCTCGAATTTTCGCTATTTGTGCCGTGTTGAATTACATATCAGTAATAAAGATTTGGCAACATAAGTGTTTGGACTCATTGTTGTTTAACTTGGGTTGGAGATATATTTCTAAGCATTTGGTTCGCATCCAGGGATAAGAGTGATTTCCTGCAATCTGCAACTGTTTGTTCTTCCCAGTTTGTGTATTCATCCAAGATTATTCCAAAGTTTTGCTGTTTTTTTGATATGGTAATTGGGAGAACTGAGGAGTATTTCAGGGACTGTTTCACGAAAATACTGGGTAATTAACTGTGGATGAGATATGAGAATCATCTACGATTTGTGCCCATCGTGAAAAAGAGCAAAGATCTGCATTCATGCCAGCTACTGCATCAGCCAGGTTCTTACGCCTAGCACATGTACAGTTGGATGTCGTCGGCATATAGATAGTAGTTGCAGGAGTGAATCACTGAAGAAATATCATTTATGTACAGTGAGAAGGGTTAGAGTTATGGAACAAGGAAGGAGCCTTGGGGAACTTCCGAGAAGAAGTTTTTCCATTATTTCTCCGACACACATATGACTTGTTGACTTCTGTTTTGTATACACACCATCTGTGTAAACTAAGCCAGTGTCAGGCAGCAGCAAACAAAAATGACGTTGGCAACGGTTCGTGTGGTCACTTCTGGGCTTACAAAAGAAAAAAAAAGAAAAGAAAAAAATAAGTTCAAATGTTCGTAAATCTATCGGACTTAACTTCTAGGTTATCAGTCCTTAGCTTACAAACTACTTAAACCTAGGTAAACTAACCTAAGGACAAACACACACACCCATGCCGTAGGGGGGACTCGAACACCCGACGATTAACGGCCGTGCGCATCGGAACACGGCGCTTCAGTACGCGCGGCTAATCCGCCGCGGCTCTGGGCTTACAGATCCTGGTATCTGTAACAAAGGTTTTTAGTCAAGATCACTGATTTAACTTTTCTTAAGATGGTCGGTTTCGCCGCTGTATTGGAATCATCATCTGAATTTCAAAACTGAGTTTAAAACTCGTTGTAGTTACATGTAATGAGGAGAAAACGTTACATAATATTTTGTGATTAAGTATCAGCACCAGATATACTATTTTTCCTAGGGCTTTCTGTTTAAGGAGTTTATACAACTTAATGTGTCTCCATGTCCGATTTACGTTTCATCAATATTACGTAGCGTATGATGGTGAATGACCACACCGGTAGTACAGCAGAGCTGTGTGCCACAATTTATTTTTTCCAAACATAACACTTTCGGCTTCAGGCTACGCTATGACCGCTTGCGGCCACACGGCAGTTTGCGTGTAATGGACATAAAACCACACAGTGGTGGAAGGTGAGCACTCTAAAACGCGTAGTAGGTATAAATGTAAATATTCCCGTTCGAAATATTCAAACACCACGACTGCTGAATTCATCTGAAGTTAATTCACTGGTGGAGTTGAAAATTTCTACCGGATGAGGATTCTAAGTTTCCGTTTCGTGTCAGGGGCCACCTTAACTTTTACCATAACTTTTTTTTAAGGGAGGGGGGAGTAGTTCGTTTTCTATAGAACATGCGATCGAGTTTGTTCTTTCGTTAGGCTACTCAGACACACTTCTCATCATGCCCAAATTTTCAGCTTATCACACACAATGTTTGTAGTGCCCCCGTGTCTTCTTGCTTGCAACTTTAACAGTATTCTCGAAAGGGACCAAAATTGTCGTTTGCCTGTTGGAGGCACACGTACTTTCACAGATACTGCATTTGTTCTTTACGACATATCTGTAAGGTCAGACACCTTACCTATAAAGACATAAACTAGTAGGTCAAAAGGCATTCATAATTGTCTTTGCAAAGCAAAACTTTTTTGATTCATGACAGAAATTTTCCACTTCTATAGAGTAATGAATCTGCTCGTACCGATGTTTTATGCAACCTCCGTATGCATCTCGCTACACTCCTGCCAACATCAGATGAGACCCTCTCATAAAATTCGGCTCCGCCATGTTTGAAGCATTAATTTCTAATTTCGCCTTGCATTTGACCACGCTACTACACAGCCTGAACGAAAATGGTTCTACGGAGTGGAGACAACAAAATTACGGTAACGAAGATAGCAGTAGTGACAGAAAGTTGCAGTTGATTTCTGTTTACTCCACCAAACGAATGACACAAGCAACTGGGTTCAGGTAGTGTAGTGAGCAATACAGCAACATGACTTACCCCAAGATATGGCATGGAGAGCCATAGGAAGATTGGAAGTGGGACGCTCACAGGGGGAGATGGCTGCAACTGTTGGAATGTCCCAAATTTCTAGCACCTGGACGCTGTTTCACACATCAGGAATTGTTAAAAGAAGATCAGGTCAAAGTCGTCCAAGGGTAACAAGACGTGACCGCTATCTACGGTAGATAATCCTTCGAGACAGGAGACTGGATGCAACTCAACTACAACGCACCCTCCAGACAAGTGAGAAATCGCTTCGGGAATGTGGCCTACTGTGTGTCTCATTAAAACCTACAAACTGGGCGGAGTAACATCAGGATTGGAGTCGTAAAAAATGCTCCGAGTTTTGTTCACAGATGAATCAAGATTTTGTGTTCGCCCGTACAATCTTCGTTCCCTCATCTGTAGAGAACGTGGTTGGTTGGTTGATAGGATGAAGAGACCAAACAGTTAGGTCATAAGTCCCTGGAGAGAACGCTGCACTCGAAACAATCCTGCTTATGTGCAGAAAACATCACATATCATCGTGGTGGACGAATGGTGTGGGCAGGAGTCAGTATTGGCGGACATACGGACCAATTTGTCGTTCAGAATGGAGCTTTGACTGCTCAGAGACAACACCATTCAATATTTCGTTGTGCCCTATGCTGGTTCAATAAGAAATGGGTTCCTTCTGGTGAATGATTACTCTCGTCCCCAGAGAGCTACACTGGTGGACAACATGCCTGAAGCAGAGCAAACTGAACGAAAGGAGTCGCCACCTTGTTCACTGGACTTAACTCGATTGAGCACATCTGGAACGCACTTGTCAGACTCATTGCAGCGATACTAGCACCTCCCACAACAGTTGCAGAGATAGAAGAATGACCAAATATTCTTCAAGAGCCGATTGATAATCTCATACTGTCCCTGAAATGCAGGTGAACAGCTGCACTGGCCGTCAGAGGCCATATTAATGGACAACGAGAATGACTATGGAACACATGGGTTCGTTGGGGGTGATCTGGAATGAGTTGTAGATTGTTTTCAGCCAAGATCGATATTTATTTATATAGATGATCGGTTTTGATGTATATTGGCACCATCATTATCTCAAAAGAAAGGGCGTACAGATATGATGCCCAGGTGCGTTGAAATCGGTCATATTGGCTAAAAACCATTGTAAATGAGAATTACGTTTTTACTATTATGGTAGCCCCATGTTCCGTCGTTCTCAGTAAACGCCATGTAAACCGTAAACAGTACAGAGTTTAGACAGCAAAATATCATACTGTATCACACATAAATTACAAGTGTAACGAATATCTAAATAACATACGTTGTATATGACATTTCATCTGATCCCCTAATTGTTTTGAGCGGTGTAGTCGCGACGTATTAACATAGCGTACGATATTAAAGAAAAAAGAGCTATTCCTCTGTCCTTTGTCGAATCTACGATAGTATTATACAAACTGACAACAGGTGTTCCTACAAAGGTGCTCAGAACGGAAGAGGGCATACCAGTCACCAATAAGCGCCGCGGTGGAGTAGCCGAGCGGTCTAAAGCGTCTCGCTGCGGAGCGCGCGTTTGCTCGCCGTGGAGGTTCGAGTCCTCCCTGGGGCATGGGTGTGTGTGTTTGTCCGTAGGTTAGTTTACCTAGGTTTAAGTAGTTTGTAAGCTACGACTGATGACCACGCAGTTTGGTCCGATAGATTTACAAACATTTGAACCAATAAGCAGGCAAGCAATGACGTCATGGCACCTTTCAGACGAGGCTGGTGTTTGCTGCGTAATACCAATTACACAATCGTTTTGTACACTTCACTAACCGTACAGTATGCCACAGACAACGAGAATAGTCGACGATCTGCAGTGGAGGGTCATAGGAAGGCAGTGTTCGTCTCCTCATTCTGGCATGGGTGTGATGGTTGTTCTTATTGTAAGTCAGTATAAGTAGTTTGAAAATATAGGGACTGATGACCATAGGAGTTTGATCGAAACAAATATTTGGAAATTTGAGGGTCAACCAACTGCGATATTAGAAAGAGAGGGCCATAATTTGGCTGTAAGGAGTAGGCAGTCCAACCAAAATACTGCACGACAACTGCTATCTAATCATCTTAGCCATAACTCCTCTTCCGCTCCACATTTGTAGAGCCACATATCGTGAAGATGTCCACCCATGGAGCGAAACGAGAGTAATTTACAACTTTGCCCACTAGACTGTTTCCTTCCCCTAATATCCTGTCGCATCTTTTCCCGGCGAAGTGCAGCACCTTTACGTGCCATGGACTCCACAAGTCGTCCAAAGACCCTGGCCAAAATAATGAACCATGCTGATTGTGAAACTGTTGCCAGTAAAGGATTTGCTTCCAAAATTGACCTTTTGATTATGCCCCACACATGTTAGATGTGATTAATTTCGGGCGAACTGCACAGCTGAATCATTCGTTACAGTTGATCAGAGTGTTCTTCAGACCAGTCGCGAACAGCAATGGCCCACTGACATCGTGGATTGTCATCTGTATAAATCCCAATGATGTTTCCTAACATGAAGTACGTGATTGTCACGTATACCCTACCAAGTAGCTGAACGTCACCTTTTCCAGTCAATGATCTATTCAGCTGGACCAGATGTTACAGCCCAAAGATTCACAGGCCTTGGAAAGTGCATGGGACTGGCAAAATGGACAAATCAACAGGAGTGTTACCGTTTGTTTTTCTCCGCATTGGCAGGACTCTTTTCTGTAGATTAGATTAGATTAGATTAATACTTGTTCCTTAGATCATGTATACGACATTTCGTAATGATGTGGAACGTGTCAGTTTAGTAAATTTTGTCTATACTTGACAATCTATATTTTAAGAATTTTTTTTTGTTTAATTTTTTTATTTTTTATATTTATATTTTATCAAAAAATTCATCTACATTGTAGAAGGAGTTGCCATTCAGAAATTCCTTTAATTTATTTTTAAATACTAGTTGGCTATCTGTCAGACTTTTGTTGCTACTTGGTAAGTGACCAAAGACTTTTGTGGCAGCATAATTCACCCCTTTTTGAGCCAAAGATTTAACCTTGAATAGTGAATATCATCCTTTCTCCTAGTGTTATAGCTATGCACACTGCTATTACTTTTGAATTGAGTCGGATTGTTAATAACATATTTCATGAGTGAATATATATATTGTGAAGCTACAGTGAGTATCCCTAGATCCCTAAATAAATGTCTGCAGGATGCTCTTGGGTGAGCTCCAGCAATTATTCTGATTACACGCTTTTGTGCAATGAATACTTTTTTACTCAATGTTGAATTGCCCCAGAATATGATCCCATATGAAAGCAGTGAATGAAAATAGGCGTAGTAAGCTAATTTACTGAGATTTATATCACCAAATTTTGCAATGACTCTGATAGCTTAAGTAGCTGAACTCAGACGTTTCAGGAGATCTTCAATATGTTTCTTCCAATTCAGTCCCTCGTCAATGCAAACACCTAAAAATTTTGAATATTCTACCTTAGCTACAGATTTATGTTCAAAGTCTAAATTTATTAATGGTGTCATGCCATTTACTGTATGAAACTGTATATACTGGGTTTTATCAAAGTTTAATGAGAGTCCATTTGTAGAGAACCACTTAATGACTTTCTGGAAGATATCATTTACAATTTCATCAGTTAATTTCTGTTTGTCAGGTGTGATAGCTATACTTGTATCATCAGCAAAAAGTACTAGCTTAGCATCTTCATGTATGTTGAATGGCAAGTCATTAATATATATTAAGAACAGCAAAGGACCCAAGACCGAACCTTGTGGGACCCCATTTTTTATATCTCCCCAGTTAGAATAATTAATTGTCTCATCTACATCATGTGAACTGCTTATTTCAACTTTCTGCACTCTTCCAGTTAAGTATGATTTAAACCATTTGTGCACTGTCCCACTCATACCACAATACTTAAGCTTATCTAGAAGAATCCCATGATTCACACAATCAAAAGCCTTTGAAAGATCACAAAAAATCCCTACTGGTGATGTCCGGTTATTCAAAGCATTTAATATTTCATCAGTGAAGGTGTATATAGCATTTTCAGTTGAAATGCTTTTTTGAAAACCAAACTGACATTTTGTTAGAACTTTATTTATACTAATATGTGAAGCAACTCGAGAATACATAACTTTTTCAAAAATCTTTGATAAAGCTGTCAGAAGTGAGATGGGCCGGTAGTTGTTGACATCGTATGTATCCCCTTTTTTATGCAAAGGTTTAACGATAGCATATTTCAGTCTATCTGGGAAAATACCCTGCTTTAATGAGCTATTACAAATATGACTGAGAATCCTACTTATCTCCTGGGATCAAGTTTTTAATACCCTGCTGGAAATGCCATCAATTCCATAAGACCGTTTACTCTTGAGAGAGTTTATTATTTTCCTAATTTCTGAAGGTGAGGTGGGTGGAATTTCAATTGTATCAAATTGTGTGGGTATGGCCTCTTCCATTAATTGCCTTGCTCCTTCTAATGAACATTTAGATCCTATTTTCTCCACAACATTTAAAAAGTAATCATTAAAAATGTTTTCAACTTCTGACTTTTTGTTGATAAAGTTTTCATTTGTTTTGATGGTAATATGTATCCCCACATGGTAATCCTCCCATATTTCCATTCGACAGTTAAGTCTATTTTGAATTTCTCAGTCTCTCCAATTATTATCATCCGATAGGAAGCTTCCCTTCAATGTATTCAAATGTTAGTGTAGCTTATGGGACATAACTATGGGGTCATCAGTCTCGAAACTGACAATCTACTTATGAACTAGCTAACACTAAGGATGGCACAAATATCCATGCCCAAGGGGGGATTTGAACCTCCGACCGTAGTGGCCGTGCAGATCGTGACTGGCGAGCCTCAGTTCCCTCGGCCACCGCGACCGGTTTCAATGTATTAACTGCCTTTAATCAATGGCTGGTTGTAGATTGAGTTTCGTTTAGTGCACATTCAAATTTAATCAGCACTTTCATCGATTTACATCTTACCACTGTTATCTGACCGGCGTACAATGGATGTCTTCTTCCCTCACACTGTTTTTTTTTCCGCTAATCCCCAAAGTTTACGGTCTGATATGTCCAGGTAGGACAATGTCCGGTGTAATGTGACTCCCAGATAAAGTGAATTTGGGGAGCGTTTAACTGTGTTCCATTCCCATAAAGGTAAATAAAGTTCAAGGTGCCGAATCTTCGATACAATTATTACAATAGATGCTACGATGATTGGATGGCAGTTGTCGTGCAGTATTACGGTGGTACCGCCTAGCCCTTACATCCAAATTATGGCCCTCTCTAATATCACAGTTGGTTGGCCATCAAATTACCAAATATTTTCCACATGATAAGCCAAGATCGCAAACTGACAATTTATTAAGTGACGACCGGTTTCGGTGCACTGTATCACGATCATCTGGTCATATATGTATTATAATCTGGTCACCTTGTTAAAAAATTGGGTATAAAATAAGAAGTGCAACATTATACCCAATTTTTTAACAAGATGATCAGATTAAAATATATATATGACCAGATTATGGTGACACAGTGCACCGAAACCGGTCGTCACTTAATAAATTGTTAGTTTGTGATCTTGGCTTATCATTTGGAAACTATAAAACGAATTCATCGCCTGCAGACCAGACGATGTCAGGTAATCTTAAAATTACCAAATATTTGTTTAGACCAAACTGCTATGGTCATCAGTCCCTATACTTTGATGCTACTTATACTGACTTACACCGTCATGCCCATGCCAGAATGAGGAGACGAACATTGGGCATGATGCAGCCCGTAGCATGATGCCTTAGACCTGACGGTCATTCAGCTCGACCTGGTTTGCCCCATCCATGTAATAATTCTATAGAAGATTCGGCACCTTGAATTTTATTTACCTTTATGGGAATGGAATTCAGTTAAACGCTTCCCAAATTCACTTTACCTGGGAGTCACATTACACCGGACATGGTCCTACGTGGACATATCAGACGGTAAGCTTTCGGGATTACTGAAAGAAACAAGCAGTGGAGCGCAGGAAGGTTCAAGTGCACAGCGCCACGGCACCCGCTGTTGGGTTGGTTGCAGGATGGGATGGGTGACACGGCCTCGCAGCCTGTAGCATGATGCCTTGAACCTGACGGTCATTCCGATCGACCTGGTTGGCCCGATCCATTGTAATGATTTTGTCAAAGAGTAGGCACCTTGAACTTTATTTACCTTTTATGGGAATGAAACTCAGTTAATCGCTTCCCCAAATTCTCTTTATCTGGGAGTCACATTACACCAGTCATTGTCCTACCTGGACATATCAGACGGTAAACTTTGGAGATTACTGAAAAAAACAAGCAGTGGAGCGCAGGAAGGTTCAAGTGCACAGCGCCACAGCAGCCGCTGTTGGCACAGACAAATATATACAGACGGGAAACCTCCGTAAGGGCCCGGTCCTACGCTCAGGGGTGCAGGGAGGGAGGGTTTCCAGCAATTCCGTAAGATGTCTCATGATGGCGCTGCGGTCAGAAGCAGCTCTTTAAACTGGCAAGAGCAGGCGGCAGGTAGCGGCTGCCCCTACCACCACCTCCCCTCAAACGCCAGCAACCTGTACACAGCCGTGGCCTCGTGGCAGGCGGCACGAGCTCTCCCCTCAGCCTCCCCTCCACGCTACCCTCTGACGTGCGAGAGGCACCCTAAGCCAGCGATCCGCCTGCCACCTGCTAGCATCTTACGGAACTACGAGGGGAGCGTAGGACAGTGGTCTAGAGGGGGCTGCTCCTCTGTATATGTAACTCTGTGCTGTTGGGTTGTTGGCAGGCTGGTGGTATGGTTGACGCGGCCTCGCAGAGCGGCCGCCTGCTGGGCCCCAGCTCGGCGGCGCTCTCGTGGCTGGGCCTCTGGAGACCCCCAGGCGGCCGCGCGCCCGGGCCTCGCCTGCTGGCCGCCGGCTTCGTCACGGCCGTCAACGTGGCCGTCAGCCTGTGCTGCGGCGTGCAGCTGCTAACCGACACCCCGGCAGACCCCGCCGTCTTCCGAGAGGTCTTCTTCCTCTGCACCTGCAGCTCCTCCTGGACCGTCAGGGTCAGTCTCGACAAAATCTGCCACTAAGCTACACTTGTTTTTTGTTTCCCGCAATGCCTAAAGAGACTTACTGGTTTAAATAAGAAACCATTTTACACAAGCTTCCAGTCAAGATCTGTTACATTCCTGGCCTATGGCCACTTCATTTTTCTGGCCGCTGACCGTTTCTTTGCTAACATTGTACTTCTTACAAGGGGAGGCCGCCTATTGTGAACTTCAGATTCGATTCATACAGCGCATAATGAAAGCTCATGGCCAGAGGTGTAATCTGGCAAAGCACAAAGATGCACTTCTCAGCCGCTATCGAGAAAATCGACAATTAAAAAAAAGCCGTTGTGGTGAAATACTCTCTACGATTAGTAACGTTGTAGAGAGGCGTGGCGCAGCGGTAAACGCTCGGGTTCGTAATCCGGAGGTCGCCGGATCGAATCTTGCGGCATGCAACTTTTTTTTATTATTTGTTTTTTGTAATTCAAATGTATACACACACGCACACACACACACACACACACACACACACACACACATTTGATGTTCGAAGTCGCCAGTTTTTCCACGACAAACGACTTTCAAACAATTTATTATATGCAACTGGCGACTTCGAACATCATTATGTTTTCCGCAAACAAAGTTGTATTTCACAAATGTTATAAATTGTCTTCATAATATTTACCACGTATAGTTAACGAAAGAAGTATAAACGATATTCCGAAACGAAGACGTATAGTGTAAGTCAAACCTAACGAACGATACAACAATTTTTCAGATTGTCAATCAGGTGTGTTTCCCAACAGACAATTTAAAAAACAATTGTTCTTGTAAAAACGCATCGTTTATCAGATGTACTCGATGTCGTGCTGTTTTCTGTTTTCAATTTCTATGATAACTATTTTTGTGTTCCAGCCTCGTCACCGCTTTTGTGTCTCGTTTCCGTCGTAGGTGTCGGTGGCCGAGTAGAAAGAGACCGACTCAGAAATAAAGGATGCACGCGTGTGCGGTATGGAGGTGACCAGCCGTTGGGACAGCAGCAACTAGAAACACTAGAGTAAATTAGAAGAGATACATATATCATAAAGACTTAGTAATACTTAACTTTTACATAGCTCAGTACTGCAGAATGCTGATACATAGTTGAGTTAGATGCCTGCCTAGTGCCTATCCGATAGACAAGTCTTCACTGGTTCCTATCTGATTCCGAAGTGTTAACTGGTTCCTATCTCAGTCCCAAGTGTCCGATTCGTTCAGTGGTGGCCACGAGCGGAGTTGTAGCAGAGGGCGCTCGTGGCTGACGTCGTAAGAACGCCGCGCCGTGCGTGCATGGCGGCGCGCGGCGAAAGTAGGTGGCGCGCACTTTGTACTTGTGCGACACCACAACTATCACTCTGGTTCGTGCGATATATATATGTACAGGGTGTTTCACTAAGTGGGTTTGCCTCTGTAACTTATAAAATAATAGGTGACGGAAAATTTTAATGCGGTAGGTAAAAACAATAAATGTTACACTTTTTGCGGAGCTATGAACATAGTTCATTGTATCATTTTCCAAAGAGTTACAACACAAGATATAATTTTCTTAAATGGAACAATAGTTCTTTCTATCGTGCATTGGATTCGTTGAAACCATCTGCGTCCAAATCAATTTAAACTACATTCCTATCACTGTTAGTTTCGGAGCTACAACCCTTCAAAGTTTTTGGGGGCGGAGGCTACTACAGCGTAGCTGACTGGCTGGTGGCCATGAGACAGTGGGCCGTACCCGGGACGATAGCCACTCGGCCAGTTAGCTACGCTATCGCAGCCTCCGCCCCCGAAACTTTGAAGGATTGTAGCTCCCAAACTAACAGTGATAGGAATGTAGTTTAAATGGATTTGGATGCAGCTGGTTTAAGCGAATCCAATACACGATAGAAAAAACCATTGTTCCATTTAAAAAATTATAAAAAAAGAACAAATAATTAAAAAAATTTCATGCCACGAGTTTCGATCCGGCGACCTTCGGATTACGAACCCGAGCGCTTACGGTTGCACCACGCCTCTGCGCAATATTACTAAGCGTAGAAATTGTAGAGAGTATTTCACCGCAACGGCTTTTTTTAATTGTCGATTTTCTCGACATCGGCTGAGAAGTGCATCTTAGTGCTTTGCCCAATTACACCTCTGGCCATGAGCTTTCATTATGCGCAGTATGAATCGAATCTGAATTTCACAATTGGCGGCCTCCCCTTGTTAAACGCGGAAGTAAGACGGAAGTGCAGCATATGTTGGAATGTGGGGTGGGGAGCAGTAGCATATGGCACAGTAGGTGCTGTTTCCCATGGGAAAGCCCGCCTATGTTACTGGTATTCTCCTCGCATTGGCTACTGCATTTCATGTCACGTGATTTCTTTCGATATTAATTTAATTTATTATTTACTAACTATTAATGATTCAGAGCTGAGAATTTGTTATAAATATCTCTCAAGGACAGGCTATGTTTTGACAGTTTAAGAAGTTTAAGGTGTCTTCTCTTATTGTAACAAGAGAAGAACGATATTGCATAATGTGCGCGACGGCCATGTTTTAGTCTCGAGCAGATCGCTATACGCGCCGGTCCCCGCCGGTCATGAGTAACGTTTAGCAGTTATGTTAGCACTCGAGGTCTCACTATGAACTACGGGCAGCATAGGCCGTCTAAATGAAATAAATGGCACTCCTGACAATTGAATATCTCGCGAGTCACTTCTTGTACTTCTATCTTTCCGAGCATATTTTAGCCTCACTTGTATGCTAAAGAAGAACCAATGACCTGTGTGCCGTCTTCTGCGCTGGGGACACAACTGTAGAAGACAACAGGTTAGTCAGAACTCTATGCTTTCCAGCAACTACGGCACCTCGTGCGTACTGTAGGGCGGTACAAACGCACACTGCTATGCATCAACATCCGTAAGGTTGTGGAGCAGTGAGGAACATGGTCTTCCGAATCTAACTTCTCCGTCCACAAAAATAAACCCTAAGGAAGCTTGTAGATCGCATTTTTTATTTATGGGTGACCGGTTTCAACGTTTACAGACGTAATCTTCTGATACCCTATTATTGTATACAGACATTGATGGTGAAGTTGAACATATCATTCGAACTACAATACACGTGTTCACACTCGTCGGTGACTCTCGTGCAACCAGTATGGACACGTATACTGTAAATACAATGATATGTTCAAATTCACCATCACTGTTTGTATACAACTATTCCATGAAAAATGTAATGAAAGGATATACGTAAAACCATATATGACACTGTAAAAATATATGAGATCAGAATGTGACGTCTGTGAACGTCGAAACCAGTCATCTACGTCTATAAATGTGAATGTCTGTTCGGTGTACGTTTGTCACGTCTTAACCACAAGACATAAAGAGCTAAAAATTTGTACACTTACTAATGTCTACCCGGGGAAGGCTTTCGGCACGGTTTTATGGCGATCGGATAGCTATTTATCTATTTATATTAATGTGAATGTCTGTTCCGTATACGCTTATTACGTCCGAACGACAAGACGCAGAGACTTAAATATTTGTAGTTACTAATTTATACCTGGGACACGGTTTTATAGCGATCTGATAGATATTTAGTAATTTGAAGAATATAACGCGAAATACTCTTTGAAAATGGTTTTATTGGTTGCATTGTTGCTTGAGGCTTGATAATGATAAAAGGGTGGAGTATATTGGGATGGAAAGTTATCGGTGTATATAAAATTCTACGTGTGTGTGTGTTAATATTTTGCTCTGCAGCGAAAACTACAGAATGCAAACGAATGGTCTCTGTGTAATTGTTGTCCAAAGTCTCCCGTTATACACCATAGCAGTTACATGTCGATAGCTATAAGGGGGTGGAAGATATGGTGGTTGAAAATCGTCAAATTATAAAAAAAAGGCCAGAGATGACGTTTGCGACTCTATAGCTAGGAGGATACATACAGCGAAACGTGATGCCACAGACCATATCTTTGGTCTATGCGTGCTACAATGTCTTCAGCTCTTTCTCTGTAAGGAAAAGCATACAAATAAGGAAATATAAGAATAAATAAATAAAGTAGTAAAAAAAGAAATTTCTTTTAATACATCTCTTTAAAAAATCGATTTGATGTTTCGCGCATTATCTATCATAATCAACCAACATGTTAGCGGAGCCGCGGGTTTAAGCTAGTATCTTATATGTTTTTTATGTACATCCTTTCATTACATTTTCATGGAATCTAATAAAAAAGCAGAGAGTCCATATGTTTGTACGTGTTAAATACAAACCTACATTTCTGTCCCACTCTTTATGAAATTTTATACACATAAGATTCAATCCATGAGGACGGTCGCCGTAAGTGTAAGAATCACATGCGATACATTGTTCACGAGATATGACGTCATAAACAACGAGATTCGCGGAAAACTGCCGCATTAAGCGACAATGCTGCTCATTTTCTCCTAAATCACTGGACAGATTTCAACCAAATTTGCTACACATATTCCCTACATGAGATAACAATTGCTGTAGGAGTAAGAACCACATATGACACGTAGTTAAGGAGATATAACGTCATGAACAATACAGTCCAAGAAACTGCCACATAATGCAAAGAGATTTTATAAAAACACTATATGAGAATGACAGTACTTAGTGACTTGCAACCAACTTTAAACATAATTTCAAACGTAATTCTTCATGCTTTCCCTGCGACATCTTGACATATTGGATAAACGGGATTACTGCCGGATGTATGCATCGTTCTGGCACAATATTTCGACCGCGTAAATCGCTGCCTTCTTCAGGTGCTACCTGAGACTGCCGTTTTTAGAGGACCTTGTCCAGTATTTATGCCCAGCAGACGCTAGGCGCTTTGTCTGCGGTCTGCGACCACCTGGCGCTGCTTGTAGGGTGTTGTCTCTTCCCTGGCGTTCCGTCAGACGTCCGCGCTCCAATCGGCCGCCATCTGTGGCAGTGGCAACTCTCTGAGGCCCCTCCCACGTTGGGTGCTCCCTCCACGGTCCGCGCCCGTCTGGCGCTGCTCCTGAGGTGTTGTGGCTACCCTTGTGCTCCGACGGACGTCCGGCCCATCTTGTCCACCATCTGTGGTTGGTGCAGCTGTCTGAGGCCCTTCTGGCGTCAGGCGCTCTGATCTTGGTCCGCGCCCACCTCGCACGTCTCCTGAGATGTTATGGCTGCACAGAAGCTCCAACGGACGTCCGCGCCCGCCTCGGTCGACATCTGCTGTTTGATGCCCGTCCTGCATCAGGCGCTCCATTCGCGGTCCGCGCCCGCATGGCGCTTCCTCTGAGGTGTTGAAACCTCCCTGCTGTTCCGACGGATGTCCGCGCCTAGCTCGTCCACCATCTGTGGTCAGGGCAGCTGTCTGAGGCCTGCTTGGCGTCAGGCGCTCTGTTCTTGGTCCGCGCCCACCTCGCCCCGCTCCTGACATGTTGTGGCTGCCCACATGCTCCAATGGACGTCCGCACCCATCTAGGCCGAACTCTGCTGCTATGGCAGCTGTTTGAGGCCTACCTGGCGTTAGGCGCTCTGTTCTTAGTCCGCGCCCACCTCGCTCTGCTCCTGAGATGTTGTGGCTGCCCACATGCTCCAATGGACGTCCGCACCCGTCTAGGCCGATATCTGCTGCTATGGCAGCTGTTTGAGGCCCGTCCAGTGTCAGGCGCTCCATTCTCGGTCCGCGCCCGCCTAGCGCCACTTCTGAGTTGTTTCTACTTCTTGTGGAGTTATTTGGTTCCTTCCTCTGGGCCTTAACAAGTTCCAGAGCCGGACTCCACGCTGTGCTTAGCTGGTAACCGCTATCTCGATTTATTAGGTTGTCAGTAACCTTTATTTCGATGGCCTCCTTTATGGTGCTGTCCCAGAATCTTGGGGTCTGTGTCACACTTTTGGTTTTGTCATAGTCCATCGTGTGGCTAAGCTCTAGACAGTGCTCTGCTATGGCTGACTTGGTTGCCTGTCCGAGTCTGGTGCACCTCTGGTGTTCTTTGCACCTTATATTCACCATCCTGATTGTCTGGCCGATGTATGACATCCCACACTGGCACGGGATTCTGTAAATGCCTGGTTTACATAGCCCCAGGTCATCTTTCACACTTCCCAGCATTGTCCCAATTTTGGCAGGTGGGCAGAATATGCTGTTAATATCATACTCCATAAGAATTCTGCTGATCTTCGCAGAAATAGGACCAGCATACGGTAGGTATGCCACCTTCTTTGCCTCCTCCGGCTCCTCCTCTATATGCTGTGGTTGGCTGGTTGTATGAAGTGCCCGCTGGATGTCTCTGGAGGAGTATCCATTTCTGCTGAAAACCAGCTGAAGGTGTTCAATTTCCATGGCAAGATTTTCTGGATCTGACTGAGCTTGGGCCCTGTGCACTAGAGTTTTCAAGACTCCATTCTTCTGTGCTGGGTGGTGGCAGCTACTGGCTTGAAGATACAAGTCAGTGTGGGTGGGTTTTCGATACACACTGTGCCCCAAAGTGCAATCTGCCTTCCTCTTGACCAGGATATCCAAGAATGGGAGGTGCCCATCCTTCTCTACCTCCATGGTGAATTTTATACTCGGGTGGCGTGAGTTTAGGTGTTCCAGGAACTCCTCCAGCTTCTCCCTGCCATGGAGCCAAATGACAAATGTGTCATCAACGTACCTGAAGATGCACTTGGGTTGATAAGTGGCTCATGCAAGTGCCTCCTCTTCGAACGTTTGCATGAAAAGGTTGGCTACGACTGGTGATAATGGGCTGCCCATTGCCTCTCCTTCCGTTTGCTCATAAAACTGACCCCCGTAAAGAAAATATGTCGAAGTCAGTACATGCTTGAACAAGTCAAGCAGGGCTCCATCGAACTTTTCCCCGATGAGATTGAGTGAGTCAGTCAGTGGCACTCGTGTGAAGAGCGACACCACATCGAAACTGACCAAGATGTCTGAGTCCACAGTGTGTAGCTGCCTCAGGCGTTGCAGGAAGCCCTCCGAGTTTCGAATGTGGTGGGTGCATTTACCCACATATGATGCCAGTTTCTTCTTCAGGTATTGTGCAGTGGGGTAGGTTGCTGCACCGTTGTTGCTGACAATAGGTCGGAGACGGACTCCCTCCTTATGGACCTTGGGGAGTCCATAGAGTCTAGGTGGTACAGGCGCTTTGGCCTGAAGTTTCTTGATGAGCTGTTTGGGTAGACCTGTCTCCTTCAGCAACATCCGGGTCTTCTTGTCCACTTTTTCTGTGGGGTCACCCCCTAGAGATCATCATTCACACTTCCCAGCATTGTCCCAATTTTGGCAGGTGGGCAGAATATGCTCTTAATATCATACTTTATAATAATTCTGCTGATCTTCGCAGAAATAGGACCAGCATACGGTAGGTATGCCACCTTCTTTGCCTCCTCCAGTTTCTCCTTTGTATCTTGTGGTTGGCTGGTTGTATGAGTGCCCTCTGGATGCCTCTGGAGGAGTATCCATTTCTGCTGAAAACCAGCTGAAGGTGTTCAATTTCCATGGCAAGATTTTCTGGATCTGACAGAGCTTGGGTCCTGTGCACTAGAGTTTTCAAGACTCCATTCTTCTGTGCTGGGTGGTGGCAGCTACTGGCTTGAACATATAAGTCAGTGTGGGTAGGTTTTCGATACACACTGTGTCCCAAAGTGCCATCTGCCTTTCTATTGACCAGGACATCCAAGACTGGGACAATGCTGGGAAGTGTGAAAGATGACCTGGGGCTACGTAAACCAGGCATTTACAGAATCCAGTGCCAGTGTGAGATGTCATACATCGGCCAGACAATCAGGACGGTGAATATAAGGTGCAAAGAACACCAGAGGTGCACCAGACTCGGACAGGCAACCAAGTCAGCCATAGCAGAGCACTGTCTAGAGCTTGGCCACACAATGGTCTATGACAAAACCAAAATTGTGACAAAGACCCCAAGATTCTGGGACAGTATCATAAAGGAGGCCATCGAAATAAAGGTCACTGACCTAATAAACCGAGATAGCGGTTACCAGCTAAGCACAACGTGGAGTCCGGCTCTGGAACTTGTTAAGGCCCAGCGGGAGGAACCAAATAACTCCACAAGAAGTAGAAACAACTCAGAAGTGGCGCTAGGCGGGCGCGGACCGAGAATGGAGCGGCTGACACCGGACTGGCCTCAAACAGCTGCCATAGCAGCAGATGTCGGCCAAGACGGGCGCGAACGTCCATTGGAGCATGTGGGCAGCCACAACATTTCAGGAGTGGGGCGAGGTTTGCGCGGACCAAGAACAGAGCGCCTGACGCCAGGCCGGCCTCAGACAAAAGAAAGAGCTTTTTGGGCACTTAAGGAGGCTCTAACTTCCGCATCACTTCTAACCTTATACGACGATAATGCGGAAACTGAACCTCACGCTGGTGCTAGCGGGTATGGGATTGGTGCAGTGCTTGTTGAAATTCATGAAGGTGCTGAAAAGGTGATAGCCTATGCATCAAGAGTACTCTCAAAGTCCGAGATTACAACTGAGAAAGAATATCTCACACTTATCTGGACTATCTACAAGTTCCGGCCTTATTTATTAGGCAAACCATTCACCGTCGTGACAGACCACCATTCCTTGTGCCGGCTGACTAGCTTGAAGGATCCATCACTAAGTCAGCACTAAGACTCCAAGAGTACGACGTCGCAGTGGTATTCAAGAACGGGCGCAAACAGAAGGATGCCGACTGCCTTTCGAGGAATCCATTAGTGGAACACAACAGCATGAATGAAATTTCAGCCCTCGCTGAATTAGGTGACGTTACAGCGGAGGGAAGATCCATGGAAGCCTTGGAGAAAGGAGAACCGACCAATGGAGAATTCCAACTTATAAACGGAACATTGTATAAGAGCAGCTACGATCCACTGGGCCCCAAATGGCTACTGGTCGTTCCAGCTCACCTCCATCCAGCTATTCTCAAGTATTTCCAATATTCGGTCATCTGGAATTCTTGAAGACCCTAGACTGGAAAGGTCTCTACCGATCTGTCAATCACTATTTGAGTCACTGTAAAGAGTGCCAGTGACGGAAGCATGTGCCGCAAATACCTCCAGGGCATCTCGTACCAATTCCACCCTCAGGAGCGCCATTCCACCGAATCGGAATCGACCGGAGTCGACAAACGGTAACCGATGGATAATAGTCTGTACTAACTACCTCACACATTACACTGTCGCCAAAGCTGTGCGGACTGAAAAACTCCAGATATCACAAAACTCCTTACAGAGCACCACCGCTGATGATATCTGATCGTGGAAAAGTATTCCAGTCAAAACTAGTATCAGAGGTAATGTCAAGTTGCGACACTGTCCACAGAATGAATACTGCATACCATCCTCAGACAAATGGTTTTACAGAACGTTTTAACAAGACGTTAGCAAGTATGCTTTCGATGTAGGTCGATGTCGAGCAGAAGGATTGGGATACAATACTGCCAGTAGTGACATTTGCTTCACGCCGGTTTTCCTGCTTCATGGCCGTGAAGCTGAGACGAAAATATATACGTTGTTCCAGTTCCAACCGGACGACACTCAAGATGACTATGTGAAACAGCTCATCACCAGGGTCGAAGAAGCAAGACAGGCGGCTCGCATACGGACACTAGACGCCCAGGAGGAGGATCGTCAGCGGTATAATGACAAGCAATGACCTGTGGTGTACAGCCCAGGAGATTTGGTATGGATTTTTACCCCTATACGGAAAGTTGAGCTATCAGAAAAGTTATTGAAGTGATACTTTGGTTCGTATCGTGTCATACGCCGTCACATATGGAGGATTCTGAGCTGTCGTCGAAACGACAAAAACGAAGAGACATTGTTAACGTCGTCCGCATGAAGCCTTGCTACGATCCTAACGAGCAGATAGGCGAAAATGTCTTCTTGTCCAAGGACTCGGTGGTGTCGCACAAGTCTAAAGTGCCCGCCACGTACTTTCGCCGCGCGCCGCCATGCACGCACGGCGCGGCGTTCTTTCGACGTCAGCCACGAGCGCCCTCTGCTGCAATACACAAGACTGGCAATCTTTTACTGAAACTCGCAACCTAGCGCGGACATCAATGCAAGAGGCCTATAACAGTTACCACAACGAAATCCTGTCTCGTAATCTTGCAGATAATCCAAAGAAATTTTGGTCATATGTGAAGTACACTAGCGGCAAAACGCAAGCAATACCTTCACTACGCGATAGCAATGGTAATACTACCGATGACAGTACTGCTAAAGCAGAATTACTAAACACAGCTTTCCGAAATTCGTTCACCAAAGAAGACGAAGTGAACAATCCAGTATTCAATCCAAGAACAGATGCCAGCATGTGAAACTTAGAAGTAGATGTTCCTGGAGTAGTAAAACAACTTAAGTCATTAAACAAACAAAAAGAAAACAACAAAAAAACTTCCGGGCCAGATTGTATACCAACTAGATTCCTGTCAGAGTATGCTGATGCAATAGCTCCGTACTTAGCTATAATTTACAACCGATCACTCAGCGAAAGATCTGTACCCAAAGACTGGAAAGTTGCCCAAGATACTCCAATATTCAAGAAAGGCAATAGGAGTGATCCCCAAAATTACAGGCCTATCTCATTGACGTCGATTTGCAGTAGGAATATTATGAACTACCTCGAAGAGAACGACCTATTAACCAATAGTCAACACGGATTCAGAAAGTATCGCTCTTGCGAAACACAGCTTGCCTTTTATTCACATGAAGTGTTAAGTGCCATCGACAAGGGATCTCAAATCGGTTCCGTATTTCTGGATTTCCGGAAGGCTTTTGATACTGTACCCCACAAGCTGCTTCTAATGAAATTGCGTGCTTATGGAATATCTTCCAAATTGTGCGATTGGATTCACAATTTCCTATCAGAAAGGACACAGTTCGTTGTAATTGACGGTAAGTCATCGAGTAAAACAGAAGTGATATCTGGCGTTCCACAGGGAAGCGTTATAAGTCCCCTACTCTTCCTCATGTTTATAAACGATTTTGGAGACAATCTGAATAGCTCCCTTAGACTGTTCGCGGATGATGCTGTCGTTTATCGGTTAGTGAAGTCAACAGAGGATCAAAAGCAACTGCAAAGCGATTTAGACAAAATTTCTACTTGGTGCGAAGATTGGCAATTGACACTAAATAAAGAAAAGTGTGAAGTAATACACATGACCACTAAAAGAAATCCGCTGAACTTCAATTACACGATAAATCAGTCGAACCTTAAGGTCGTAAATTCTACTAAATACCTAGGAATTACAATTACGAACAATTTTGACTGGAGAGAACACATAGAAAATATTGTGGGGAAGGCGAACCAAAGGTTACGTTTCATTGGCAGAACGCTTCGAAGATGCACCAGCTCCACCAAAGAGACTGCCTACATCATACTTGTGCGTCCTCTCCTGGAGTACTGTTGCCTCTTGTGGGACCCTCACCAGGTGGGACTGACGGAAGACATTGAGAAGGTTCAGAGAAGGGCAGCTCGTTTTGTTTTATCGCGTTACGGGGGGGGGGGGGGGGGCGTCACGGAAATGTTGCTCGAATTGGGGTGGAAATCATTAAAAGAAAGACGTTATTCATTACGGCGTGATCTGTTTACGAAGTTTCAATCATCGACTTTTACTTCTGAATGTGAAAATATTTTGCTAGTACCCACCTACTTAGGGAGACATGACCATCCCAATAAAATAAGAGAAATCAGATCGAAAACGGAACGATTTAGTTGTTCTTTCTTCCCGCGCGCTATTAGAGAATGGAACGGTAGAGAAAAGTTATGAAAGTGGTTAATGAACCCTCTGCCACGCACTTAAATGTGATTTGCAGAGTATCTATGTAGATGTAGAACTCCGCTCGTGGCCACCACTGAATGGCATCGGCCCCTTGGGAATCAGATAGGCAGCAGTTAAGACTTTGCTATCGGATAGGCACTAGGAATCATCAGTAGGCAGGCCTCTATCTACTAGTCTGCTGCTCTCCAAGTTAAGTAATGTATTATTTCTATGAAACATATCTCGTATACTAATCTAGCTTAGTGTTTCTAGTTTCTGCTGCCCCACTGGCTGGTCACTTCCGTACCTGCACAGGCGTGCATCCTATTTTCCTGTGTCGGTCTCTTTCTACTCGGCCACCGACACCTTGGACAACCGGCGGCAACGAGACACAAAAGTGGCGACGAGGATGGGATACAAAAGACTCTAAGGACGGTAGTGTTACTGATGAACCCGCGACAGGAACGTCTGTCTTCGGTAATCGTGCAGAAGGGAAGGATTCTCTAGAACTGCCATACAGAGGACCCATGACAAGATCGAGATTCATGACATTGCAGCTAGCTCTCAACGGAACCTAACAGTGGGTCGCTGGTTTTTTTAGGAGAGGGAGCAATGATGCAAGACTACCAGTTATCCGACTGCCGGCGTAGCGCAATGGGTAGCGTCACCGATTGCGGTGCTGAAGGTCGCCGGTTGAATCTGGTCCACCAGCAAAAATTTATTTCTTTGTATTTATCATTTTCAGAATTTTCTACATGTTTCTTATGTTCACTTGTAATTTCTACATGTTTCATATGTTAACTATTCTTCTAATTTCTGGTACATTCCGTCAGTGTATAAATAGCAGAGCACTCTGCCCGAGAGGCAGTTAGTACTGTGTATATGTTTCAGTTCGCAATAAACCTGCTTTCAGTGTAAGTTCTGTGTTCAGTTGACAACCCTGCCTTCGAAGTCAAGCCTGCTTCCATTTCTACGCGACAATATTAATGTCTATTAATGACTGTTCATATACTCATCACTAGAGACTGTGCGTTTTTCCTACATGGAAACTGATTTTGCAATCGCGGGATTTCCTCAGTCCTGCATCTCCACCCGCTGGTAGTTCTCTTTCTTTGCCGATATGCTGTGATGTGCTGGCAGGTGGTGACGTTCATGCTGCACAGGAAGCGACTGCAGCGAATGGTGCTGAGTCTGCTGGACGCCAGGAGGCGGTTCCCAGACAACGGAGCCGGCATCCGGGAGAGATACGCCAGGACTGCGTACACCGTGTGGAAACTGTGGATGGTGAGTCTCCTCGAACAGTCAATTTGGTTTCAGAGGTGGGACAACATTGTCAGGTTCACTGGCGCTTGACATTTATTGGTATTCTACGATACTATTGTACTGTTTCTTCGTTTTTAACTGATTCATGACATTATGAAAAATAAGCCCTCCTAGACAGCAATAATCTTTAATTAATAAAGCACTACCGGATTCGCGTCTTAAAACCGTATCTAAGGATGCTCTGTAAGGTATTAAAAAAGGGAAAACGTCTGATGTAAACAACTAAAGCCCTATCTCACTTCTGACAATTTCATCCAATTTTTTTGAAAAAGTTCTGTATTCTCGAGTAACTTCACATATTAGTAAGAAAGAAGTTCTAAAAAAATGTCAGTTCGGTTTTCAAAAAAGCTTTTTAACAGAAAATGCTATATATTCTTTTACAGATGAAATAATATATGTTTTGAGTAACTGGACATCACCCGTTGGGATCTTTTGTAATCTCTCAAAAGCTCTTCATTGCGTAAATCATGGAATTCGTCTATATAAGCTTAAGTACTGTGGTATGAGTGGAACACTACACAAATGGTTTAAATCATACTTAACTTTGTAGGTGTTTGCATTGACGAGGGATTGAATTGGAAGAAACAAATTGAAGATCTGCTGAAACGTTTCCGTTCAGGGTCATTACAAAATTTCATGATATACGTCTCAGTAAATTAGCTTCGTATGCCTATTTTCACTGATTTCATACGGGATCAAATTATGGGGCAATTCAACATTGAGTAAAAAAGTATTCATTGCACAAAAGCGTTTAATGAGAATAATTGCTGGAGGTCACCTAAGATCATCCTGTAGACATTTATTTAAGTATCGAAAGATCTTCCTTGTAGCTTTACAACATATATACGAACTTTGTTATTAACAATCCGACGCAATTCAAAAATAATAGCGGTGTGCACAGCTACAACATTAGGAGAAATGGTGATATTCACTATTCAATGTTAAAACTAACTTTGGCTCTAAAAGAAATGAATTATGCTGCCACAAAAGTCTTCGGTCACTAACCAAGTAGTATCAAAAGTCTGACAGATAGCCAACTAGTATTTAAAAAGAAATTCAAAGAATTTCTGAACGGGAACTCCGACTAAACTTTAGATAATTTTTTATATAAAACATAGTAATTTCGCTAAAAAATACATAAAAAATAAATAATAAAAATTTAAAAATAATATGAAACAAAGAACCCTTAAACCCCTTAGACACCATTGATTAAACTGACACGTTCCACATCATTGCGAAAAAACGTATTTATGATCTATGGAACAAGTATTAATATAATCCAATCTTCACGAACAAGGGTTCTCCGTAGTTTCATCTCAATAACAGTACATTACCAGAACTTATTAGCAGTCGACCACCCATCTGACAATTCACTACGCAAATACCGTCACAAAACGCAACTTCAGAGGCAAACTGCACCGTCCCTTCTGGTCCCAACTGGCGTACAGGCAGGTCAATGTGCAATGCGGCACGGCACACGCAGAGGCCTCTAACGGACGACTGCAGAGTTCTGAAGAAGCGGAGTATCACTAGTGCGATTTGGTGGATTTGTGTTGGTTCAAACCCATGTACTTTACTCGTAAGTCATCTATCATACTACTGCAGTCACTCAATACACCACAACAAACAGTCGCAGATCATTTATATTCCTTCAGTAAAAAACCGTCGTGATTGCAGGGTGTTTTATTATTTAATTAATGAAACGTTTCGCCCTTTAGCAAGGCATTCTCAGATTATCTGCGTAACAGAATTTACACAAAATTACAAGGCGGAATAACAAAACGGGGACAATGGGACATGGGCTTATTTTGTGCTATGAAGACAATATAAATGGTAAACAAAGCTTACAATGCGCTCTCCGTGGTGTGCCACCGTAAGTTGTTTTGCGGTGTTTTTACATTTAGGAACTGTGGATTTCTTTGTAGCCCTATAAATGATCGGATAACAACAAATTGGAACTAACTCGGTAAATATAGGTGAAGCATGAAACCGATTTTTAAAATTACCTTAATATAAGCGTCGGTCGCTAATGACACAAGATAAGCCCATGTTTACAATTGCGCTCGCGGGCGGTGGGCGGGCGTGGTGTGATGCAGGAAATGTGGGTAGGGAGTGACATAGGAAGCCGGTGTATAAGACGGGACGGATGGTATCTACTACTTGAATACGAATGTAACTAAAGAGAGGTTATTAAGCAGAACAGAAGTTAATAGTTTATGTCATCACTTATAAATAAAAGGGATTACAGTACTTTATTTGAATAGAGACATCATAATATTTAGCAATGTTTGATTTTTGCATGCCAACTGATCATTTAGTAGATGTGGGTGTCCAAAGCAAGTGCGCTACACTATCTCATACTCTTCCAGTAAATTTAGCTCCCGCCCTTTCTGCACAATGTGTAAAATTTGCATGTAGAGAATGGTAGGCTGTTGATGTTCCGATGCTTTAGTATGTTCCGCGAATGGGGAATGTTTTTTGAGTTGGCTTTTTTTCGTAAGAAGATGCTTGGAAAAACGTACTTTAAAAGTCCGGCCTGTCTGTCCTATATATTTAGCTGGGCATTCGGGACACTCTAGTTTATAGTCTCCTGAGAAAAGTTATCTGTCCTTATTGGCTTGTTCGTTGTGTGGGAGAATTTTTTGGATGTTCAAAGGAATGATAAATACGATTTGTAAACGAAAGTGTTTAGCCAGATCATAAGATAAGTATCCCATGACAGGAATGGGGATATGCTTCTCACATATTTACCGAATATTTTGTTTTATCACGTTACGGGGGGGAAAGCGTCACGGAAATGTTGCACGAATTGGGGTGGAAATCATTAAAAGAAAGACGTTATTCATTGCGGCTTGATCTGTTTGCGAAGTTTAAATCACCGACTTTTAGTTCTGAATGTGAAAATATTTTGCTAGCACCCACCTACTTAGGAAGACATGACCATCCCAATAAAATAAGAGAAATCAGATCGTAAACGGAACGATTTAGGTGTTCTTTCTTCCCGCGCGCTATTAGAGAATGGAACGGTAGAGAAAAGTTATGAAAGTGGTTAATGAACCCTCTGTCAGGCACTTAAAGGTGATTTGCAGAGTATCTATGTAGATGTAGATGTAGATGAATATGTTACAACTCTAATTCGTTGTTACCCGATCATTCATAGGTCTACAAGGAAATCCACAATTCCTAAATGTAGAAACACCGCAAAACAACTTATGGTGTCACACCACGGTGAGCGCATTGTAAGCTTTGTTTACCATTTATATTGTCTTCTTAACACAAAATAAGCCCATGTCCCATTGTCCCCGTTTTGTAATTCCGCCTTGTAATTTTGTGTAAATTCTGTTATGAAAATAATCTGAGGATGCCCTGCTAATAGGAAAGGAAAAGGAAGCTTCGGATTTAACGTCCCGTCGACAGCGTGGTCATTAGGGACGGAGCTTACGCACGGAGTGTTAATGTGACGTTACCGGGGAAACGCACAATATTGTAAAATTACGTAATAAATGCATATTTAATAAACGATAATAAACTTCAGTTCTCAACTGCTGGCCGGCCGCGGTGGTCGAGGGGACTAAGGCGCTACAGTCACGGTCTGCACGGCCACTACGGTCGGGGGTTCGAATCCCCCCTCGGGCATGGATATTTGTGCCGTCCTCAGCATAAGGTAGTTGATAAGTAGTTTGTAAGTTTAGGGACTGATGACCCCTTAGTTAAGTCCCATAAGCTTAACAAACATTTGAACATTGTTTGCTCAACTTCTGAGCTTGGATTAGTTTTGTCCATCTGTTTTTGACGAGAGAGCGGAGGGACAAAACTAATCCGACGTCATCCGCTGAGAACTGATGTTTGTTATCGATATCCTGACCATTTTCATCTTTGGTCGTGTCGGCGCTGTGTGCTTGTTTGCTCTGTGTGTTTTGTCTTTACTGTTACTCATTGAAAAACGAGGTTTTAAAGATCCTTGCACATTGCTTCCTCAGTGCATTGTCGCCTCGAAAATGGCAGGGTGATCTCCTGCCGATACGTCGGCGGACGTAGACTTTGATACCTGGTTGCATTCCCGTAAGTTTTTCGAACGCGCCATACTGGTTGTGAAGGCGAGAGGTGACCTCGCGTGTTGCAGGGTGTGACGGTGACGGTGGTGCTCTGGATGGGAGACCCGCTGCTGCAGATGCTGACGTCACCGGCCGGCAACAGCAGCCGGCCGCTCATCTTCTGGGTGCCGCTGGACGCGCGCCGCTCGCCCGCCTACGAGATGACGTACGCCGTCCAGGCGCTCGGCATAGCGGCCATAGGGCAGACCAGCATCCTCATGGACATATTCTTCGTCGTTTTCCTACTCCAGGCGGCATCAGAAATAGCTGTTCTGAACGAGAACATCGCAGGCATGGGCTTTAAGAAGCTGCGCGACCGAGAAAATGACTCAGAAGAACATACGAGTATACAACGCGTAGAAAGCAGTACTTACGAAGTGAGAACGAGCTGCGTGTTGAGCGAATGTACACCTCACCCCGAGATCAGCTCTGAGAACAATGGTAATCCGTTCGTCCTCAACAGAGGTCATAAATACTGTAAAATGTACAGCACTTTAGTGAGGAACATACGACATCATCAGCACATTATAGCGTAAGTACCCATTTCGTACCCATTATATACTACTCGATTAAAAAGAATATTCAGTTGTGGAATGGAAACAAAATGAAATCTCGTATTTGGTTGCGTAATGTTATTTCACTTATCAGAAAATGATGTCAGATTTACAAAGTGATGACTAGATTATTAATAATCGTGGACAATAATATTGTGCAATATATTGATAGTTGCTCCAGACAGGGAATTGTCTAAATAGTGGACGTGCAGAATTGTTCGGTATATACGCTGGCTGTTATTTGACTCTTTATTTGGATTTATGCTCGCGTAAAGAAAAGAGGAAATTGTACACTTGCAAATGTACAAATTCACGTAAGGACAAGTAACTCTATTGAATTTCGTAACATTCCGATGATAGATGTTCACTCATAAGACGGGATACATACGCGCAACTCTCAAACGCAGATATCAAAACCTCTCTGTCGCCCATCGCATTTCGTTGCACTTCTGGCTTCCTTGTTCTCTTTGATGTACACTCCTGGCCATTAAAATTTCTATACCACGTAGATGACGTGCTACAGACGCGAAATTTAACCCACAGGAAGAAGATGCTGTGATATGCAAAAGATTAGCGTTACAGAGCATTCACACAAGTTTGGCGCCGGTTGCGACACCTACAACGTGTTGATTTGAGGAAAGCTTCCAACCACACAGGCATCAGTTGACCGGCGTTGACTGCTGAAACGTTGTTACGATGCCTCGTGTAAGGAGGAAAATCACGTTTCCGACTTTGATAAGGTCGGATTGTAGCCTATCGCGATTGCGGTTTATCGTATTGCGACATTGCTGCTCGTATTGGTCGCGATCCAATGATAGCAGAATATGGATTCGGTGGGTTCAGGAGGGCAATACGGAACGCCGTGCTGGATCCCAACGGCCTCGTATCACTAGCAGTCGAGAGGACAGGCATCTTATACTCAGCCACGTCTCGATCCCTGAGTCAACAGATGGGGTCGTTTGCAAGACAGCCATCTGCACGAACAGTTCGACGACGTTTGCAGCAACATGGACTATCAGCTCGGAGACCATGGCTGTGGTTACCCTTGACAGGTGCGCCTGCGATGGTGTACGCAACGACGAAACTGGGTTTACGAATGGCAAAACGTCATTTTTCGTATGAATCCAGGCTCTATTTTCAGCATCATGATGGTCGCATCCGTGTTTCGCGACATCGCAGTGAAAGCACATTGCAGGCGTGCATTCGTCATCGCCATACTGGCGTATCACCCGGCGTGATGGTATGGAGTGCTAATGGTTATACGTCTCGGTCACTTCATGTTGGTATCGACGGCGCTTTGAACATTTCAAATTTGTTACGACCCGTGGCTCTACCCTTCATTTGATCCCTGCGAAACCCTACATTTCAGCAGGATAATGCACGACTGAATGTTGCAGGTCCTATACGGGCCTTTCTGGATAGGGAAAGTGTTCAACTGCTGCCTTGGCGAGCACATTCTCCAGATCTCTCACCAAGTGAAAACTTCTGATTGATGGTGGTCTAACAACTGGCTCGTCCATGTGGTGTTGCACAACTCTGAAGTGCGCGCCACTTACTTTCGCCGCGCGCCGCCATGCAAGCACGGCGCGGTGTTCTTACGACGTCAGCCACGAGCGCCCTCTGCTGCAACTCCGCTCGTGGCCACCACTGAACTGGATCGGTCACTTGGAAACCAGTCAGGAACTAGGACTCGTCAGTAGGCAGGCCTCTATCTAGCTAAACTATGTATCTGTATCCCACTAGTCTTCAATTAAAAAAGTTAAGTATTGTTAAATTCTACGAAATATATATCTTGTTCTAATCTAGATTAATGTTTCTAGTTTCTGCTGTCTCTCTGGCTGGTCACCTCAGACTCTGTACCCGCACATGCATGCATCCTACTTTTTTGTGTCGGACTCTTTCTACTTGGCCACCGACACCCAGGACAACCGTCGGAAACGAGAAACAAAAGTCCCAATATGCCAGTCACTTCTCTTCATGAACTGTGGTATCGTGTTGAAGCTGCATGGGCATCTGTACCTGAACGCGCCATCCAAGCTTTGTTTGACTCAATGCCCAGGCCTATAGGCCGTTATTACGGCCAGAGGTGGTTGTTCTGGGTACTGATTTGTGAGGATATATGCACCCAAATTGCGTGAGAATGTAATCAAAAAATTGTTCAAATGTTCGTTATGCTTAAGGGACTTAACTACGGGGCCATCATTCCCTAAACTTACAAACTACTTATGAACTACCTACAACTAAGGACGGCACAAATATCCATGCCCGAGGGGGGATTCGAACCCCCGACCGTAGTGGCCGTGCAGACCGTGACTGAAGCGCCTCAGTCCCCTCGGCCACCGCGGCCGCCGAGAATGTAATCACGTGTCAATACTAGGATAATATATTTGTCTAATTAATACCCGTTTATCTTCTTGGTGTAGCAATTTTAATGACCAGTAGTGTAAAAACATTGCTTTTGTAATAAAAATAATATTGAGGTTATTAATCTAGTTAAAAATTATCCTACGTTTAAATCTGGACTAAATCACAAACACTGTACAAAATTTCATGAAGATCAGTTGAGTCGTTTGAGTTCGGAAAATCAGAACGGTCGCACTAAGGCAGCAGTCTGCGGTTACCACAAAATGGATTGATAGTCATGGACTCGTGATTTTAGCTAATAAACAGATTGCATAAAAATACACTTTCTAGGAATTTTTACAAACATATATATTTTTTTTTAAATGGAACAATGGTTGTTTCTCTCATGCAATTCTTGACACCAGCTGTGTACAAAGAATTCTGAATGACATTTTTATCAAGTTTGGCAGCTACAACCGTTCAATGTTTCGGTGGGGGGGGGGGGGGGGGGTTGGAGGCTGCGATAGCGTAGCTCACTGGCCGAGTGGCTAGCCCCTGGAGAATGGGCCACTGTCTGATGACCACCACCCGGTAAGCTACGCTGTCGAAGCCTCCGACCCCAATATTTTGAATGGTTGTCGCTGCCAAACTAAACGTGATAAAAAGACATTCAAAATTCTTTGTACACAGCTTGTGTCAAAAATTACAGTGCATGATAGAAACAACCATTGTCCCATTTGAAAAAATTGTATGTTTGTATAAAAAATACACTTTCTAGGTATTTTTACAATCTGTTTATTGGCTAAAAATACGAGTTCCTGACTACCAATCCATTCTATGAAAACCGCACATCAACCGCAATATCCGTTTCCGCAATATTTGCGGTGTAATTGTTAGGTGATTCACCTTGTATATGTCATATATGAATTTCTATAAAGTGTATAATGGAGAAAAGTAGTTACCAAAAATCGCAAAAGTATACATTTATGAAGTTTGTACATCATATGTCAATAAATAATTAGAATGCAACGTGGTGTCAAAACTTCGAATCAATAGATAAATAACTTTCAGAGATTAACGGTTTTTCACAGTTGAACATATCCGTTTTTATTTTTTACAGATATTGGGGTCTGAATTAAACTGTCGTGAGATGCAGTGGCTATTTGAATACACCTGAAAATAATATAAATGTCTTGAGCATACTAGTCATTTTATTGATGCCCTACGCGTTTCGACTTTTCTTTATTTTCGAAGGGTACAAAATGACACTAGTACCAGTATTACATCACACATGTTGTTGAAACACAATAAATAACGTTATACATATCAAAAGTTTGTAAAATAATTCCCCCTAATGTGTCTCAGATATGCGTCACTACATAAAACTGATTTTTAAAATACATATCCGCAAGCCATCTCCGTTACAAAGACAAGTGCACACTGATGTCTGCCTGCCCGACCATTAGCTACATGGAGGCTCTGCCAGTTGGAGTTTGTGTCTTCCTGTTCTCTCGCTGATTTCCTACTTCTTCTTTCGACTAGGTTTTCTATGGAGACATTGTAATTTTAATGTTTCTGAGGAGTGGTTTCACATAATACCATCTACCTTGAAAGATGTAAGAGTACAATGTAACCCAAAACTGTGTTGTACAGTACACAATCACTTAAAACTGTACGTGATATTGTAAAGTTATTAGGATATTATTTAAAAACAAAAGAACTAACTCCATCTGGTAGAGTCTTTACATAGCTGTTGGTCGGGCAGACAGCTTGTCTTTGTAACAAAGATGGTCTGGGGATATGTATTTTAAACATCAGTTTTATATTCAATAACGTATGTCTGTGACATATACGAAGAAGAAATTTTTAATAAAGTTTTGTGGAAAGTGTAACTTTATTTGTTAGTTATTTGTTGTATTTTAATAACTTGTGTTATGTAATACTGGGACCAGTATCGATTTGTACTTCTCGAAAGCAACGAAAAGTCGTTGAATGGTCTCACGAAATATAGGTAACAAGAGTTTAAAACAAAATACCTTTACTGGCCTTCAAAGTAATCGCCATTGGCTATAATACACTTCGGACATCAGTTGCAAAGGTGTTGGAAACGCTTCTTAAGGAATCGTTCGAAGAATTGAGCGCAGTCACTCAAACACACACTTTTTGCTCACTTCTTCGACACCATACACTTGCACTGACGTTACATGGGTTTCCGTCGCCTTTTTGCCTAATTCGTAACAAAACTTAATGTTAACGTGTTGGTGCACTATTCCATTTCGCAACGACACGTGTGCTCACACTGAGCCTGTTAGCAGGGTCGCAGCATGACCACCGCGTCACTGTAATGCTTTGCCCGATAGGTAATACTTGTTGACATGGCTCTCTAGAGAGCCTATGTAGGGAGAGATTGGCCAACCGGTCGGTGTCCGCCATGTTTTTACCAGACTGTGCGCGGGACGTACGTTTACATAGCGCCCCTGGCAGAAGTGCAACCACTTGATGATTGAAATAAGGCATGAGTTACATCCATGACATCAAAACACATCTTCTAGCTTACTAATCAGTACATGGTTAAAGAAATTCCATTCATCTTTGTTCATACAGTCCTAATAAATTCGTAAGCAAATAAATCTCGTGAGACAGTTTCTATGACTGTCGAATGTTAATACCATATTTTACGATGCTCTGGTAATTTCGACAGTTGGCAGTTGATTGATAAGAAAGAGATGCATGTCATGTTATAAATGTCTAAGAAAATAAGGCTATTTCAGAATTTTCTGTCTGCATATCCGTAGCTAAAATTAATACAATATAATCGATTTCCGCCCCGATATAATAAATTTTAAATGTGCTGTCGATCTTATAACATTTTCCTACACAGGTAAATACCAAAATCTTCATTCTGTAGATACTTTTAGGAACACTGTATCACAGAAAATCGGAAAAATACCAATACTATCTCTACTGAAACAACAGAAACAGACTCAAAATGGGTAACTGAATATCTACAATGAGTCCCCGCCCCCTCCATTTCTCTCGTCGCATCCCGTAACAAATTATTGGATTATGAATAACCAATAATACACAGCCAAGGGGGACGTGCTTTAGTCATGTTAAAACATACCTTGTAGCACGACATGTCCTAAAACCAGAACCATGAACTAACAAAAAGCTAGAAAATGCTGTTTTAAAAAAATAGCACTTACTGGATTCGAACACGTACGCAACCACCACACCACGGGGAATTTCAGAGGCAGTACTTCTATTACTGGATTTGATCAGTGTCTTTCTTGCTTTGGGCGGGGGAGGGAGGTGGGGGAGCAGAAAACATTTACTTATCAGGCTTGATTCCATGTTGGAATGGGTGCTCCACGACTGTATTTGATTTGTGGTAATTATTCAGCAATCAGTCGTAAAAAATATAATTTTTTTAGTTGTTTGCAAATCCAGATTTCGACCACTGTGTGGTCATTATCAATCCTAAAATAAATACAAAAGGGCCAATTAGAATAACATACATGTCACATTATAAGCCAATTGTACAAGTTTCAGTTATAGTCAATGATAAAAATACACACCTTAAAACCAATTAAAATACTTAAAATATCTCGACCTCCATGTAGGAGGTTGCGTTTGCACTGACGCAGCTATTACAATCCTTACACAGTTCACGTCAGCATGAGTCATTTGCGACTAAGGCGCCCTCTTTAAAGTTTCATATAAATAACAAAATTATGTGATGTATATTTATGGTAGAAAAAGTTACATTTTATTGTAACTTTAGTAGGCACTTTAACTTTAAACTGTTCTTTATTAATGAGTCACGTTTACTGTTTACATATAATTTACTTCACACAAGCAGAAATAATTCGTTGGTTTTCACGAGTCGCCTTTACGGTTCCCACTTTCTCGGTTAACTTTCACCTCCCACTGTTCCCGCCTTTGCTCTTTCCTTGCGAACACAAGCAGCATATAACAATCTTCAGGTTTTACAGCCATTAGAGGAACAACGAGGCATTTCTCTTAACTGCTGTTAATGATTACGTAGTACAAATTATTAATTACACTCATTTAAAACTAACGTATAATCGTAAAAAACTGCCGCGAAGATATAACGTTATCGTCAACGACCAACGAATAACACGTTAATTTATGTAAATAGAACCGACAAAAGACGTGAAAAAGTGAAGCAGTAATACAACCTGTACGTAACTGTACTGTGAAATCGATGTCAGAAGCTTTTAAGACACAACACAGTACAGAAACGGACGCTGTAGCTATTCACTCACATGTAAAGCGCGCCAAATCTGTTAAAACATGGCGTCCTGGGTTCTCAGCCAATGAAGATCGGTCTCACGCATGGCCACTCTTTTACTATATAGGCTCTCTATGTCTCTCAATGTGTATGCCCGGCATCTCATCCTTGCCAGCGGAGTTAGTAAAATATGGGACCATTCACTGAACGTTTCAGATACATTCTGTAGATTATTTTAAGATATTATAGACCTCTAGACACAAATTATGATAGTATGTATTGAGCAACGTGTGTATATTCCAATAAATTAAGCAGCCTACATTCAGTAGCATTATTTATTTATTTTGTTAGAGAGAAGAATACGTTTAATTAATTGTGCTCTGAGAGTCCTCCCACACTGTTTAAAACTCACAGGCTAGCAGCCAGATCGCGTTCCGTTAATTCCATTGCGGCAAATTTACGATTTAACGTACTCAAACGACCCGCAAAGACGGTGGAGACCATAGAATATAAATTTTAAAAACTATTGAGAAATTTCTAGCACACCAGACAAAATTCAGAAATAAATATTTCAATAAAGCTAATGTTGATTTAAATACTTTTATATCGAACAAAAAAACTATAAGATACTTTCTCCTACCCCTATACGGACTGCTAACGCCAGAGAGGTAATTCTGAAAATCTGTGGCTCCGAATTTTAATTGGTGTGACAATACTCCTGAAGATTTGAAAGAATAATAGAGGTGCAAGCCGTACATAATGCTATATTTGATAACGTGTCACGTATTTCGAATGGTTTTCCTTATACAGCGCCAAGTACTAACAGTTATTTACAATTTTCAGGTCAATCAGTATGGGGTGGGAATCGGTATTGGAATTGGTATCGACATTATTTTTATTCTAGTCTTTAGTCCGGATACTGATTTGACGCAGTTCTCCATCCTACTCTGTCCTGGGTGAGCCTCTTCACCTCCTCATAAGAACAGCAACCCATATCTATTTGAACCTGTTTGCAGTATTCGTCTCTTGGTCTCCCTTTGCGCTTTTTACCCCACACACTTGCCTCCAGGGCTAAACTGACGCTCCCTTGATGTCTCAGAATGTGTGCTACCAAACGATCTCTTCTATTAGTCAAGGTATGCCAGAAATTTCCTCTCTCTCTCCAATTTTGTTCATTACCTGCTCGTAAGTTACGCGATTTACCATCTCATCTTCAGCACTTGTCTGTAACACCACATGTCGAAAGCTTGTAGCCTCTTCTTGTCTGAAATATTTTTAAATTATACGTATCTGTTAGTCTGAAAAATCGACTAAGGTCTTATTTAATTGAAATTATGATAAAGAAAACCGAAAGTGTCAGTACGTTGTTTTGGTTCAGGAGATTGTTCATTGACAAAATGTATAGCAATTTTCTACATCTTCTGCCTAGGGTTTCACCTAAACTTATATTACTAGCAAAATATTATTAGTTTTATCCGACCAACTGTTTGGCGATGAACCAAGTTGGAAACAAGTTCTCCTAATTAACAATAAAGAACAATTCTGACATAAGTGTGTAATGTCTCTCTTTCCGATCGAATGAATCGGGGTGACATAATACTACGTTTTCATTTTCAGGTATGTCAAGGATCTAGAAGTGGTGATGAGCACTTCCTTGTATCTCCTGTTGCTTGCGAATGCACTGAATGTTTGTCTACATTCTTTCGGATTCGTAGCGGTAAGTGAATATTTTCCACCTTTGACAATGTCAGTATATCGTAACAAGGCTTGTATATCTACCCTAAGTGATGTACAATTCGTATTAGTAATATTATTTAGATAATGTCTACCAGATCTTTCTCACGTTGAGAAAACAAATGTATACAAATTTACAAATGTTTGTATAGCTTATGGGACTTAACAACGGGGTCACAAGTCCCTAAACTTACAAACTACTTACGAACTAACTAAGTCTAAGGACGGCACAAATATCCATGCCCGAGAGGGAATTCGAACCCCCGACTGTAGTGGCCGTGCAGACTGTGACAGGAGCACCTCAGTCCCCTCGGCCACCGCGGCCGGCACAAATGTATAAAACACGTGTGTAGAAAAGCACATATTTTGAAGATTTGAATGTGAATTCACAACCTCAAAATATGCAATTCAGAACTAGTTTAGTTAAAATGTAGGTAAAGTGATAATAACGACGTATTTCGTAAAATACAGGGCATTGATCTATGGTTTTCTTCGCGTTTTATGGATAGTATCACAAAAAATGAAAAGTAAAGAGAACATGATTGGCGGTGTAATTTTCCATCACATTGATGGTAGTACAAGCAAGTCCACTCCTTCAGAAAGATTGATAAGATATTACGTGTTGAATCTACTGCTAGAAATACAATCGCCTGCGACGGTTGTACACATATATCACATATGATAATGATTAGAAATCTTAAACACGACGAATATTTTGAGTAACAGAACCGGTAGTAGTATATTTGGACGTAATTCACAACGGACGTCGATCTCACGACACTAACAATCAATCTTAGTACACAATGACGGAAGCCCACCTGTGGCTCTCAAAGAAAAACCGCACGCACTCAGATTCCTCTTGCAGTGAGTGTGATGCAGTTTTCCTGCTTCTTCATGCAGACTATTAGCTGCCAGAGTTACAACTAAACTGGTTTCAAAGGATTCATTTTATAAAAGATTTAAGTTTATATAGAAAATGTAATGAACATATTACTGAGCCACGTACTGGCTCAGGTACATCGAGGGATGCAGTTCAATATCAAGATGACCTGATCAGCCACAGTGTCGTCAATGTACTTCTTTGTTTTTTATCTTTTAATCCTGTTTTTGCGAATAACTTTGGACCATACATATTTCACATTACTTACAAAATAATATGTTCAACGTTGTTTTGGTAATAAAAGATGATGTATTTCAAATGTGTATTTTATTCTCAAGTTTTATGAATGAGACATAATTTCAGGATTTTTTTTTCCTCAAATGACCAAGTCTACTCACTGACATACACCTTCCCCATTAGATGGGGAAGATCTTGCGCTTGTGTAACTTGGAAAAATTTTGGCTTACTGTTAAAAAAAAAAATAATAATTCTGAGAACAGTATTTAGAATGCCACTAAAAGATATAACATAAATGCTTTAAACACAACAGATGTTCATATATTTGGCTTCATCCCCACAAGCCAAATCTACATCCTCTTAGGCTCACTTACACTTGTATCTGTCTGCCTGTGTAAATTACGTGATTAGTCATTCACTTTTTAAACTTCTGACACGCTCGTCAGTTCTCGCCGAGAGGCCTTCCCGCACGCACCCTCGCTCGCTCGCGCCCGCGCCCAGACACGTGCCGTGGTACGCCGCGAACGAGGAAGGACACTAGTTGCTGCGATACTAGAGCACTTGCTCTTGTTGACCGGCATTGTGCCCCACAAGAAGACGCGACAACGACCACTGCAGTGCCAAAAGTTTGGCCACGCAGCACTGCAATGTAACAACGCAGCCGCGTGTTTAAAATGCGCAGGGTCGCACGATACACGCGACTGCACGGCACCAAAGGGGGCTCCACACAAATGTGTGAACTGCGGCGGCGCACACGCTGCGAACCACCGCCGCTGCCCTTACGTCACACGGTGGGAAGATGAGCAGGCAGGAACAAGCGTCCTGACAACCGCCACTACAGCCAGGGGATCAGCGAGGACCGAGGCTCGACCTGCGAGCCCGCCAGCACGTGAGCAGGCCACGGCACTACATTCGGAGCACACCATCGCCGCGATTTTATCGGCGATGGAGGAGGAGCGTGCCGCCGTTAGGACGGAACTAGCGGCGCTACGGACCGAAGTGCAGCAACTCCGAGAGGAAGTTCTCTCTTTATAGAAGCCGAAACCACGACGCAATCTGTCGCATGCGACCACTCAGACGGACGATCCCGAGGAAGTGATGGACGTCTGTACACAAGGGGACATGGCGGTTCACACGGCTGAGCCAGCACTGCCAACACAGACTCAAGATTCGTCACCATCCACGGGATCGGTATCCACTCCCAAGAGCGAAGAGCAAATTGAATACGAGAAGATGCACTCCTTAGTGAAAAGCACAAAAGACCTACCACAATTTATGGAATTTGCAGCACAAGAAGCGGATAAATTTAAAGTTGGGCAATCGCCCGTTCCTTACTATTTCGCGGCCGTCAAACCCACTAAGCCCCACAGGCCTTTGGACCCACGGCTTTTGAAACCGATTTTCAAATACTTTCACAAAACTGACACACTCTACGTCAATACCTATCCAGTCTTAACGAAAATTCAATGGCGGTATATATTGGACATGATCGCTGCCGAAAAACAGGAGAAACAGAATCTACCAGTCACCATCTAGGACCATCAGTGGACTTAGAACACTATGCATCAATATGGAGCTTACACTTCAGCTATAAGAGGACTGGCAACATCGATACTTGACAGATAATTTTGATGTCGGGAATGCAGGACAAAAAGGACCCTTGTGAGCCCTAACCCCCTGCAATGAGTACAATAAAGATAAAAGAATCCTTTTACCTTTCACCCTGGAAGTCCAGCCGCCAAAGGCGGTAGTACTTCGGCTGCAGCACCAAAATAGAAAAAAAAAAAAAAAAAAAACTTCTGACACACATTCTCGTAGCCGTTTAAAAGCTGCCATCGTTGACAAAACAATGTAAAAACTGACATGTGCATTTAGATATGTTTTTAATTTTAAGGCTAATTATTTAGATTGTACATTTTGTAATTTGCTTATTTTTCCACCATTGTAGGCATTAGCGGTACACTATATTTCTTCCGTAGAGATGATAATATGAGCAATATTTACACGATAAATCAGTAAAATCAAAAGGTCTCAAAGCCAATTAAATACCTAATACGAAATTGGAAAGCTTAGAAAATATTGTAGAGAAAGTGAACCAAATGCTACGTTTCATTTGCAGAAAACTTAGGAGATGCAACAATTCCACTAAAGAAACTACCTACACTGCACTTGTGCTTCCTATTTTGCAGCATTGTTGCACATTGTGGGATCCCTACCAAGTGGGACTGACGTACGATTTAGAGAAAGTTTAGAGAAGAACAGCTCATTTTGTATTATCGCGATATGGTGTAGAGCGGAAATTAAGCACGAGTTGGGGTGGAGATCATTTAAGGAATGGCTTTATGCGTTGCAGCGAGACTGACTTGCGGAATTGGTTTCACCAAATTTCTCTTGCGAATGCGAACGTATATTGTTGGCACCCACCTCCATAGGGAGACATGATCAACGTAATAAAATAAGATAGATCAGATCGAAATCGGAAAGAGATAAGCGTTCCTAATTTTGCTCTTTGGGGCCTGCAGCATAATAAAGGGCATGTAATGACATTTTACAAAAGAAATTCCAAATTTGTTGCCAAGTTTAGGTCTGTTTTTATTTCGTCACAAATCACTGTTTCGGCGCATTATTGCCATTTTCAGGTAACCTGCAGATGCAGGTAATAGGATATACATAGTATTACGTATTTTTAACTATACATCTTATTCTGAAAGCAGTAACGAAGAATTTTTACTTACGTCTAAATGGAATGATGTGCATAGTGTTAGTGTATAAGCTCTCTTTGCTCATTCAGAATTTCCTGCGGTTGGTTTTTCATATGTATATAAATTTCATGCTCCTCAAGAGTGGTCATAACAGGAGCTTTTGGGATTTTATGTAGTACTTGTCATGTATTCTCAATTTCGCAAACAGTGTGATTGTGATTTTTTGTGAGGAGGAAGAAACTTGACTGGTTGTTTTCATTATTTCTTTGTGTACTTTAAATATTATGTTAAAATTTCTTCCAATTTGGCCTATGTAAAAACGGTTACAATCTTGGCATGTGATCTTATATATTCCTGGGTTAACGTATATTGATGAAGTTGTGTTATTTGATCGGAGTTTCAGCTTAAGGTTGTAGGTGGTACGGAATGCTAATTGTATGTTGGTGTCTTTAAAAAGTGCATTAATTTTGTTGGTGATTCGTCCTAAATAGGCTGTGGGTATGTACTTCGTTTTCTGTCTAGTGTCTTTTTTTAATCGTATTTAATTGTCTATTGTGTTGTATTTCAGTGTTTTGTGTTTATTGTATAATGTTGTGACAGTGTTATGGTCCAAACTATTTTAATGGGATATGTATTGAAGTGTTTTAGTTCTATCTGTATTGGATCATTTTGTAGTGGCAGGTTATGCAATCTGTTAATCATGGAGTGAAAGTATGAAAGCTTTTGTGACTTGGGGTGGCATGAGTTGGCATTAATTATTCTGTCTGAAGTCATAGGTTTTCGATAGATGTCAAATATAAGTTGATTATAATTTTTTATGACGGTTAAGTGCAAGTAGTTTATAGTATTGTTTCCATTTCTATGGTGAACTGAATTGTAGCCTGGTGAATGTTATTACTGTGTGATCACCATCAATTAACATAAAGGTATCACTATGTAACGACAATAATATATGATAGTATCTAGTATCTGGTCTTTGGAAGTGAAGAAGTTTTCTTCCAAGCTGTTGAGGAAAAGATCCGCGATTGTACCTGCCTTCCTATTTCCCATAGCTACACAGTCTGAGAGTAGATTATGTTGTAAACTTCAAAATAATTTTGAGAAAGTGTAATTTCTAAGAGATGTATAATTTCATGTGTTGCAGTAATTGTTGTTTTACTGAATGGTAGTAAATTTTGTTTGATATATTTTATTATTTCTTGCACTTGTATATTAGTGTATAAATTGGTTATATCAAATAAGACAAATTTAGCAGTAATGGGATTTGCTTATCCTTAATACATTTTGCTAGTGTTCTTGATTTTTTGATTGTGTATGTTTTGCTGTATGTATAAATTTTTTAAAGTATCTTATCAAGTTTCTCATTTCAAAGTTATGTAGGGCAGTTTATAGAATTAACTATAGGTCTAATTGGACTCAAAGGTTTATGGGTATTTGGTTGTGCACGTAATTTTGGGGTACATGGATTCATGACAGTGCATAATCTTTTTTCATAGTCATTAAATAAAGCATCACAACGTTTGGTAGCTTTTTAGGTTTATGCTGTGAATCTGTTGGCTGGATTGTGTTATTTCAGTAATTTTGTTATAATGAGAGATTTAATATGACGATGGTATTTCCTTTGTCAGCTTTTAAGGCTATGGTTTTTGTCTGTATTTCTGTCTGTTATTCTATGTTTGATTGACCTTTGTATGTTTTATTATGCAACCATCATCAGTAATATTTGCTATTTTTAGAGTAAAATCATTTTGCTTCCTGAATGTGAAACGAAATTTAATTTTTTTTCTATAATACCAAAATATAGTTGACATACATCAGACAGTGAAATACCATCATTCCATCTAGGCATAAGTAAAAATTTTTGTTATTGCTTTCAGGATAAGATATATATTTAAAGATACGAAATACTATGTAAAACGTATTACCTATATCTGCAGGTCACTTGAACATAGCAATAATGCGACGAAACAGTTTGTAGTGACAAAATAAAAACACATCTAAACTTAGCAACAAATTTGGAATTTCTTTAGTAAAATGTCATTATCGTGCTAAGGCACTGTGAAATGCTAATTAAATTTGTATACAACTAGCCTGGCTTCGCAAGGGTGGCAGAGCACCTTTGCCATGTTTTTTCTCTGTCGTTGAGTCGTTCAGACTGTTGTGTCGAACACGATGAACACATATTCATACAACTTAGAATATTTTTAATGAATTTTATTTCCATTTCAAAGCTGAGCAGTATTGCCACACAATAGAAAAAGACCAGATAGACTTCGCCGAATTATTTCTGTAATCAATTTTTGTAATGTTATTCATTGCATAATATTTCTGTTAGGAAGAATGAATGGAGATTCTGTTTTTTCGTCTCGTCGACATGGTGGTCATTACCGGTGAAGCTCACGCTCAGATAGTTTTTTGTCAGTTGTCGGGAATAAAATCGACCGTGCCCTTTGAAGGAACAATTCCAGTACTTAGCTGGAATGGTTTAGGGAAGTCATGGAAAACTAATTCAGGATAGCGGGAGACTGGTTTGAACGTAGAACCATCTACTGATATGCTGCGTTCTATTCGATCCCAACTGACTTGTATGTTGTAAGTTCAGTTTTGGGGCCGAATACTGCCATTACGTAATCGTAGTTGTCTATCTTCAGACATTGCTGACGTGATTCCTTGATCTTTATTAAAGTGTGAATGACGAAACCGCACATGTGTTGTATTATGTGCATCCACCATAGATAGCACGACGTCATTTTGATTACTCAAGCATCTCCCAGCTAAAAACACCTGATTAGTGGCAAAAGAGAAGTTGTATCTATATTTTATGATTATGCAGAGCTATTTGTGGAGGAAAGTAATATTACATTTCACGTAAAAGTGTTATCAATTTAAAATAGTGACATTTCTTCAAAACTGTTAAACTGTTGTTTGAATCCATTTAATGTTTGCCATCAATCACCTGGTTTTATGTTTCAGCAAGCCAAGCGCATAAATCGAGTGTAGCTCGTACGTAAAAGAATATGTAGCTTTTTACAGAAGTATTTATTCCTCTAGACTATTTCATGAATATTTCCTCATCACACTCAGGCACTGCCACGCAACTTGATGAATTATACAACTAAAGGTTCGTCATAAATGACAATGTCCAATGGTGAAACAGTATGAAATTCCGTTCGGTAGTTTACCGAGGACAGACAGGCTCGACAGAAAAACGTTGTTCAGAAATCTATACAGATTTGTGTAACATTTGTTTCCATGGAGTGACGTGTCTATCCCAGAAGTGTACTGCAAAGAGTTTTGTACAGTCTGTTTAAATATAAACAGCATCCTGGACAGCAACTGGAGTAAACAAATTAAGAAAGCAGCATAGAAACAAAGAGAAAAGTAACTGTTTCAGGCAAATTAATGAGACCAAAATCAAGCCAAATTTTAAATATTTCGACAGCATATTCTCAAACATTTTTTTGTAATTTTCGTCAGATAAATACTGTACTGATATGCCACTTAAAGATTTAATTCGAAGTGTAGAATATGGTGCGTGCTGTACTTATCGAATTTCGAATTGCCAATGTTATAGATTCTTCATTTGTGGCTAGTTTTAAAAACCATTTTCTTTGAATAAACTGTTATATTTTCTTCGTATATTTTTGAGTAACTTGTTCCCAGTCTTTTTTTAACTGCTTATAAATGAATTTATTTGTTGATTACGGCTGGTTGTGCTGATGGATAAAGTGCACTGGTTAAAATGTTGGTGCTGCAGTTGTTTCAGGAGGGGGCAACGCGCTCGACCGTCATTAAGGAAGTGCTGTCGTTCCCGTCTTTCCTGGGTCAGACGGCCTTGTACTGTTTCTTCGGGCAGGTGGTAATCGATCAGGTATCTACCTAAAATGCTTGTACTCTTTGGAATCTGTGAATTATCTCTGCTACTAGTATTTTAGTTTCTTTGTTCATACGGAACTATTGCGGACATCTTGAGAAATTTTAAATTTGAATGTAAAAGTAGTCTCTGTTGCAAATTATTATATTTATTTCTTTTTAACACATTTCGCGGTTTTGGCGCATCATCAGAACACAGTAACAGGAAAAATATACAAATATGTCAGTTTCATGCCGCGGACCTATCCACTACAATATCAGGAAACAATGAATTGGGGGCATAAACATACCTGGAAGGCATTGGTTGGTGTAAAAGCACACGATGCTCAGAATTTTGGACTGGATAAAATCTGAAGGTTTAATGAAAAGCATCGAAAAGTGTTATAAGAGGCTGGACAAAAAGTTCCTAAAATGGAAGGAAAAGAATTTAAAAACAATCGTGAATGGGCAGTTGTAAGCAGAGCGAGTGTGGAGATGTATAACTTACCACATAAGCAGTGTTGTGAAGGATTGGTCCGCGTACACAGAATGAATATCGATACATCGCATGAGCAAATGTTACTGCGCGGACACCTGATAGTCAAGTGACGTGTGGAACCCGAATATGCCGCGGTGGAGTAGCCGAGCGGTCTAAAGCGTCTCGCTGCGGAGCGCGCGGTTGCTCGCCGTGGAGGTTCGAGTCCTCCCTGGGGCATGGGTGTGGCTCTTAGGTTAGTTTACCTAGGCTTAAGTAGTTTGTAAGCTACGGACTGACCACGCAGTTTGGTCTGATAGATTTACAAACATTTGAACCCGAATATAGCAATCGCCGCTAGGCGGCGCTGATAAAACACCGGCATGCGTAACTAAGATTTGGGCGGTTAAATTTGAATAATAAAATCAATCAACATGGTTGCAAATTATTAAAGGATGGAAGTAATACCAATGGATAGTAGTGATGAAATATAAAAACACTTGTAAATCAGAGTGGATGACAGTAATATTGATAAATTATGTTAGTAAAACGACCATAAAATTATATAGCCCTCATATGGAAATTGTTTTTTTTTTTTTTTTTTTTTTTTTTTTTTTTTTTTTTTTTTTTTTTGGCCCCTCGTATAACCGCCTTTACACCCTCTTATACATAAACGTTATAGGTAAAAGCAACTCGTGCCTTGTGTGATGGGACCCGTCACTATTTAATCCCAAGACCAGCCTATAAGAAATAGGTTCTGGATCCCAGCTTGCAGTATTGGCCAGTGGGTACAATATGTATTTGACGTTTTATGATCCACTTGAGCTTGTAATATTGTTTTCTAAGAATATTGTTAACAATGACATTTAATGAAACGAAAAAATAATTTGAAGGCAGTGATCCCAAACAGGTACTTAACAATAATTGAGAATTCTATTGTTTAAAGAAAGAAATCAGACAATAACGGCAACCAGTCACTGGTTGCTGTTATTTTCTGATTTCTTTAATCAACACAGTCGCAGGTTCCACACTTCCAGAATGGATACAAGTTTAATTCTATTGTTTGTTAGCAAACAAAGATAATTTTCTGAGAAAAAATGAATATGCTTTTGCTCCTGCGGTTAAGTAACTGATGATGATGTCCAGATAAATAAAATGTAATGTGCTTATTTTCTTAATACACACTACTGAACTGTATCCTGTAGGTCTCGAGAAACGTATAGTTGCCGACCGGTCGCCAATTCATCCTCAGACTCGAGGCGTCGATGTGGCATGGAGGGGCATATGGTCAACAATGCGCTCACCCGGCCATTTTGTTCGTTTCCGTCATTGAGCCCGCCAGTTCTCCATCACGTTGATCCACAGTTCGCCTCATAAGAGCTGTGTTCATCTCGCTTAAGCTAGGAAAAATCTAACGATGACACATCCAAGCCAGACAGTGCTCAACTTCGGTATTCTGGCGTAAATCCGTTGTTTCCGCCACAGCGCGAGCGTTGGTCATAGAACACATCGCTATTGATACAAGATTCCAACTGGTTTGGCAACAGAGAATCGTAGCATTGTGTTGGCCCTGACAAGAGCCATTCATCATTGTCGTGGTAGCTGACATAGCAATAAGACAACCGTGGTGACAGGATCAGCTACCAGAGATTGTTTTCCGTTTGAAGCACCCGGGGATCGCGTAGAACTTTAAGTATTTCTTCAAACAACAGAGTAACGGCGGTTTTGGAACCCAGTAAACCAGCCGTCAGAGTAGATAGTTATTGCCCAATTGCAGTTATCGTTCAAATCTGCTCGAAAGACACATCTACAATCGTATTGTTCCATTCTCAGTGTTAGTATACCCGTTGGAAAAGCTGGATTCGAACAAGGTCGTAATTTCTGTGACCAGGTCCAAGCACAGACACCTTTCATGGAGACTGGTTACGAAAAGAATTTTTCCTCGTCTGTTGCTTTTCTGTAGCTCTTAGCAGCTTACAATAGAATGGACTTCTAGTGAAGCTTTCGCATCTCATACCTTCTTTTATTTTATTACGACATATAATATCTGTCATAAGTGGCCGTCAGATCAGTATCTACCTCGGTAACATGAAAAGTGGTATTACAAAGTTCTACTATAGCCTCCACCATGGTTCCTTTCTTGCTCCCATACTTGTTAAAGTTTACACCGCTGATAATCCAGCTAAGCAGTCTATAACATTCATTTATGACGATTACATTGACATTGCGTCATAACAAAGAGTTATCTGTCTGACGAAAGCTACCACAACATCTGACCTAACTCAGATCAGGAATTACTTTGCAAAGTAAACTCTAACCCAAAGTAAACTCTAACCCAAATCAAATAGAAGTAGCTTGCTTCCACCTCAATAAAGGAATCAGCTCAACGTCTCGTTAGATATAAATGAGGATAGCAGGAAATGATAAAAATTTCTTTTTGTTGACGACACTTGCTTGTTAGTGAAGGATATTGTTGCAATACTGATGCACTATCAAATATGCCCACCCTCATCTCATGAACCACAGACAATGCCAAGGTGGGGTGGCTTGTACGCCTCAATGACACAGATAATCGTACCGTAGGTGCAAACACAGCGTAGGGGTATCAGTGGAGAGGCCTGACAAAGATATTGTTCCTGAAGAGGGGCAGCATCGTTTTCAGTAGTTATAGGGGCAGCAGTCTGGATAACTTACTGAGCTGGCCTTGTAACATAAGCTTACGTGGGTTTGACAAGCGGTTGTCGTGAACGGCTGAAAGCAAGGAGAAACTACAGTCATATGATGGCATCTTGGGTAAAATAGTCTTCCATTGGGATCTTCAGGCGAAGAATACTCAGGAGGATGTCGTCAAAATAGAACAGACATTTTACGGGTCGGAGCGTGGAATGTTCGATTCCTAAATTGGGTAGGTAAGTTAGAAAATTTGAAAACAGAAATGATTAGTTTTAAGTTAAATATGGTGCGAATTAGTGAAGATCAGTGGCAGTAACAACAGGATTTCTGATCAGGTGACTACAGGTTTATAAAGACGAAAATCAGTCGGTGGTAACGCAGCAGTGGGTCTGATAATTAATAAGAGAATAGGAAAGCGGGTACATTACTATGAATAGCTTATGAACGCATTATCTTAGCAGTGGTAAACACAAAGTTAACACTGACCACGGAAATACAAGTTTATATGCCAAGTATGCTGATGATGAGGCGATGGAAGAAATATATGGGAGATTAAAGAAACTGTTAAGACAGTTAAGGGACAGGAAAACTTCATTGTGTGGGGGACTCGAACAAAGTAGTGTGAAAGAGAAGGAAATGTAGTAGGTAAATATGGACTGGGGAAAATGCATGAAAGAGAAAATTGCCTCGTAGAATTTTGTGCAGAGCACAATTTAGTCATCACAAACTCTTGGTTTAATCATCATGAAAGAAGGTTGTATACATGGAAGAGGCCAGGAGACACTGAAAGGTACCAGATTGTCTTTATAATGTTAAGGAAAAGATTTAGAAACTAGGTTTGAAACTGTAAGACATATCCAGGGGCAGATATAGACCATAAATTATTGGTTATGATTTGTAGATTAAAACTTAACAGACTGTAAAAAAAAAGTGTTAGAACCTTGACAAACTGAAGCAACCAGAGGTGGTTGACAGTTGCAGAGGGAGGATTAGCCAAGGAATGGCGAAAAGTGGGTGTGGGGGGGGGAGTAATATAGTAGAAGAAGAATAGGTAGTCGTTACTGATATAAAAGTGAAGGACGCAGAGGATCATATAGAGAGAAGGACAAGGACTAACTGATATCCCTGGCTAACAAAGGAGATACTGAACTGATGGAAGGAGAAAATATAAAAATGAACAAAGTGAAGCAGGCAGATGGGAGACTAGACGTCTGAAAAATGAGGTTCTCAGGAAGTGTAGAATGGAATAGCATGTACAACTCGGGGAAAGGCAGATACCGCCTACTGGAAAATAAAACAGAAATTTGGAGACAAAGAATGCAGTTGTTTGAATATCAAGAACTCAGATGTAGTAAGCAAAGAAGGGATAACTGGAAGGGGGAAGGGATTTATAGAGTGTTTACACAAAGGAAATGAAGGTAGTATTCCAGAAATGGAAGAAGAAGTTGAGGAATATGAGATAGGAGATACGATACTGCGAGATGAATTTGACAGAAGCACTGAAAGATTAGAGTCGAAACAAGGCCCCGGCAGTAGATGATTTTCTGTCTGAACTGCTGATATCTTTAGGAGAGCCAATCATGAAGATATTGTTCCATCTTACATGTAATTTCTATGAGACAGGAAAAATGCTCTCAGTCATCAATAAGAATATAGTAATACCCTCCGTGAAGAAGTATGCAGACGAACATGATAATTATAGAAATTTCAGTTTAAAAAGTCGTGGTAGCAAAATACTAACACGAATTATCATCAGACGATTGGAAAAACTGGTGGAATCCGATCTTGGGAAGGATCAGTTTAGATTTAGGAAAAATGTAGGCACACGGTAGGTAATACTCACATATTTTAGATGATACGTTAAGGAAGGCAAACCTACGTTTTTGGAATTTGTAGATTTGGAGAAAGCTTTTGACAATATTAACTCGCATACACTCGTACAAATTCTGAAGGTAATACATAGCGAGCGAAGAGTTATATTATACTTGCTAAAAAAAAAAAAAAAAAAAAAAAAAAAAAAAAAAAAAAAAAAAAAAAAAACCAGACAGCAATTATTAGAGTCAAAGGGCATGAAAGAGACGCAGGGGTTGGGAAGGGAGTAAAACAGGGTTGTAGCCTTTCCCCAATATTGTTCAATCTGTACATTGAGCAAGCAAGCTGTAAAGAAATGCAAGGAGAAATTTGGAGAGGGAATTAAAATCCAGGAAAAGAAAGTAAAGCTCATCGGTTTGCCGATATACTAATTCTGTCAGAGATATCAAAGGACCTGGAAGTGCAATTGAACGGATTGGGCAGAGTCTTGAAATGAGAGAATAAATTGCTTGTGCTTATGGAATATCGCTCCAATTGTGCGATCGGATTCGCGAGTTCCTATCAGAAAGGACACAGTTCGTAGTAATTGACGGTACGTCATCGAGTAATACAGAAGTGATATCTAGCCTTCTCCAGGGAAGTGTTATAGGTCCCCTACTCTTCCTTGTGTTTATAAACAATTTAGGATACAATCTGAATAGCTCTCTTAGACTGTTCACGGATGATGCTGTCGTTTATCGGTTAGTAAAGTCAACAGAGGATCAAAAACAACTGCAAAGCGATTTAGACAAAATTTCTACTTGGTGCAAAAATTGGTAGTTAACACTAAATTGTGAAAAGTGCGAAGTAATACACATGAACACTAAAAGAAATCCGCTGAACTTCAATTACGCGATAAATCAGTCAAACCTTAAGGTCGTAGATTCTACCAAATACCTAGGAGTTACAATTACGAACAACTTTGACTGGAGAGAACACACAGAAAATATTGTGGGGACATGCACCAGCTCCACCAAAGAGACTGCCTACATCACACTTGTGCGTCCTCTCCTGGAGTACTGTTGCCCATTGTGGGACCGTCACCAGGTGGGACTGACGGAAGATATTGAGAAGGTTTAGAGAAGGGCGCCACTGAAATTTTGCACGAATTGGGGTGGAAATCATTTAAAAAAAGACGTTATTCATTGCGGCGTGATCTGTTTGTGTAGTATCAATCACCGAGTTTTACTTCTGAATGGGAAAATATTTTGCTAGCACCCACCTACTTAGTGAGACATGATCAGCCCAATAAAATAAGAGAAATCAGATCGAAAACGAAACGATTTAGGCGTTATTTCTTCCCGCGCGCTATTAGAGAAGGAACGGTAGAGAATGGTTATGAAAGTGATGATGATCTGCAGAGTACCTATGTAGATGTAGATGATGTAGATGAACAACAGTAAAACAAGGGTAATTGTATGTAATGTCAGAAAATCAGGATATGCTGTAGTAATTAGGTTAGGTAATGAGACAATATAAGAAGCAGATGAGTTTTGTTACTTGGGCAGTAAAATCACTTATGAAGGTAGAAGTAAAAAAATATGTAAAATGTAGAATGGCTATGGGAAGAAATGTGTGTCTGAAAAAGCGAAATTTGTTGATATCCAATATTAATTTTAATGTTAGAGAACTGCATCAAACCGGTCTGCGGATTGAAGACCACAACAAAAACACAATAAAGCAATTAATGATATAAATTCATGGTTTGTAGAAAATAAATTCCGATAAAATAACTGTTTCAACAAAAACTCACATTTACTTACACGTAAGGGGCACATTATAAATTAGAATATAAATTGTATTTACAGACTGTTCCGTCGGTTCTTGGCAGAATATTTGATTCATTTTTGAGTGAAACACACGAGATAATTGTGCAATATTCTGCAAATTTTATTTGTTACTAACCGGTTTTCGTCCGTTGCGCCATCGTCAGATAAACAGAATATAAAGTTTAAATTTCTAGGTTTTCATATGGATAGTAAGCCCATGTTCAGGATCTTGTTCAAAAACTAGATTCTGCGCTGTTTACCGCTTTTTCTGGCTCAAAAAACGTATTTATCGAGCAGAAATGGGCGGTTCGAGCAATAGGTGAAATATGGTCGCATACGTCTTGTCGACCCATGTTTAGTAGTCTGGGAATTCTGACGCGGGTTTCTCAATATAGATTACCTTTAATGCCGTTTGTTGTGAATACTATATGGCTGTACCCTAGATTTTTCTGTATTTGGATCACGCCTCCTTGATCATTTTGCCGAAAGTTGTGCAGAATTCTGCTGCATGCATTTCTAATTAAATGTCACAAGCATTCAAAATGCTTAGTAGGAATCCTCGGAGTTTCAAGGATGAGCTGAAGAGTATCCTCATGGATAATTCTTTTTGTCTTGTCGAAGAAAAATTAAGAAAATTGGGTAATCTCTAAGTTACGTTATACATTATGTTTAATTATTCTTAGGGTTGTCTTGTGCACTGAATTTCTATGAGTTTCACTTTATCTATGAATATTCTTTTGTTACAATCTGACTTCATTCATGACCACGGAGATTTGCTCCTCAGCTTAGTCCCCATGAAACAAGGTGCCGAAGGGGTTGTAACGTACCCGTCGTCGTTTTATTTTATATAATCTTGTGTCTGGAATTTGAATTTACCATTCTGTCTGCCTATTTGTCCGGTAGCTTGTGCACTGAAGGTGCCTACTGCAAGTTATTGCAATGCAACATGGCTCCAACACGTTTGTATGTGGAATGACTTGTATACGCAGGACGTATCCAGTTTGAGTACACATACGGGTTCCCGCAACGTACGAAATAAGCACGCCCCACAACACTAATGAAATTTAAGAGTCACCATATGCACCCGCGCAACGGATAACATTACAAACGCATCTGAACTAATTAATCGGACCCAATATATGTACTCAAATGGAACAAATACGTTACTCTGATATTTATGCTTCAGTGCACCATTGCAGGCCACAGCAAAGACTACTTTAAGACTGGGATTACTAGTGCTGAATAGAGACATATGAACATTTAGAAATTGCTTCGAGTCGAATGTGGGATAAAATCATTATTTATTCACAAATCCTTTAAAATAAATACTACATCATGTTAATTTAAATTGAAATGTTTAGTATTAAAGAGAATTTTAATCCAACTTCTGTTTCCATCATCTGAATGGGCCTCCTAGCAAGTTTAGAAAAAAAAAGCCGCGGTGGAGTAGCCGAGCGGTCTAAAGCGACTCGCTGCGGAGCGCGCGGTTGCTCGCCGTAGAGGTTCGAGTCCTCCCTGGGGCATGGGTGTGTGTGTTTGGCCTTAGGTTAGTTTACCTAGGTTTAAGTAGTTTGTAAGCTACGGACTGATGACCACGCAGTTTGGTCCGATAGATTTACAAACATTTGAACATTTGATTTGTTTAGAAAAAAAAAAGAGAAAAATTAATTTCGTCACTCGCAAGGATATGGAAGCAAGGAGTATTCTCAGCTTCCCCGCCATGACTGATCATATTCACAAAAGGCATGCAAAGGAAGAATTACTAAGCGAGCCATCAAATTTGAATCCGGGCCGCCGTTTTGCGAGCCAGGGACAGCAAAGTGGTGTTAACCGTCACGAAATATTTCTAGAGAATGAGATTTGCATTACCGACCTGCTGATTACTATTAGAACGTGTCAGGAAATCACAAAATATTACAATGCCCGTCTAAGTGGTGAACATACGCAATCACCTTGACCCCAAACAAAAACAAGTTACTGAAATTTAATTTAAAATATTGACTACCACGCTGAATTTACTCTTAGTTCTAAGGAATTTGAGTATGATTACTTGAATACATCACGTCTGGCAACATTATCACCAACCCATCATAGCACACAATCGTTACGAAGCAAAACTAACAAAATTTGCGAAAATCTGACAGTTAACACTAAATTGAACGTAATTACTATAACGTATTCCATGAGCAGGATAAGCAATGGCAACAGGCCCTCTGTTACCAGACTTACTATGTACTGGCCACCACGTGGCACAACGTACACCCTGATCACATTGTACAAAGAAAACCTCATAATTCCGAGATTAATCCTCCACATTTATGCATTAAACAAATCGAAAACACACAGGGAACAAATTATGACTAATAAAAGACTACCATTGCACCAACTGGACTAATAAACTATAATTTACCCATTTCGCGTGCGAAATCCTAGTTAGAAAGAAAATCACTATAATTTTGAATACAGCCCCTCAAAATGAATATGTACCAGAAACAACTACAAAAACCCGTTCAACGAACTAATACTCCCCATGATAATGCAGCAAATAACCGACTTAGCACCAACTTTAACCCACGACAAAGCACACACCAAATGTTCAAATGTTTGTAGAGCTTATGGGACTCAACTACGGCGTCATCAGTCCCTAAACCTACAAACTAGTTATGAACTGGCTTATACTAAAGACGGCACAAAGAGGGGGGATTCGAACCCCCGAGCAGCGGGCGTGCAGACCGTGACTGGTACGCCGCAGACCGCTCGGGCACTGCGGCCGGCAAGGCACACACCATCTCGATCGGGTTATATCAAATGAAGTCCCAAAAAATGTTAAAATTGATACCTATTGATTACGTCCCTTAACAACCGGAGGTGAAAGCGTCACCATGAGCAACATTGCTGAAGATTCTCACCAAATCGATAGCAAAACCTCCGCAACACCAGCGAGCAGCTCGCCTCACATCCGCACTCCACCAGGCCAGGAACCGATCTCCTTCCCTTCCTCCAAAGATTACAATATTGCCCATGTTACCAACACCCAACGAAATATTATTACATTTCACTCGCACTTCGTAATAGCAAGGATGGGGGAAATAGGAGAGTGACTTACCACAAGAAAAATACAAAATAAAGATTACACCTTCGCCATCTCCGTTTCTACAATTGCTTTTACAGTCTACAACACCTACCACAAAGTGTTGCAAGCCATTCCCAAGTGAATCAATTCAAATTTCATTCGTTAAGTTGACATAATAAGACAGCAGAGTAATGAAACGAAATGACAGTTTCGTTTCACGGTGTCACCTTAAAAGATCAGGCTGGCCGAATACGACCTCAATATGATTATTTTATCCATTTTCTTCTGAGTTTTAAAATACGTCTATATTCCGTTACATAAATAGTTTTCTCTTTTAGTCGGAGAATCCTTCTTCTAATTAAGATCTATTTTTGACACTAGTGGAACTCGTTTGGTCAGCAATTTCGTCTGCTTCGAGACAATCTAGCTTTTGACATCCTCCTTCCTTCATCCGCTTGATGTTGTTTACCTTTAGAGGTAGCGGAGGTCATAGGTTTCGTCTACTTTGTGGTTACAATTAACCTTTTGGTTTCCACAGTCTTTTCCTTTATATGCATTTTGCTATCAATCCAGAGTATATCTATTATATGGTTCATTCCATTCAATGATTCCCCAATTCTCCTTCATTTTCACTAAAATAGTACTCTCATCAGCGAATATTACCACTGATATCCTTTCCCCATGACGGTAGACCTTCATTGGACCTTTATTTCATTTCCTTCATCACAAAAAGAAATTCAAAAATTTCTTCTGCATTCTTCCACCATTTATTCCTGTCAGTAGTACTAATACACAACCTCTTTAGCTGATTGTCCAACAGCTTTCGCACTTTTTGCTGTGATCGCAATTGCGTGGACGATTACCTTCATCAGGTAGTGGAACGACATGGCGCGGTAACTTAAAACACAGCTATAAGGAGAAAGAAACACGGAAAATATTAAGTTACCATCATTCATCTGTTGTCATTTTGGCCCTGATCAGCAAGTTGCTGAAGGCGGATTGAAGCTGGACTACTGGAATAGCTGCCATCTCAAGCGAAATGTTCTTTCGCAATTCTTGAGGGTTGTTGAGGTGCACATTAAACTTGAGGGATACCCACACATACTGAACGAACACTGCAGAACAGGTGGCTGGTGTGGCCAGTTGTAGCTGCCACCCAGACTGACCTGGCGACAACTCTGTCAGGCGTGATATGCCTGTTCCTTGTGATAGGCATCGGTCTGATTTAATAGGCCTTAGAAGCAGCGACATTTTCTGGTGTGTGGTCGCGTTTCTCGATGTTTATTGACTCGTTCAAAACAGACTAACGCTATTTTCCGAGTAAGCGTTACATGGTTGACTGCGTCGGCACTTTTAAACCATGAAACCTCCCGGCAAACAACTGTCCTCGCCGATTTTAAGACTGCGTTGTCACGTAAGATTCCACAAATAACACCCACTGCTTAACTGTTAGTGCTATTTATTATCTCATCTGCTCTGTTTAAGTCACACTGATACTGACAGCACACAAGAGGCGTATAAGTGGTGTCTACGTCACGGGGTAAAAGCATTCAAGTCCAATCATGTACAATCCAGTGGGACAAGGGACAATTTTACTTCTGAACATTGTATAAATAATACTTACACACGGGCCACCAGTCAAACTGACTGACAAAATTTCTAGGTTCAGGTCCAGAACAAAAGATGCTGCCCTTCCTATGACGCGGTACATGCGAGTGACGTGTTCTGTATTGGTGCTTTTCAGGCGGATCGTCTTCACTACTCTGCCTTCAGTTGCGACTGGCCGCACGCGGACGAGCCGTTTCGACGTTCGCTGCGCATCTTCATGATGCAGGCGGCGCGCCCGCTCAACGTCAAGGTCGGCAAGCTCGTCACGCTCTCCAGGAAAACATTCCTACAGGTACTTGCTTCCCATTTACTCCATGTGAATCGTACTGTCCATAGGTTTCATTTACTTCTCGGCAGCGCTAGTAATTACTTATGTTTGAGAACATTACTTTGGCATGGATAAAAGCGGTGATGCAACTTGGCATTCAAGCAATGAGGATTCTTGTTTTTCACGTCTGAGGTCAAAAAAATTCCCTTAAATTCTAGGGTGCGCGGAAAGGTGGCAGACAGGGGAGTGGCGCGGCAGAGTGGCCGAGCGCATTGAGGCGCTGTGCTCCGATGCGCCCCGTCGGGAGATCGAATTCTTCCTCGGGCATGGATGTGCAGTCTTTAGTATAAGTTAGTTTATAAGTAGAATGAAAGGCACAGGAGAACTTCTGTGAAGTTTGGAAAGTAGGAGGCGAGATACTGGCGGAAGTAAAGTTTTGAGGCGGCATCGTGAGTCATGTCGGGATAGCACAGTCGGTAGTGCACTTGCCCGCGAAAGGCAAAGGTCACAGGTTCGAGTCCCGGTTCCGGCACACAATTTTAATCTGCCAGGAAGTTTTATATCAGCGCACACTCCGCAGCAGAGTGGAAGTTTCATTCAGGAAACATCCCTTACGCTGTGGCTAAGCCATGTCTCCACCATATCCTTTCTCCCAGGAGTGCTAATCTTGCAAGTTTCGCAGGACAACTTCTGTGAAGTTTGGAAAGTAGGAGGCGAGATACTGACGGAAGTAAAGTTGTGAGGCGGCATCGTGAGTCGTGTCGGGACAGCACAGTCGGTAGTGCGCTTGCCCGCGAAAGGCAAAGGTCCCAGGTTCGAGTCCCGGTTCCGGCACACAATTTTAATCTGCCAGGAAGTTTCAGTTTATAAGTAGTTTGTAAGTTTAGGGTCCCATGACCCCGCAGTTAAGTGCCATTAGCTTAACAAACATGTGAATTTTGTTATTTTTTTTATTTTATATATATATTTTATTTATTTATTTTTTGAGCGAGGAGCTTTGAGGTTACGTACAGTCATATCCACGATATGCTCCTTAGCGTTCAGATTGGGCGAGTTGGGGACCAACTCACGTATTGCACCTCCCCACTTGTTTCCCGGACCACTCAACTGCACTTTTTGTCTTGGGATACGGCGCATTATCCGGTAGAAAAATGCCACTATCGTTGGTACACATTAACGTAATGATGGTAATGTATGTAGTGTGAAATCAATGTACGACAGTCTTGGCTGTCGTGGTGCCTTCAGTCACATCCACTGGATCCATAGATGCCTCCTTAAATGTTGCCCAGAGCACAGCTCAGCTGCCACCAGGTGGTGTCTATCTCATAGTAGAGGTATGAAGCAGGTGTTCTCCTGGAAGATAACGGATTCTCAACGTCAAGTAGGCATGATGAAGAACATATCGTGATTCATCAAACTATGCAACGCTCTGCCACTGCTCCAATGTAGAGTGTCTATGTTCACGTCCCCATTTCAGTAATAGTTGCCTATGTCATGGTCTTAACATAGGCACACGCTGAAACCGGTGGATGCAGAGGGTGTTCCAAAATTCAGTTTGCCCTTTTCTCTCATGACATCTTGCGTGATATGAACAGCAACACGCAGACTGGTGTATTTCGAAACGCGTTTGATATGGCGTCGCAATGGAGATCGCTAACGAAGGTACGAGCTTATGAGCTTATGGAGTATGTACCAATATATGCGAGTGACTCGAAGACTGCTCAGGTAATAGAAGCCGCTACGTTGTCCTCGATGGTGAATATTGATCAGAGAATAGGATTTCGTCAGGTGTGACTCAAGAGTGATAGGGTCGCTATTATTTTCTAAATGATATGATGGATATTTTGTGATCTGCAGCTGTTTGCTGATGATGCTCTGATGTACAGGAAGGTGTTGTCATTGAATAACTGTATGAGGATGTAGGTTGACTTCGACCACATCTCTAGGTGGTGTGAGGAATGACAGCTAGCTCTAAATGCAGAAAAATGTACGGTGATCTAGATGGATAGGAAAAACAAAATGTTCAAATCTTTGTAAATCTATCGGACCAAACTGCGTGGTCATCAGTCCGTAGCTTACAAACTACTTAAACCTAGGTAAACTAATGACACCCATGCCCCAGGGAGGACTCGAACCTCCACGGCGAGCAACCGCGCGCTTCGCAGCGAGACGCTTTAGACCGCTCGGCTACTCCACCGCGGCGATAGGAAAAACAATCGAGTAATGTTCGAATACAGCATTATTACTGTTTTGCTTGACAGAGTCGCGTCAATTAAATATCTAGGTGTAACGCTGGAGAGCGAAATGCACTGCAACGAGCATATAAGGATGGATGGTCGACATTTTGGAAAGATAGGATTCGTTTGTAAAGGAGACCGCATATAAAATGCTTTTGCGACCCCGTCTTTGAATATTGCTCAAGTGATTGGGATCCCCACCAGATTCATTTAAAGGAAGTCACAGAAGGAATTCAGAGGTGGACAGCTAGGTTTGTTAATGGTAAGTGCGACAATGGGCGAGTATTACTGAGATGCTTAGGAAACTCAAGTGGGAGTCGCTACACCTGAAAGGCGATGTCCTTTCAGAGAAACACTGTTGAAGAACATAAGAGGGCAGTAATTTGAAGTGGACAGCAGAACATTACTCCTGCCACCAAATTACAATAAAAAGACTTCAAAGATAAGAGAGATCAGGCCTCGAACAAATGCTTACAATCGTTCGTTTTCCCCTCGATTTATACCGGAGTGGAACAGATACTCAAGTAACGCACCTTTTAGTGAACTGTGGAGTATGCACGTAAATGTAGGCCGGCCGCGGTGGCCGAGGGAACTGAGGCGCTCCAGTCACGGTCTCCACGGCCACTACGGTCGGGGGTTCGAATCCCCCCTCGGGCGTGGATATTTGTGCCGTCCTTAGTATTAGCTAGTTCATAAGTAGTTTGTAAGTTTAGGGACTGATGTCCCCGTAGTTAAGTCCCTTAAGCTATACAAACATTTGAACATTTTTGAACGTAAATGTAGAGGCCCATTGTTAGGTCAGTTTCTACATCTACATCTACATACATCTACATAGATACTCTGTAAATCACATTTAAGTGCCTGGCAGAGGGTTTATTAACCACTTTCATAACTTTTCTCTACCGTTCCATTCTCTAATAGCGCGCGGGAAGAAAGAACACCTAAATCGTTCCGTTTTCGATCTGATTTCTCTTATTTTATTGGGATGGTCATGTCTCCCTAAGTAAGTGGGTGTTAGCAAAATATTTTCACATTCAGAACTAAAAGTCGGTGATTGAAACTTCGCAAAGAGATCACGTCGCAATTAATATCGTCTTGCTTTTAAAGATTTCCACCGCAGTTCGTGCAACATTTCCGTGATGCTTTCCCCCCCTAACGCGATAGAACAAAACGAGCCACCCTTCTCTGAACCTTCTCAATGTCTTCCGTCAATCCCACCTGGTGAGGGTCCCACAAGGGGCAACAGTAGTACTCCAGGAGAGGACGCACAAGTGTGATGTAGCCAGTCTCTTTGGTGGAGCTGGTGCATCTTCGAAGCGTTTTGCCGATGAAACGTAACCTTTGGTTCGCCTTCCCCACAATATTTTCTATGTGTTCTCTCCAGTCAAAGTTGTTCGTTATTGTAACTCCTAGGTATTTGGTAGAATCGACGACCTTAAGGTTTGACTGATTTATCGCGTAATTGAAGTTCAGCGGATTTATTTTAGTGGTCATGTGTATTACTTCACACTTTTCATTATTTAGTGTCAATTGCCAATTTTCGCACCAAGTAGAAATTTTGTCTAAATAGCTTTGCAGTTGCTTTTGATCCTCTGTTGACTTCACTAACCGATAAACGACAGCATCATCTGTGAACAGTCTAAGGGGAGCTATTCAGATTGTCTCCTAAATCGTTTATAAACACGAGGAAGAGTAGGGGACCTATAACGCTTCCCTGTGGAACGCCAGTCAGTTTGGTGCATTGTGTGTTCTAAATCACGTGTACTCTGGTAAGCATTAAATTTTGATGCTCGTTCCAACAAGATCGAGATAAAGTAATGCCGGATTTGCCGACATTTAAGACGCACCAGCGTACAATAGGCACTCCACTTATAGGACTTCTTTTTAGGGAAAAAATAAATCACTCCTATACGTCAATTGCAACATCACTGTAATATATTTGTTCAGGTACATCAAATATCTAAGGCAGTGCTTTCAAGTAGTGTTCATAAACTTTATGCAGTCGAGTTTCTTGACCGTTGACGCTTATTCAAACGGATATTTCAGCTATCGCTGTTTACAGCGCGCGCTGGCTATGATGCGATGGTTGCGGAGAGCGTCGTAAAAGGCTTACGACATTGACATTGACACCTAAGTGGCTTTGCTTTGCTCCGATCAGACACCGCACAGAGTGTCAGTTTGGGAACTTCGCACGACGAGTAGGGGGTTTTAATGTTCAAAAAGACGCGTTTTGAGAATTTATTGTGAAGCGCAAATATTTATGTAAGTTTTTATGATGTTCCATAATCTGTGAGAATGATGGATGGTTTTGCGTCTGTGTATTGGTCGGCGCATTGTATAGGCACAGCACCTTATATCCTCAAAAGTACAACAACTGTGAGAAGCACAAGCTGTGAAAACATGACAAAAAATACTTGTGTACATATTTGCACTTGAGAATACGAATAAATTATCAAATATCGTCAGCCGAGACATGACCAAATACGTGAGCAGCGTTTCATTACTCAAATAATGAATGACACCTTTACAGGATTGCCGAAAAAAAAAAAAATCCATTGAATGAAATTACGTCGAAAGTTTCTACGTCCTATTAGGTTACCAGTTTCAGTTACGCTTGGTACTAAGAACGGTACAAAATTCAGAAAACCTTCACAACATAATAAAGCTCCTGACAGGTATTTTGGTGAATATTATGTACATACATCAAATAAAAACTATGTAAATGTAAGAGACACTTAAAGCAAATTTTCCCGCTTTAAACATTATTTCCCCTATTTAACACCATTTTTTGAAATCGCTTCAAAAAAATCGAACTTGTAGGTACCCACTTTAATTTGCAATCGGCGTATAAGACGCATCCAGTTTTTGGACCAATTTTTGTAGGAAAAAAGTGCGTCTTATAAGCCGGCAAATACGGCATTTTCTTGATATAAGCACCGATGACAAAGTTTACAATGAATTCTGGTGTGATTACAGCTTGGAATAGCGGAAATACCGGTACGAAGTTTCTCTTTTTTATTAGTTTACCTCTTCTTTTTTAAAAAAAAAATTGGGGGAAATATGGCAAGATATCTAAAAACATCATAATCTCCGAAACTCTCACCCATATTCTCTCAAACTTTTATTTTATTGAAATTAAAAACACACTAACTTCCACCAAGATCGCTAGTTTATTTGCTGATTTTTACCGGTTTCGATGAACTATACCATCATCATCAGAATTATTTTTTAATTTTTTTGTTATTTTTATTTATTTATTATTTTTTTTTTAGAAAGTTCTCCTATTTTCAATAAAATAAAGTTACGTGTGAAAATGTAATGTAAGAAAAAGAGCATTGTCAAAAGATTAAAATTTGCATCACCAAAATGTATTGACACTTTGTTTTTCCATGAACACGTGAGTTATAATTTAAATTCAAGTGAACCATTCCTCCAACTGACTCACGGAGAGGGGTTGCCAAACCTGAAATAATACAGTCCGAGTAACGCAATCGTTTTGCCAAACGACAAATTATAACACAGCGTGAAGACGTAACTGGTGGACTCAGCTGTGGTTGTTACTGAAAATGGGAATTAAGCTATCTGATGGGCACGAGATGATTTTTTTGTGCTTGTGGGACGGCAGGCTTCCTACCTGTCTTGATACAAATCCTTGTCTTGGTACAATTTGATACAAATCCTTGTCTTGGTACAATTTTTCTCCTACTGCTTCTGTTTGCGTACATAGTATATTAAATTTTATCTCTTGCAAGTGACGAACTTCAACAGCTTTTCTCTGTACATCAGGTATATGCCTGCGACATCACACGTGCCTTCAGAGAACTCTGATCAGTCTGGTCGTAGAGACACAGCAGTACCATTACGAATACTAGGTTGTGCATGGTGGCGGAGGGTACTTCATGTATCATTGCCAATTCCTCCTCCATTCGCCTATGGTTGACGGGAAAAATGATTGCTGTAAGCCATCGTGCGGGTCCTGATGTCTCTATTGTTATCTTCGTGGTCGATTCGCGAGGTACACGTTGGAGGATCCAATATATTGGCCAACTCTTTCAAGAAACGTACGCTCTCGGAACATTGGCAGGTTCTTACCGCGATATAGAACGTCTCTCTTATAGCTCTGTGAAGCTTTCGTGCTTACTAAATGAGCCCGTAACGAAGCATGCTGCTCTCCACTGAATCTTCTATATGTTGTTGTTGTTGTTATTTAAAGGCGACCAAACTACCGGGTCATCAGTCCCCTGTTCCTAACAAAGAATGTCCATTTAATTGGAAACAATAACCATATGAATACTCAAGAGGAGTACATGTGAAGGATAAAATTTCACAAACAACACAAATAGATAAACCAACAGCACAGATATAAAAAATAAAACAATAGAGTCAATCATGCAAAAATTTGAAATGAGAATCCGTGGCTGGCTGGTCACTGAGATAATAATGGACGGGCCAGTCACGAATGTCACAGCAGACACGAATGTCTGTTACTCAGAAGACATAAAACATTAAAATACGGTTAAAAGCCAGAAGAAAGCACCCTACATTAGATAGAATTGTAAAAACCGGCTGCACGGATAAAACGTAGCACAGACTCAGCCATGGAGGCATCGTCTCCTAGCACTAAGGGTAGGGTAGTTGGAAGATTAAAAGACTGCCGCAATGGGGCTAAAACAGTACAGTCCATCAGGAGATGAACCACTGTCAAGGCACCACCACTGCGACACATGGGTGGTGGCTCACGGCGAAGTAAATAGCCGTGAGTCAACCAAGTGTGCCCTTTACGCAGGCGGCATAGCACAACGGAGTCTCGACGATTGGGCCTCAGTGAAGTTTTCCATGTGGCTGTGGATGGTTTGATCGTGCGAAGCTTGTTTGGTGCACTCAGTGCAGACCATTCAGAGCTCCAAGCGTCCCGCACCTTCCGGTGTAGCGTCCACCTGAGGTCCGTTTCCACGAGGCCAATTTCAAGTGGGCATGAGGAGGTGGCCTGTTTGGCCAACCGATCCACATGCTCATTGCCAGGAACGCCGATGTGCCCCGGGGTCCAAACAAAGACCACCAGACCTATTGAGAGCGGCAACAGAGTCTTGGATACATCGTACCAGAGGGAGCTTGCTGAAACACTGGTCGAGTGCTCGTAAGCCACTCAGGGAGTCGCTACAGATAACAAACGACTCCCCAGGGCAGGCACGGAGATGTTCCAGAGCTCGAGAGATAGCGACCAGCTCTGCAGTAAAAACACTACTCCCACTTGGCAAAGACCGCTGTTCAAGAAGGTCACCATGGAGATAGGCGTACCCAGAATGGCCATCGACCAGCGAACTATCGGTATAGATGACCTCCACACCGTGGAATGAGTCAAGGAGTTCCTAGAACTGGCGACGAAGAACCGATGACGAAATGGAGGCTTTCGAGTCCCAGGACAAGTCCAACCGTAGCTGCGACGAGGAATACACCAGGGAGGTGTTTGGGAAGAACAGTGGAAAGTAGAAGGGAAGGGAAGGGATTCAAGGGAGGAGAGAAGGGAATGGACACGGACTGCAATCGGGAGACCCGACCGAGGCCGTCTTTGAGAGGATGGGAGTGCAGCAGTTGCGAAGAGAAGCCTGCGAAGCGGATGATGGTCTGAGGTGTGGACACGAGCGACATACGAGGACAGCAATTGTTGCCGACGGTAACGCAGTGGCTCATTACCGGGCTTGTACGAAAGGCTCCAGTTGCCAAGCGAACACCAGCATTTAAGACGGGGTCTAAGACCCGAAGCGCAGAAGGGGCTGCAGAGTCGTACACCAGCCTTATAAAGTCGTAAGAGAGTTGGACGGGCGGCTCCCCAAGCAGTGTGGCTGAGGCAGCGCAGTATGTTTAAGTGCCGCCAGCACTTTTGTCGAAGCTGCTGTAGGTGGGGGACCCACGTGAGCCGGGCATCGAACAACAAGAAGCGATGCGTATCTGCAACACGCAGAAGGTCGTCACTTAAGTACAGTTCTGGGTCTGGGTGCACAGCCCGACGGCGGCAAAAGTGCAGTTATGGATGCCCACAATGATGAGGAATACCCAAGTGTTGGCCGAACAATATGTTTGTACCCTACTTCGTTTGTTGATGGACTATACTTACTGAGGATTCTTCCTATGAATCTCAGACTGCTATCTGCCATACCCACTATTAATTTTTATATGGTCATTCCATTTCAAATCGTTCCGCATGCAGTGTTTTCTGCAATTACGTACTTCTATGTAAACGCAGCACTTAACACTTGTCTGTGTTCAGGCTCAATTGCCATTACCTGCCTCCCCTCCAACTCGAGCTGTATTTCCCTTCTGTTTTCAAATATTGCGACCTCGATAAACTACAGTATCATCCCCATATGCCTCATGGAGTTCCCATATTATCAGCGAGGTCTTTTTATGTACATCGTGTCCCATTTATCTTGACCATCCAAAATATCTCTGAAACAACAAGAGCTATTGTAAACCGACTTTCACCGGTATCAATGTAAGGGAGGGGTTCATGAATGTAAATATTTTGAAACATTAAGTTAAACACAAATTATGTTTTTTTAAAAGGACATCAGCAATCTATAGCATGAAAAATCACATAAACAATGGCGCTGATTGCATCGCAATACGCCAATTACATCCAGAGAAATTTCGAAGCGAAGATGACGCTTGAAATACGCGAAACGCGCGGCTCCCTGTGATAATGTTGATAGCAACGGTCTTATATACTCCCATGGGGCACGTCGAGGTCACTTTGACGTCCGCAGATTTCTTTCCGTTGAAAATGACCTGCTGATTTCTGTTAGAAAGGCCTGTATACACAGCTCGTCTCAAATTCTGCATGTACGCAGTTTGTCCAACAGCTACGCTGCGGTACTTTGTAGAATTCCTTACGGAAGTCAAGAAATGCGGTATCCACCTGGTGTCCTGTTCCTACTGACATTTCGGTCTGATGGGATATTGTTCAAAAATGTTCAAATGTTTGTAGAGTCTGTGGGACTTAACTACGGGGTCATCAGTCCCTAAACTTACAAACTACTTATGAACTACTTACAACTAAGGACGGCACAAATATCCATGCCCGAGGGGGGATTCGAACCCCCGACCGTAGTGACCGTGCAGACCATGACTGGAGCGCCTCAGTTCCCTCGGCCACCGCGGCCGGCCTGATGGGATAGAGTGAGCTTTATTTCACATGATCTTTGCTCTCGGAAACCATTTTGATTGCTACATGTGATATTTCCGGCTTCCAAAAATGTCATAATACTCGAACATAGCCGCGGTGGAGTAGCCGAGCGGTCAAAAGCACCTCGTTGCGGAGCGCGGGGTTGCTCGCCGTGGAGGTTCCAGTCCTCCCTGGGGCATGGGTGTGTGTGTTGTCGTTAGGTTAGTTTACCTTAGTTTAAGTAGTTTGTATGCTATGGACTGACGACCACGCAGTTTGGTCCGATAGATTTGCCAACATCTGAACATCTACTCGAACATAGGCCTGTTCCGAAATTCTACAACTGACCGCTATCAGAGATATGATCTGTGCTACGTGCGATTTTTTTTTTTTAAATTAAGCTCTGCAGACATTGTCACACGATTTTATCGATTACTATTCATTGTTGTTGTGGTCTTCAGTCCGAGGACTGGTTTGATGCACCTCTCCGCAATACCCTATCCTGAGCAAGCCTCTTCATCTCCACATAAGAACAGCAACCTACATCTGTCTGAATCTGCTTACTGTATCCATCTCTTGGTCTTTCTCTGCGATTTTTACCCCACACACTTCCCTCCAACGCTAAATTCACAATTCCTTGATGTCTAAGAATGTGTACTATCAATCTATCCCTTCTTTTAGGCAAGGTATGCCAGAAATTTCTTTTCTCCCCAATTCTGTTCAGTACCTCCTCATTAGTTACGCGATCCACCCACCTAATCTTCAGCATTCTTCTGTAGCACCACATTTCAAAAGCCTCAATCCTGCCATTCTACATTTTTTATCCTCTGTACTGCGACCATCATTTGTTATTTTACTGCCCAAGTAACAAAACTCATCTACCTCATTTATTGCTTCGTTTCCCAATCTAATTCCTTCAGCATCACCTGATTTTCTTAGACTGCACTCCATTACCCTAGTTTTGCTCTTGTTAATGTTCATCTTATATGCACCTTTCAGCACAGTGGCCATTCCGTTCAATTGCACTTCCAGGTCCTTTGCTGTATCTGACAGAATTACTATGTCGTCGGCAAAACGCAATGTTTTTAATTCTTCACCCTGAACTAATTCCTTCTCCAAATTTCTCCTTGCTTTCCTTTATAGCTTTCTCAATGTACAAATTGAATAACAATGGAGAAAGACTACAACCCTGTCTTACTCCCTTTCCAACCACTGCATCCCTTTCATGCCCTTCAACTCTGACAAGTTGTAAATAACCTTACGATCCATATATTTTACTCCTGTTTGCTTCAGAACTTGAAAGAGTTTATTCCAATCAACATTGTCAAAAGCCTTCTCCAAATCTACAAAAGCTAGGAATGTAGGTTTGCCTTTTCTTAATCTATCTTCTAGGATAAGACGTAAAGTAAGTACTGCCTCCCGTGTTCCTACATTTCTCCTGAACCCAAACTGATCCTCCCCAAGGTCGGCTTCTACCAGCTTTTCCATCCATCTGTATATAATTCGTGTTAATATTTTGCAACCATGACTTATTAAACTGATGGTTCTGTAGTTTTCACATCTGTCTGCACCTGCTTTCTTTGGAATGGGAATTATAACATTTTTCTTAAAGTCTGAGGGTACTTCCCCTGTCTCATACATCTTACACACCAGGTGAAACAGGTTTGTCATGGCTGGTTCTCCCAGAGACTTCAGTAGCTCTGAGGGAATATCATCTGCTCCAGGGGCCTTGTTTCGACAGGTCTTTCAGTGCTCTGTCAAATTCTTCTCTCAGTACAGTAGCTCCTATTTCATCTTCATCTACATCCTCTTCCCTTCCTACAATATTGTCTCGAAGTTCATTTCCTTTGTAGAGCCCCTCTATATTCTCTTTCCACCTTTTAGCTTTCCCTTCTTTGCTGAGAACTAGTTTTCCATCAGTGTCCTTGATATTCATAATGCTGTTTTTCTTATCTCCAAATGTTTATTTTATTTTCCTGTAGGCTGTATCTATTTTCCCCTATTTATACATTCTTCTACATCCTTGCATTTGCCTTATATCATTAAAAAATTTAATTACATGTAACTTTATTTATCTTTATTGGGTAGTGACCATCATATCGTTTATCGTCATATTTATCGTGATGTTTGCATTCTAGTGAGAACATACGCTAAGAGGCAAACAGGCTTACCTTTATTTTACAATTCGGAGGAGATGTGCAACTAGTACCAATCTCGAGAAAACTGATTTTACGAAGCGCGCACATAGCCAAGCGGACGAACCAGTGGTGGTGCAAAAATGAAGTAGCTCAGTTTGAAATATCGCAATGAGATTTTGGAGAACGATAAGGAGGTATTTTGAAATTTGGTTTGCCGGATGATTAAAAACGCGAAACCTCCTTGTCTGCCATCTTACTATTTCAGTACAACGGTGTCGGATCCTGTGGTCTTGTGATACAGCGCTCGCCTGGAAACTGGAGGGTCGCCGGTTCGAAACCCGGTCGGACTTTGGGCTTCTTTCAGTTTCAACTTTAACCCATCCTTCACCTCTCAACGATGTGAGGAGTCGCCAGAAACGACACATGATTCGGATTCCACGTTAAGCTGTAGGTCCCCTTTCCTCGGTTGGTTAACTGGGTTAGGTTAGGGACACGAAAGTTGCCGTAGTGGCGTCCAGTTGAAAGAATTGCACCAGCCAATGAGCCAGAAAAATAAAGAAATAAAAATAAAAAATAAATAAAAAGTATAATGGTGTATTTTCGAGGAAAATATGTCGATATTTCATGTTAAAAGTCAAAATATACAGAAGAGACGCCGGAGTGAAAGTTTCTTCGTTAAATACATCACATTTAAATTAAAATTAGTGTATGCTTATCAATTATGAAGTCATGAAGTAAGAGTAGTTCTTGATAATGGCTCGGAAACATCGTTAAATGTAAAATATTTTCATTCAGCGTACCACTCACACTCTGAGAAATATAAAATGTTCAAATCTTTGTAAAACTTATGGGACTTAACTGTTGGATCATCAGTCCTTAACTTAAGAACTTTTAATGAACTAACTTATACTAAAGACGACATGAACATCCATGTCCGAGGGAGGATTTGAACCAAGGACGCGTGAAGCCGCGCGGACAGCAACATGGCCTCCAGACCGCTCGGCTACTGCCGCGCGGCTGAGAAATATATGTTTGGAAGCTGTTAATTATATGTAAACATGTAATCGTTCCTTCCGCTATAGCCTACATGAAGATTAGAAATTTGCATATAATCCCAGAATTACTGTTGATTCAGTGCTTCTTCCGTGTCTATATTAGTCTACTAACTACTAGTTTTCACTATAAATACATCTGTATATTTTGTTTTACCTTCTCTGTGTGACGTGCAGCATGTGCCTGCGTCAGTACTTTAAGCTCCTGAACTACGGAAGAGGTCACATACCTGTAAACAAAAAACCATAAGACAGATAAGAATAGCAGAATGTTTCTGAGGGATAATTCAAATGTGGTTTAATGGCGAATTAAAATGTAATTGAAAAGAGAATCAAGTGTATATCGTTGCTTATGTATCCTGCTCTCATTCTAAATGCGAGAAGGGGTTCTTCATTGGTTAACATAACAATTTATTTTAGATATCAACATAATGTCTATACGGTATCAATAAACAAGTAGAAGTTCGTTTGTTCAAAAGCATTAATATGTAAATGTTCATGTCAATTTGACTGAAATTTTGACACAACGTTGGACTTTAATATAGAAGTGTGTCCTCATACAAACACTCACAGAAACCAACTGAAAAACTATATTCATAGATGAAATTCGAAACCATTCTAAATTAAAACAGGAGAAAGACAAGAAGACGGGATCTCGACAGTACTGTTCAACAGCTGTAGAAAAAGTAATGAAAGAATGGGAAATGGAACTAAGTAAACGAAACTTCCGCAAGTCTAATGAACTAGAAAGAAATAAAGGTAAATTGAATATCCGTTATTTACTGTTTGCAGATGGCTCATAAATTGTAATTGATAGTGAACAAACAGCAGTCAGACAAATTGAGAAACTCAAAGAACGTGCAGTGAAGGTTGGCATGTAAATTTCCTTTCAGAAGAATTCATCTGATTCACATTACATATTCCGAAAATTAAAACATATTCTTGTGGAATCAACACAGTGAAACACTTTAAGTTATCGAATCAACAGGGCTTAAGAAAAAAGCATAACAGAAACTGAAGAAAGCATTCGGACTTTATCAAAATGTATACAACAAAAATGACTGTCAAAAGCACTAAATCGGATAGTATAATACAGTTTCCAACCCGACAGTGAAGTATGCAAGTGAAGTACTCTCATTGCATAGAAAACTAGATTTACAAAATATTAAGAAAATTGAGAGAAAAATTATTATGAAAATTCTGGGACCACGATACACACAAGAGCATACAAACTGCAGACCATCGAAACAATCGAAAAAGTATCCAACATCGGAACTGAGATCAGAAAGAGACCAATCAAGTTTTATGAACACCTTGGCAGGTTACTTACAAAGAGTTCAAATCCTTAACTTCCGTTACGCAGGGTATTGTGCCTTTAAGTGATGTGACATAGTCCAATATACGTTTGGTTAAAATTAAGTAAAAGACACATAAGAGAGGGATACATTCAGAAGAAAAATTGACAGTTGGAATTTCACTCCATAGAAGAGACTGAAACTGACCTAAGTGGACCGAAGATAGAAAGAAGGACTTTAAGGAGAAAATGAATAAATATCGTGAAAACAGAAGGAACCTTAAGAAATACTGAAAATACCGGTTATCCATCCTCCATGGGGACATTCGCTAATAATAATAATAATAATAATAATATAAATAATAATAAGTAGCGTGCGACAATATCATAGTGGACTTTTAAAGTGTTCAATAAGAGATTTTCAACGAATAGCCCATAATCCGACACCGACGTACAAACTCGAAATATACATTTGTAAAATATATAAATATTTAAAATGTATCGGTTGATGGGGAAAGAAATAAAGTATTCTGAGAATTTGTCATCTAATATAAACTAGCAAAACTGACTCGTGAAACGCTCACAGACACGAAATCAAAAGTAAAGGATCGGAAGGAAATATCGACGACATTCAACAAGAAAACCAATGTAAGGCAAAATGACTGCTTGTTTTCAATCCATCAACTGCGTCCTAGAGAAAATAACAAGGGAATGGAAACAAAATTAAGAGAACATAGGCTGTCAACAATAACACCGGGGATTAAGAACAAAGGCACAAAGTTTTGTATCCCATCCTCGTCGCCACTTTTGTGTCTCGTTTCCGTCGTAGGTGTCGGTGGCCGAGTGTCTCGTTTCCGTCGTAGGTGTCGGTGGCCGAGTAGAAAGAACCGACACAGGAATAAAGGATGCACGCTTGTGCAGGTACGGAGGTGACCAGCCAGTGGGACAGCAGAAACTAGAAACACTAGAGTAAATTAGAACGAGTTATATATTTCATGGAGTCTTGGTAATACTTAACTTTTACATAGTTCTTGACTGCAGAATGCTGATACATAGTTGAGATGGAGGCCTGCCTAATGATGATTCCTAGTGCCTATCCGATAGCCCAGTCTTTACTGGTGCCTATCTGATTCCCAAGTGTTAACTGGTTCTTATTTCAGTCCCAAGTGGACGATGCAGGTCCGTGGTGGCCACGAGCAGGGTAGCAGGGTGGCCGACGTCGTAAGAACGCCGCGCCGTGCGTGCATGGCGGCGCGCGGCGAAAGTAAGTGGCGCGCACTTCATACTTGTGCGACACCACACAAAGATTCACTGTCAAGTACTTGCAGATGACTCTGTGACTCTGCCACTCCTTCTGAAAACCTAACAAATGCAGAAATACAAATCAGTCTGCTAGAATAAACGGGCAACAAAGCAGGTTTACTATTTTTCGTAGTAACAGTTATTTGGCAGATGGAAAAGTGAAAATGTTTAAAAATTTCGAAGAAAACATTGAAGAATGTGTTTTACAAATTTTAGCTGTAGAACAGGGGTGTCCAACCTTGTAGCATACCTGCGCCACAATGGAAGAAGACAAGGATTTTTGGTACACACAGTACTTAGCAATAAAAATATTTTAGAAACTGGTGTATAGTTTGGCCATAATAATTTGTTCTCTTGTCGTGAAGGGTGCTCGGAGTTAAAGGCTGAGGAAATCTTGGGGACAGTGCTGTGCAGTGATGACAACTTAGCAAACCAGACAAATTACTTGCTTAGGTAAAAGTGACGCGAAGGTGTGACAATCTTTTTTGAGAGATCATTATATATTCATGTTCAAGTGTGGTTCTTATTTGTAGCACTGGATACTATAACAGATCCTGTTATTAGAGAATTCCACTGCTGTTACATAACAAACATTGGCAATAAAAGCAATCCACATGAAGGTTTCTATCTTTTACCATCTTGTACTGATCGTGCTATGAGATAGGTACTTTATCGCAATTCTACATAAATAACCCAAAGTTTCCATGATCAACATTATAATAATTTTCTAAACGATTTCGCAGTTGCAAATGAAGTTGCCGTAAGATAATACACAAGAGTGTTTGAAGTGTTTGAAACTGAAAATATTCAATAAAATTCTTCTGTTGAAAGTGGACTTCGGTTGACTTGAAACATGAGCCTAAACGTCGAAATTTTACATAATGAGAATGCAACCAAGAACCCCGAAAAATTTTATTGACAGTGACAAAGGCCGCGGAAGCCTCCTTTACATAAAAAATATTCACATATTCCTGGCATTTTTTTAGCCGATCCTGTCGTAGATACTTGCTGGGCCACGGCCGCACTTGCCACGCGGGCCGCGTTTTGGACACCCCTCTGTACAAGAAAGAGGACGTAAAATGGAGAGAGAGAGCATATGATATAATCAGGAACATTTACAACAAAAACTGTCGGTCTGAAAATCTCAAGACAGCACTACAAAACAGTAGTATACCCAGAATGTCTTTATTCAAGTGAATGGCCGGCCGTGGCGGCCGAGTGGACTGAGGCGCTTCAGTCACGGTCTGCACGGCCACTACGGTCGGGGGTTCGAATCCCCCCTCGGGCATGGATATTTGTGCCGTCCTTAGTTGTAGGTAGTTCGTAAGTAGTTTGTAAGTTTAGGGAATGATGACCCCGTAGTTAAGTCCCTTAAGCTTAACAAACATTCGAACATTTATTCAAGTGAATGTTTAGTACTGAACTAGAAATTACAAAAAACTTGAAGCCCTAGAAAGAAGAATCGTTCGAAAAATACTCGTTCCACTGAGAAATAAAGGGATGTGAAATTTAGAAAATGGTGTAGAATTTTATCACAACACAGAAAATATTAATGGAAGATTATGGAAGAGTCTACTCCTCTTTTTGGGTTATTTCTGCAGAATGGATGGCAACAAGTTATCTAAATCGATTTTTAAATATCTTTGGGATAATAAGTCAATAATAGCCTAATTTCAAAAAGTTTGGAAATATTTGAAAGGAAACAATTGGTAAACAATCAGTAGAAACAGAGGTAATTTTAGAAGAAAAAAATTAAAGTATTCCAAGGTCGCGGGACAGAAGAAGAAAGGATAAAATTAGCATGAGGAGATAAAAAAGTGCTAGGGAAAAGATATAACACTGTAGGAAAAAGAAAGAAAAAGAAAGCTGGAAGGACTGAAATTGCCGCTTGGTCCTTAGCTGATCCAAGAGCAGAAAGAAAAAGAAAAAAAACACAGCAAAAATAGTAATTAACAAATTTAGAAGAACAATGCTTTTAACTTTTAGATGTCAAATTGTTTCTTGGAACAACAATACAACGCACTGATAATTGCTGTTAGTGCTTCATTATTGACAACCGCCTTCTACAAACTAGCTGGTCCACCAGTTGTGACGACAAATGGCCCACTACCAATTACATTTGGATGTTCAAATAAAGTAGTGTAATGTTTCAAAATGATTACAATATCTTAACTGGGGTACAAAACAGAAGGAACGTTAGGCATAAATTGTATTGAGGTTTTCTCTTTTCACATAGAAAGCCAACCTGATACAAAACTGCGAGGTATTACGTATTTTTTTATGATGGATGGCAGATAGTTTTCGTTCATCTGATGGATATTCTCCACAACGATGAGAAAAAAATTTAAAATGTGGAGTGGCTGGCCAGTATTTTCCTTAGCACTGCCGATAGCATCATCAAAAAGACGAAAAACAACATAGAAATGAGATTTCATCTTCTAGGAAAGAGGTTTTGCTCCCATCTACTGGCACAAAACCGCTATCCCTTCTATCTTCTTTATCGTCCCTACTCTGTCCAACCTGATGAAGGAAATTTGTTTCCCGAAACCCTGTTTCTACGTTCATTTTCATCTTTATGGTGTTAGTTTCGGCCGTGCTGCGCTGACTGAAGATAATTTTACTGACAGACCAATTCAGACCAGATATAACTCCTCATTTCCATTTCAGCCACATGTTTACAGGCAATCAGTCGTGAGATTTCAAAGAACTGCGTAAAGTAATCCTTATTCAAAAGGAATGGTGTAAACACTAACGAGAAAATGCGATTGCAAAATTGTCCCCTGCTGCAACGACATCCCCCAGAAAAATATTTCAGCCCAAGACCAAAGTAGGATTACGATAATTTATAGCATATCTGATTATTTATTCAAATTTTATTTTTTCTCTCCTTCGCATTCTTATGCATTTATATTTTGATATACAATAATATTTCTGTTGTTTCAGGCGCTGAATACTTCGTACACAATTTTCAACATGCTGTTTAATGTAGAGAGAAGAAGTTAACATTAGAGAACTTCAGTTGACTGGTGCATTTGGACCTCCTGCTGATCACAGTACATGAAAATTATATGATGAAGCACAAAGAGGAGTGGATGGAACTCATGCGCCCAACAATCAATTTTCATGTATTAAACATTAATTACTACCTGTAACCTTTTTTTTAGTGTGTATGGCATTTGTTGTAAACAAAATTGATTATCATTTGTTTCAGATGTAATCATTTTCTCACCGAAGAATAAACAGTGAGAGATCATTAGTTGTAGTGGTTATTTCCGTCGCTTCGAATTCTTTGCAATTGGCCATTTTAACGATCCTGGTTACTGAAAGTCGAGAAGCAACAGTCAATCTTAGAGTGTAATGAACACGCAAGATGAAAATGCATGCAGGCTGGGGTATAATAAGTGCTCCGCAGGAGTGCACAAACTTAACAGAGAATACGGACAGTTCATTTATATCATCCGTAAATTTGTCAGTTTCAAAATATGTGACAAGAAATTACCGAACTTTTCTATGCATTTACGTAGACTCTTAAAGTTTTTACACACCAACTGGCCGTAGTTTCAGCTATTTCATTTTAATCTTGACCTCTTGTATATGTTCTTGAGGAAAACGATTTTTAAGAGAAATGAAACTTTGGATGGTCTTACATATATCGTCACTACATGGCAAAGGCAGCGGTTTCACTTTACTGTGCACTTTACTGTATGCCATCTATGTAACAGGGAATATTTCTACATTATTCTCACAGGCCTTCCTCGTGAATCAATCTATTGCTAAAAATAGATATAAATCAGTTGCGAATAGTGAGAGTGTTTATTTAAAAGCGCTAGACCCAGGTTTCAGCGCTTATAAAACATCTTCTTCAGAAAGATAGCACACTCGTTGTATGATTTAGGCTAAGGTTGCAATGAAGACGTGCATTCACACATGCAAACGATCAACAATTATATAACATAGTTCAGAATAAAATCGCAGTAGCCCATGACAGTACTGTAATATTCTGAAAAATATTGTTAACCCTTTAGTCCCACATTATAAAATCAGCTTTGGAAAAATTAAATTTCAGTGTTTTCTATATTAACACAGTGCAGTAAACATAAAAAAACATAAAAATATGTTATGTAAGGAACTCATTCTTCGTTGAACATTCTTCAATTTGAACAGGATTCCAGCCAAGATCGCGATTTTAATTTTAGGATGACCGGTTTCGACGTTACTGAGACGTCATCTTCTAATCTCTTATATCTTTAAATGACCGGTTTTGACGTCGTCTTCTCATCTTCTGCATCTCACAATGACATTGTGTGATATAGGAGAGCAGAAGATGTCATTGTGAGATAGATAACGCCTGAGTAACGTCAAAACTGGTCATCCTAAAATTAAAAGCGCGATCTTGGCTGGAAACCTGTACAAATCAAAATATGTGTTTAAAACTTGTTTGTCGAACTATTGGCTTTTTTTTTTATTTTGTCCTGTATTTTAAGCACAACAAAGACGTTTGTATCGAGGTATTTACTTGATAGTCAACACTGCCAGATCAATAATGCTAGTATAAACTTCGCCACAACACCAAAGACAAGACAATTCACTGCTGCAATAAAATGAAAGGAACCACACTCACGCTCGCAGTCTCAGCCACACACAGACGGCAACGCAACGCAACCTCCAAGATGGACAGAGTAATACCTTAGAATTGGTTACACGCCGTTCCAAGTGGCAAAATGTCATAATATAAGCACGTTGTTTAACATTTATTAAGTTTATATAAACTTCTAATTCGTTGTAGTCCAGGAACAACACTGGAAATGAAAGGATTAAGAAAGCAAAAAATATGTGGGATGTATAAAGAATAGCTTTCTCAGAATAAAATGAAAACCATATGGTCAGCCGTGAAGCAGGTACATAGTCAGCAGTAAAAATTATTCTGTTACTGCTAAGTCATATATTAGTAGAGTATTTAATAATAATTTTCTGAATATAGTGCCCATCTCCGTGGTCTAGAGCAGTGTTTTTCAATCTGTAAGTCGCATCCCCCAGGAGGTCACAAAAACTTGTTCGGTGGAGAGGGGAGGGGTTCACCGTAACGGGAGGACATACAGTAGTTGCACCTTTAAACCACCGGACAGTATCGTACCTGAACACTAGATGTTCGTAAAGCAAAAGCATGTACCTAAGAACACTAAAATGTATCTTATATTACGCGTCTGCTTGTCGATCATCCATTCTGAGTTGAACAGAACAGTTTTATATTTGTTAAAAATGAATAAATAAAAGCATGAAAACTGTTTTCTTTTCAGAAAAATGGCTAAATGCACTTATAATGTAGAATACTGTACTTTTTTTTACAAGAAACCTGTGTTAACAGAAGAAAATTAAATTTCCTGCCTTTGATATTAAACACATAGTTTTGTTATTGTTCGGGGAAGGGGTGGGGAGCCGCCCAAAAACTTTTTTTCGAAAGGGGTCGCGTATTCAAAAAGCTTGGGAAACACTAATCTAGTAGACAGTGTGATGGATCGCCAAGCAGGGGCACCGGGTTCGATTCTCGGTCAGGGCGGAGAATTTCTACTCTCGGGACTAGGTGTTGTGTCGGCCTCATTATTATTAACACGCGAGTCGCCGAAGTGGCGTCACCTAAAAAGAAAAGGCACTTCAGCAGGCAGGCCGAACTCGATCCTCAGTTGGTGTCTAACGGCCGTTAAAGTGACACACGGTTATCAAATCAAATGTTTGTATAGTCTATGGGACTTAACTACGGGGTCATCAGTCCCTAAACTTACAAACTACTTATGAACTACTTACGAACTAGGACGGCACAAATATCCATGCCCGAGGGGGGATTCGAACCCCCGACCGCAGTGGCCGTGCAGACCGTGACTGAAGCGCGTCAGTCCCCTCGGCCACCGCGGCCAGCACACACGGTTATCATCACTTGAATATAGCAGGTGAATTTAGCAGAAACTTAGATCCTATAGGTAGTCATATAACTCTATTAGAAAATGGCATTCAGAGACAATCGCCTGAATTGGTCCTCCTTGATACTGAGATTGAGTCGCTAATTAAATCACTAAAGATGATGGGGTTTCTCATAGAACATTGAGGTGTTGTTCCGCCGTTGTTAGAACAGGGCTTAGCCATATTTGTAATTTTTCCTTTCGGAATGGTCAGGTTGAAGTACTCGGTAGTGAAACCACTTTAAAAAAACTGGAGAAAGGGACGATGTAAATAACGCTAGTCCTATTTATATGCCATATTTATTGCAAAAGGTAGTGGAAGGTTGTATATGCAGGATTAATATGATCATTTCAGTTCGCATAATTAATTTGTTGTGAAATGTTGTTTGGCATCAGCAGTGGCATGAGAAACAAAAATGGTATATTCTCTTTTCCCTACGAGGCGTTTGATGGATCAATTAAAAAACTGCGATTGCTGGGGTTGGTCTTTGATTTAACACAAACGTTTGATTGTGTAGGTCACAAGATATTGTTGCAGAAGTTGAAACATTATGAAGTAAGAGGAGCTAACAATTTAATAACAGACAGCAAAAGGTGATTCCCTGCAGTGTTGAAAATGTGGGGGGTGGCACAGAGCTCTTTTCTGGGGTCACTGTTTCTCATTTATATAGATACTATGACAGGTAATTCTAAGATATTTCTGTTTGCTGTTCACACTAGCTTGGGAGCGCAGAATGTTGTTGGCAATATTTATGCAGTGTCAAAAATGTAGTTAAAGAAATAAGTTGTTGTTGTTATTTGGTTTTGGAAAGTCATCAGTCCCTTGTTCCAATCGTAGAAATTAAACAACGTGTTAAACTTCCTCAAACATATGATTTAACACGTCAAAAGAAATACGTTTATGGCTTGTAGAAAATAAATTGATGCTAAATCACAATAAGATGCAGGTTTTACAGTTGCTACCACACAATTCAACTAAAACTGACATTTCAGCTACACAAAATGGGCCCATTGTATGTGACACTGAACATTTTAAACTTCAAGACTTTCAGATAATAGTAATCTGTCATGAAAAACTCGTGTTCAGGATTTTGATCATAAAACAGTAATAAATGATAGTTAAACCTGAAGAGTAGTCTACTTCGCATATTTTCATTCGTTTGTGGTAACTCCTCTGGTTCGAAGAGGGCGTTCATTGTGTCTAAACGGTCCCTTAGAGTAATATTTGGTGTAATCATCAGTACTTCTTGTCGACCCCTGTATAGTGGCTTCAGAATTCTGTCATCCAAATACGTGTTATCATTAACGTCGTATTTTGTTAATAATATTTCATTACTTCCAAGCAAGGGCGGATCCAGGCGGGGGGGGGGCAACCCCTCCCCTCCGACGCCCCGACGAAAAATGAGAGAGAGAAAGAAGAGAGAGAGAGAGAGAGAGAGAGAGAGAGAGAGAGAGAGAGAGAGAGAGAGAGAGAGAGAGAGAGAGAGGTGAGAGAGAGAAAAGGGAGAGAGAGAGAGGAGAGAGAGGAAGATAGGAAGAGAGGGAGGGAAAAATCTCATCATTATAATAATTAACCTTTACTTACGGGTAACATGTAATTGTGAGTTTAAAAATGCAAAATACCTGTAATTAACATAACGTAATTAAACTTTTTGTGCTATGCTTCCATTTATTTGCTCTTTTTTCAGTAATTTACGATGTAAATAAATAAAAGTTGTTTATTGTTTCGTGATTGCTTGGGAGATAAATGAGCTATTGCGTATGTTTTACTCGAACCTAAATAAAGGATTTAACTACGTAAAATACTGTAAATTTCAAGGGCTGTGTTCAAGTTGCCGCATTCAGGTGTTTTCGATAAACGATTTTTCTCTCTGGATTCTTTTCCTAGAAACTAAGAGACAATACTGCCACCCATTATAAACAATTTTATTTGAAGCTACACGTTTCGATTATTCAGTTATTGGAGTAAATGAGAAATTTCAATGGCATTTTTCCACACATCAGATGAAAAAAAATTGATAGTAGTGGAAATTCTTGCTGAAACAAAAATATTCACAGAATATATGACATCAACTGCGATCGGGCAAAGCTGAAAATGTGTACCCATCCGGGATTCGAACAGGGGTCTCCTCCTTTCTAGGCAGTTGCGCTGACCCCTACACCACTGGGGACACAGTGATCACCGCACCTGCATGGACTACCTAAGCACGCCTCCCGTCAGATAGAAATTCCCAGCTTCGCCCTGCCCACAGTACTCAAACTCGTAGTTATGAAACGAATTCCCGTAAGAGTAAGGGCTTCAAACTTGCCCACCCCTCCCCACTAATGATAGGATCATTGCCCGTCACCGGCATATTATATATATACATGTGCCGTCTGTTCCGAAAGAACAGACGTCACTTCTGATCCTGCAGCTGTTATTCTTTAATATTCACAGAATTTTAAGCTTTGCCCGATCGCAGTTGATGTCATATATTCAGCGCAACTACCTAAAAAGCAGGAGACCCGGATTCGAATCCCGGCTGGGTACACATTTTCAGCTTTGCCCGATCGCAGTTGATGTCATATATTCTGTGAATATTAAAGAATAACAGTTGCAGGATCAGAAGTGACGTCTGTTCTTTCGGAACAGACGTCACATGTATACATGAAACAAAAATATAATTTTCTGAATGAAATTTTCACTCTGCCGCGAATTGTGCCCTGATATGTAACTTCCTGGCAGATTAAGATTTTGTGCTCTAACCGGGATTCGATCCTGCAGCCGTTGCAATTCACGGGCAAGCGCTCTACCGTCTGAGCTATCCCTTCACGCATCATTGTCGTCCTCACTACTTTACTTCTGCCAGTACTTCGCCTCCTCCTTTCCAAACTTCAAAGAAGTCCTCCTGCTAAGCTTGCAGGACTAACACTCCAGGAAGAAAGCATGTGGTGGAGACATGGCTTAGCCGCAGCCTAAGGGATGTTTTCCAGAATGAGGAGTGCGAGTCCTGAAAGGTTCACTAAAGAACTTTTGTGAATAAGAGGCGAGGGTACTGGCAGAAGTAAATTTGTATTGATAAAGCGTGCAGGGATAGCTCAGACGGTATAGAGCGCTTGCCCGCGAAAGAAGGTCTCAGGTTCGAATCCCGTTTCTGGGCACACAATTTTAATCTGTCAGGAAGTATCAAGTGTAATTTTGTTGATCGCGAGAGCTTTCGAAAACTTATCTCGTTTTTCTTAGCAACTTTACAAAACATGTCCGCCCCCGTAGCTCAGTGTCAGCGTCGCTGACTACCACGCAGACGGCCCGGGTTCGATTCCCAGCAGGAGAGTGGGTGTTGTGTGTTGTCCTAATCATCATCATCTCATCATCATTGGCACGTAAGTCGCCCACGCGGTTTCAAACTAAAAAGACTTACACTAAGACGATCGAACAATCCCGCAAGGGATCTCTCGGCCAAGAAAGCCATACGCTCATTTCATTTCATTACAAAGCATGAAGAAGAAATTGATTCAGTACAAAGCAAACACATGAAATCTGATTTTAGGTTTTGAGGGAATATCAAACTTAGCGTGATATAGTTACCGACTGTTTGTTTCTGACCCGTAATTGGACGACCTTTTAGGATACGCTATTTTTCCAATCTCTGTATAATTTGGTAATGACACAGCTACTCCGGATACTCTACTGTTCGTCCACGGGAAGTTGACGATTGGTGCGGTGGTTGTTGATACTAGTAGGAGGCATGTAACGTGGCTGCCGGTGGCCGAGCATCGGCGAGCATAAGGCAGCGTCGCAGTGTTGCAAACGGTGAAAAGTTTAATAATTTACCACAAAATAATAAATAGCATCGGGACACTATATTTACCAAAATGACAAACCATGTGCGCCGCACGGGAGTGGCCGTGTGATCTGGGACACAACGTCGCGGAGTTCACGGCCACTCCCACCAGAGGTTGGAGTCCTCCCTCGGACATGGGTGTGTGTGTCGTCCTTAGAATACATTAGTGTAAGTAGTTTGTAAGACTACGGACCTATGATCTGAGCAGTTTGGTCGCTTCGGATTACAAACTTTTACATAGTTAAAAATACGAGGCGCGTCCAGATAGTAAGTTCCGTTTCAATTTATCTCCGCTACAGCGCTGCGATTGCAGTTCCGCACATGCGCTGTAGACGATGTGTATCAAGGAGAAGACCTTACGCCATTTGGAGATCGCTGGCCGCGGTGGCCGAGGGGACTGAGGCGCTCCAGTCACGGTCTACACGGCCACTACGGTCGGGGGTTCGAATCCCCCTCGGGCATGGATATTTGTGCCGTCCTTAGGATTAGCTAGTTCATAAGTAGTTCGTAAGTTTAGGGACTGATGATCCCGTAGTTAAGTCCCATAAGCTATACAAACATTTGAACATTTGAAGATCGCTGTCAGTTACGTAGGCTTTGTTGTGCTTGTTTGAAATGTCGGTGGTGATTGAAAATCCCGTCGCCTGTGAAATCAGGTCGGTGATTCGGTTTCTGAATGCGAGGAAAGTGAAACCAAGTGAAATTTATCGTCAAATTTGCGATGTTAACGGACCAAACGTGATTAGTGAATCGATGGTGAGAAGATGTCTCCGACAGTTCAATGGAGGGCGTAGTGATGTGCACGATAAAGAACGAAGTGGGCGTCCACCTTTAGTTACAGAAGAACTGGTTCACGCAATTGATGACAAGATCCAGGAAAAGCGTATGTTTACAATTAGTGCTATCGCTATGGACGACGAGCTGAAAGAAACTGTTTCCAACTGGTTGAAGACACAGGCGGCAGGTTTCTATGAAGAAGGTATACAAAACCTGGTGCCACGCTATGACAAATGCCTGCAAAATTTCGACAGTTATGTGGAAAGTAGATTAAGAGTTGTAGAATTTTGTGCAATAAAAATTTGTTCTGTGTACAATTTAATTTTATTACCATACGGAACTTACTTTCTGGACGCGCCTCGTAAATAAATAAATAAAAAATTAGGTTTTCGTGCAATCACCATTAAGTCATTTGGCTCATTTAATATCATACTCCTGTGTCATCATTGTACAAAATTGTTATTTTTCGACCATATTGTACAATTCTTTGAATTTTCAAGTGGTCAGTCTTTTCAGTGTTATGGTCGAGTTATTCTAAAGTTATAGATATGTAGAGAACCCTAAGACAAGTCGCATGGCTTCCTCTTTACATATACCCATCTGGCGAAGCTCAGAAACAGGTACATATGAAATTAAATTCAGAGCCTGAATGCCCTGTATTCAGCTGTGGGCAAGTACTTAATCCTTTATTATGATGAAGGATAAAACAAGTTAAAAGTGGTGTGTGTTTGTTTGTAATGAAAAGTAGTATGTGTTTGTGGAGCGAGCGTG